>OU015503.1:2145000-2532500 GCA_907164885.2 Dolomedes plantarius
GTTTTCTGAAAACCTGACGCTTTTCATCACGCTCATAAACTTTCTTTTCAGAAATATCCAGAGCTTTGTTTTCATATATATCAAATTGTTCTCGCAGTTCTAACAAGAACTTTACGAGTGACTGAAGAACTGTGGCAATTTGTGAAACATCAAGTTCTACGTTTTGTATATACTTATTGACTTGGTGAAGTCAAATCATCACCGTTCCCCAAAACTGTGCCATGAATACTCTTTCGAACCTTTGCAACTTCGTTAGTAAACCTCTAGCTTCTGCTCTTGTTCCTGATTTTTGACTTTCGTCACTTTCAAAGTATTTTAGAGCTTTTATGACTGCAAACCAATCTTCTTTTAATGCTCTTCAAGCATCATATCTTGCCGACCATCGTGTCGTGGAGAGGCTTTTTGCGGTAAGGGTGCTATTTTTCTTCAATGCTTCAAACCTCGCTGTAGACGACGAGAAAAAATTATAAAGTTCTTGAAGCAAATTAAAAAACGATGTGGCTTCAATGCAGTAATCTACAGCATGTGTGCCCACTAAATTTAAAGAGTGTCCTGCACAAGGTATGAAGGATGCAAGATGAGAAACTTCAAGTATCCTAGCCTGAAGACCTGAGTAAACACCAGCCATATTAGCTACATTGTCATATGATCGACCACGACATTTCAAGATATCAAGGTGGAGATCAGTGACAGTCTTAATAACAGTTTCAAACATTTCATAGGCTTTGTGGCCAACGTTAGGTAAAAATTTTATAAATCTCTCAACAGGTTTCCCATTTTCTTTCACATATTGCAAAACAAACGACAGCTGATCCACATGCGAGATATCAGGAGTTGAATCTACAACAAGGGAATAGTACTTTGATGTTTTAGCTTCATTAGCAATACGTGTTAATACATTTTTAGCTAGGAGCTCGATGAACTCATCACAAATAGTAGATGAGAGATAGGATGTCTGTCAGAGATGGATGCCTGGATGTGAGAGATAGGATGACAGCTTCAAATAATGTTTGTTAATAATAATATATACTCCTGGCTTCTGGTGACCTGGCATCGAAAGGTTGCATTGTTCAAAGGAGAAATTTGAAAAGATATTTCAACAACACATTTATCCAACACTAAAAATCTAAGTTTTTATAATAATTTATCACAATTATCCCTTATTATTAATATAAAAGTTCATTTTATAAGGGAAATAAAATGCATTTTTGCTTTTCAGTTAAAATTGATTGTTACATGTTTATTCGGTAGTTTAGCTTAAAAAAAAATGATAAAATTGTTTATCTTCAATTGCTTTTGCTTTTATAGTTATTATATAAAATATCAATATTTTAAGAATTTATCTCAAAACACAACTCCAGATAAGTATAAGAAAAGGTTACTTTACTCTAACAGAGATCGCTTCATTTTGGAAATAAATTTGCAGAGCTTTAATTTTAATTAAAAAATATATACTTTGTTTTAAAAGACCTTAAAATATGATTAAAAAAATTATATATAAAAAACTTTTTTTTTAATGAAAACTAGTGATTTTTTAACACATATATTACCCTAGATTTGGGAGGTAAACTTGCTCCGGAACGTTATGTTCTTGTTTTAAATAATATTTGAGTTTAGACGAAGATAGCCCCAGATTTTCTTCTACATTGTTTCAAAGCTTAATTTTTTCCATTTAAAAACCCAATCAGAAAATTCTAACTTAAACATAGAATATTATTTTTAGAACATATTTTTACATATTGACAGATTTTGTTTTCATCTAAAATATAAATTTTAGAAGGTATAGAGCAATTTCCAAGCAAACTTAAAAAAGTGTTACATTCATTTTAAGTTACTCACTAGTTATTAATTAAAAGAAATGTTTGAACAAGAAAAAGCCTGAACAAGAACACTTAAAAATGTTGGTGCAAAACAATTGAACTAGCGAGCTAAAAACAATATAAAAGCAAAATTCTCATATCTGTATTATTGACATAAAAATAACTATATGGAATTAAAATAATTTATATTAAAAAATAGCAACTAGCACACTAATAAAAGTTCAAAATTTTAAAAAAAAGTTAAATAGTTCTCTTTTAAAAAATATTTTTAACTTTTACATTTAGACTAAAAGTATATAAGACCCTTAGCTTTAAATGGCAAAAAATTGAACTATTTAAACAAACTTAATATACTTTCAATAGCACTCGTATCTAGTTCTAGATTATTTTTTTTTCTACTAGAGCCTCCTGTAACACCGAACACGAGACTTTTCAGTCAAAAGACATTTCACCCCTTTTCATACCGAAAAGTTTAGAGACCCCAGACCAGGTTTTGCTTAATTTAACGAAATTAAAATCAAGTGCACTCATTAAAAAAATTAAACAAAATAATAACTATAATAATAATAAGAAGAAGAAGAAAAACATTTTTCAAAGCAAATCAAGTTAATATTAAAAATTAATTAAAACTAAACTCACCTTATAACTGTTAATATTGAAGACTTTAGATTTGGAAATTACACGATAGAAAAGGTGTTTGTTTAAAACAGCAAGAAATGTTCATAGGTCCAGATGAAAAAACTAACTGAAATAGTAAGCTCACAACAACAATTTATGTTTTGTATACTGCAAAAGGTTGACAAAGCACTCAGCCAAAATGAGCTTGCAGATCATACTCTAACGGAAAAACAAGTCTCTTTTCGTATCAAAACCAAACACGGGCCCTGCCCTTCAACCCCTTGAGGCTCCATCCGTCCTCTCTTTCCTTTTAATTCCCTCTCAACCGGGATTGGTACGCGGTCCCCATAGATGTTCACTTTTGGGAACTCTGATTTGCCCAACTTATGGCGTCCCGGGAAAAATTTAGAAGAAAAGAACCGACAAATATTTCGGTTCCCTTTGACAAAATTAACTGTCTCTTTTCTAAGACGACTTATTCAGGTTGCAGACACTCTGGCGGTTTCCATATAATTGTCCATTTTACTTGAAAGAAACACCTTGCACAGAAAGACACCCTAATCCGGTGTTCACACAATGATTCTTTCACCTTGAAACAGTTTCTAAACCTGGATGGTACCATCGTTCGTTATAGCACACTCCTTTGACAACGGGACGGCAATTGCTGGACAGATGACGATAGGTTAGGAGTTTAAAAACCATTAGTCTTCTTATCGGACTGCCCCTGGTCAGAAATCTGCTTTTGGAGGAAAAAGCGAGGGCTGTTTACTCTTTGTCAAATGTATCGAAAGATACAGCGGAAGTTGTCTTTTGTGAGGTTCAAATCCGACTGCTTTCTGCAATCATTATCCCTTCAAATTGCAAGAATTCTTAACCTGCTTCTCGTTAACTCATAATGGATGTTTGGGAAAAGAATGAAAGAATAAGGGAAAAATAATTAGTCAGTTGACGAAAAAGTTATTTCAAAATGTATATATTGCAAATAACACTTTTAGCGATACTAAGAATATATAAAGAAAAATGAAAAAGAAAAAAAAATTGAACTTTCTCATTTTATATCAATAAAAAATTTATAATTTGGTTGTTACTTCTTCTAAATTTACGCCCTCTTAACGGCTGCACCCTAGGCCATGGCCTAGGTTGGCCTTATGGGAAATCCGTCCCTGGCGGACGAAGTTGTTCGCAAAATGTATACGTAACAACGAACACCACCAAACGCATTGGTTTGCCTTTGCCACAGTTCGCTCACTAAGCGGTACATAAAAGGAAATTCGTAACTCTTCGTTCGCTGTACGTGTACAGAGCCTTCAGTTTAGCTTGAAATCTTTATACATTTTGCTTGGAAATTTCATTTCGAGTAAGAAATGATATTATATATATATATATATATATATATATATATATATATATATATATATGTGTGTGTGTGTGTGTGTGTGTGTGTGTGTGTGTGTGTGTGTACGGCCAACCGAATTTCAAACGGAACTCCGATTTCGTTCGTTGAAATTTGGCCCAATTTCTATGTATACTCTTTGTAAGTATACCCGTCTTAAGACTCAGGCCACGAAATAAATCTTCCCTTGCATCCCTCGTCTCAAAATTTATTTCACTTTCTCCGTTCATTCAAAAGCTTTTTTGATGAGTATGTGGTGGCAGTTTTGTTTCTAATATCCCATATACGTCGCAATCATCATCTGCTTCATTATTTTGAGCGATAGCTTGTGTTTGCATTTCATCGACTGTTTCATACCGGTAGTCATAACATTGTGGTCGAGTGTTACGCAGTTTTCAAACTCGGAATTGCAAATTAGCAGGCGGTTTAGTGAGTTATAAATTTCCTCATTCTCGCCGGATTTTCCATCGTCGGATACCATTGTCTTTTGGCCGACAGACTGAAACTGTCCGAGAAAAGAATTGCCGAAGGAAGTTCATGGCAATAGAAATCAACGAGTAAGCAAAATCTTACTTACTTTACTCGAGACTTGCTCCTCCTAAACAAGCGAAAACAGTTCCGTACATTTGATGTTAAACTAACCATTGCATTTTTATTTCCTCAATATACCCATGTAGGGCACACAAGAAACGAGTTCGACTGTACAGAGAAACATATTTTGAACGAGTTCCATAACTGAGTAAATTTCATTTTGAATACATTTCACGCTGAAAATAGCCGAAGTCCGACCGTCATACCTAGGGACTGGAATTTTACAAACTCAACTATCCCGGTGACGTCAGTCAAGTGTTATTTTTAATGTTTTTGCTACATACATTCCCCATATTTTTTAAGGTCTATAAGACAGGGTGTTCACCTGAGCATATTTACCCATTTTATTTCTGTGTATTATTCGTTAAGTACAAAATGGGCTAAAAAGAGTTATCAAACCAGGTATGTTTGAAAAATCAAGGGCTACTGCAGAGCATAGAAAGCTAAGTCCAATTCCACTCCTCAATATTTTTATTCATCAGTGAAAATTTGGGATGTTAAGTCCAAAATGGGCTAAAATGAGTTATCACACCAGGTATGTTTGAAAAATCAAGCGCTACTGCAGGGTACAGAAAGCTAAGTCCAATTCCACTCCTAAATATTTTTATTCATCAGTGAAAATTTGGGATGTTAAGTTAAAAATGGGCTAAAATGAGTTATCAAACCAGGCATGTTTGAAAAATCAAGGGCTACTACATGGCCCAGAAAGCTAAGCCCAATTCCACTCCTAAATATTTTTATTCACCAGTGAAAATTTGGGATGTTAAGTTAAAAATGGGCTAAAATGACTTATCAAACCAAGCATGTTTGAAAAAATCAAGGGCTACTACATGGCCCAGAAAGCTAAGCCCAATTCCACTCCTAAATATTTTTATTCATCAGTGAAAATTCGGGATATGTGAAACAAAACACAAACATGTTAGTTTTTATTCCCGTTTTTCTCAAAACTATGATTTTGGACTTCACATCCTTTACACAGCATTAATCTTTCGATATTGCTGAATTTTGACCACAATAAACATTTGTCCTAGGAGACATCTGACAAAGGGATTCAAGGCGCTAGAAGTACTCTCCGCAGACACCCTTTCCAAAAATGTACCAAATTTTAGGTAAAACAAAAAGTAACAAAGCCCACCAACTTAGGGTGTGAATAATAAAGATAGCTCGGTCCACATCAGCTATGTGCGTAACTTATATGGAAGTTATGGTGGCCACGCAAGGGGTTCACAAAGCAAGTCTCCGCCTTAAGACTGTTGTGTACTAACACTATTGGATTCGCTCACCTCAGTGTTAACCTATGGAGAAAATGTGTCTACTATTGACAGCTACATGAATTCTGATAATCCAATAAAAATGACATTTTCAGATAGCCTGAACTTTTCTGCACCTTGCAACAGGATTCAGTTTATGAACTGCGTACACCAAATGAATTTAGGAGCATTTAAAACACACTAGACCACATTTTTTCCCCGAATAATTTAAAATTAAAAATATTATTTGCATTATTTTAAAACAAAAAATGTTCCAAGGTGTACAATTTCTTTCTTTATTACTAAACACAATATATATATATATATATATATATATATATATATATATATATATATATATATATATATATATATATATATATATATATATATATATATATATATATATATATATATATATATATACAGTAGAATCTCGATCGATCGTTATCGTATCCATCGTTTTTCCGTATTTACCGTTCAGTTTATCCAGTCCCAACGATCATATTGCTTTGTTATATTTCCGCATCTATCGTTTTCCCGCATTTATCGTTCATTTCAATCGGTCCCTTCAAAAACAATAGATCGAGATTCCACTGTATATATATATATATATATATATATATATATATATATATATACATACATACGTATATATATATATAGATATATATAGATATACATACATATATATATATATATATATATATATATATATATATATATATATATATATATATATATATATATATATATATATATAGAGAGAGAGAGAGAGAGAGACAGAGAGAGACAGAGAGATTATTATATATAGGTCGGCAGATTTATTAAAACATAAAAGTGCTCTAAATTTTTAATTTAAAATTCTTTAAATAATATTTCAAATTGTTCAAGTATTTCTATATGCATATTGATTTTTTTCCAAAGGCATACGAGAAAAGAAAATCATTTCGAAATGTATATTTAAAAAAATTAAATTCTGTGTGCTGGACCCCCTTAACATGATAGACTGGAGATAACTTTCGACCATCTGTTCATCTAACACATAGACAAAGCAACATTTCTGCATAAAGGAAATGGCACAACAAAAATTTATTGTATTTGTACCCGACAAGAAACGGACCTAGTGTCGCCGAAAACATAAAACAGAGAGACAGTCCAAACCGCCAAACACACGAGACTCTCGCATTAATGAAATGCGCATTTAAAATCAGAAAAATGCCAGCTTTTATTTCACCTCCGAAGGTATTCGCGTTCGACCCAGACCAAATTTAAATAATTAACCAAACGCACAGACAAAAGAGGAAGTAGCCGCGTCTTCTTAGGTAACTTTATATCTGGGGCATGAGACGACCATATTCCCATAAATCCGGTTTAGTTATTCTATCTGCCTCTGTGCTTATTTTTGACGAAAACCCGAGAAACTCAGATCGCATAAAATACTCAGTAAAGATCAAAAGCATATATATTCAGGTATTGGCTTTACTCGCAGGCAATAAGTAAAATATTTGTTTTCGATGACTCACTTAAAATCAATATTGGCGATTACGGAAGAAACAAAATATATCACAGAACGAGGATTATTTATAGTGCACTTTTGCGGCCCTAATAATTATTGATAACGTTTCTGTTTTGATGCAGTACACTAATAAATTTCTTAATGAGTGTTGTTTATTAGCTATCCATGTCATAAAGTAAAGCAGCGGGTAAAATGCGAAAGGCCTTAGTCAATCTCATATCTATGTGTCAGTCATAAACAAGTTTTAATGATCTTTCCTGTAGTGATATTTCGCATACCGGTTTTGTGTTTGTATATACATAGTCTAAGTTATGAATCTATTAATCTAAAGGATTAAAAGATTTTCTCATTAATAAGGCAACCATATTAGTTATTACATTTATCTCTACGCTATGGACATTCGTACCGTTTTCTAGCTAAAGGAATCTCTGTTTACGACGTAATTTGCGTCTCAGATCCTTCCATCAAAACAAATACAGGTAACCCTCCTATAACACGGTAGATAGGTTCCTAGAAAATGCCTTATTGTGTGAAACCGTGTTATATGAGACCCAGAGACAGTTCAAAACAGGGGGTTACGTTCTGAAAACTTATTAAAAACAAACATTTTTTTAAATTCCACATAAGCAACTTAATTTTTATTAAAAATATAAATGCATATATAACACAAAACGAAAGAAACAAAAAAATATTTTCATTTAATGCGACCTTAATTTAATAAATTTCTTCCCCATCACTGCTCAGTACAATCAAACGAGAACGTTTTTTCGATTGAACGATATCACCTTTACTTTCAGAACCTTTTTCTTCATTTAGATTTTTGCACCTTCTATCCTCTTTAAAAAATCTGTAATTTTTGTTTATTTGCTGTTTCTTACAAGGTCATTGTAGATTCACGGTATGGAGATAGACAATTTTGCAGCTCCCTTTTGAATTTTGACTTTTTTTCAGAGGAAAGGGTTTGCATTCAAGATTTTCAACTAAGCTTAGCCCTTCTTGTAATTTTATAGAGTTATAAATGAATAAATTATAATTTGTTTATACATTTTCATGTAAAGCCACTATAGATCATTATTCCTCCCCGTCATTATTTTAAGGTAATTTAATTTTTAAATGTGTTAAACAAAAATCATGTTATCTAGTGCTATAAAAGTACAGTGTTGTACAAAGGTTTTCCAAATGTATATATCGTGTTAGAGCGAAACCGTTTTACAAGTTGCAGTGTCATACGAGGGTTCCCGCAATTCATCCTATCGTGTTAGAGCGAAACCGTGTTGTAAGATGCCGTGCTATAAGAGGGCTACCTGTATCTCATTTTCAAGTATGGATGAGCAATAGAAGTGAAACATGGACTTGGATAAGTCACACTGCTATGAAATTTAACAATCTATTTCTCCAAATAGCTATCATAGTCTGCCAAGTATGAAGATAAATGTGTGTATTTATAAGCTATCATTTACGGACACTGACGGAATGGAGGAATTTGACCGTTAGAGAGGAAATTTGGAGGAATATTTCAAATGTTACTCTCCGATTTGTTTTCAGAATAACTAAAGTTGAATGTTACCATTAAAATTCTGACAAACATGTTTACTGTAACGGAGATAAGAAACTACAGTGCTCACAATAAAATGAAATTTCACTGACATATAAATGTAGTTTAGCTTTCCAAAACTTCTCGAATGACATTTTTATGGCATTTCGTCTGCAGTATTTTACTCTTTGAAATGTATTTTTATTTCTGATATTAAAAGTTTTTGCATCATTGTGCTGAAATCAAAACACTTTCAGACCTGAAATCGTTGATGTAGTTGACAGTGTTAACTATTGTCAGTCTATTTCCACTTTTTCGCCTCTGAGGGTCTGTGGTGGCCTTGTGGTACAGCGCACTGGTTTTCGGTGCTGAGGGTGCTCGGATCGAATCCCAGAGTCGCGCTACTTAAATACCTCCGTTCGTGTCATCCGTTTATAGGGGGTAATGCTGGTCCTCCTATATGGTGCTCCAATAATAAAATGACTAGCAAAAACTGCGGCGAATAACAGGCGAAAGTCTATCCGACAAGTGCCTCCGCATTGGGGGAAAAAAAACTTTTTTCCTCTTTTAGTCATTTTCCTCCCGTGATTGCTTCTCTGTGAAGCGAATTTCACAGGTGAAGTTAGATATTTCACGCATTTTCTCTTATGCATACCATATTCCTGTATAGGAGAACAACAGTTTTCTAAGTCACATCTATTAAGGGGTCATACGACTGTTAAATCGTAAAAAAAAAAAAAACCTTTAAAAAAAAAAAAAATGCACATGAAAGACTAACCTTTTCTGAATATTTTAAGACAATCCGCTTGAAAAAATACTCATAATTACGGAAGTTATGAATAAAAACGTGTCAGATGTTTACTGTAAACAGATTTAAAGGGCAATACATCAAAGGGATTTATCTCAAAATGTGTTTTTTTCACATAATGCCCTTTTTATCTCTAGAACTATTTCATATTTTTGCATGAAATTTTCCCAGATGGTACATATTATCATTTGCTTGAAACGGAACCTAAATTTGTTTACAGATCTCTAGAGAATGCATATTTCATGCAGAGATAAAATTTAATTTACTAAGAAAAAAAATGCACTATTTTCAGTTTCATAGTAAAAATAGAAATATACCTTAAATATATACAAATTTAGGTTCAAATTAAACTTTAGTTTCTGCAGTATATGTTAAAAGCAGAAATTTGTCTTAAACTCAATTTTTTTTTGAGTATTTATGTATGTTAGCTTTGATATCACTTTTATCCAAAACAAACTGCTTATTATTTATGACTATCTAACACAAATTATTTTTGACTATCAAACAAGAAACGGGTATATATTCATAAATCAAACATTGTTTTTTAACACAAAAAAATTATGATTTTAAATCTTATACTTTTCAAGATATAGAATGTCGAAAGTGACACAATTTTTATACTTTTTCGACTTCTAACAGTCGTATGATCCCTAAATCCCTCCTTTTTTTTTAAATTAAAAAAAATACACATAAAATTCCCGTGTACCACAAAGTATCACACGGGACTTAATCAGACTGCAAAACTTTCGATTTTTCTCCTTTTGAATCAATTTCAATTACCTTGTTTTTTTTTTTAAACCTACTTTCTGTTGTTGTTGCTAATGCCCCCTGGTTGCAGGATCCATTCACCAGGTCCATTCACCAGGTTCCATTCACCAGGTTAGGCTATTGGGCTGAAAGGGGCTTCTCCTGTTTAGAATTAGCACCCCAAGGGTCGGAGTCCGACTTGGCTAAATGACCGGTCCCGTAATTTTTAACCGAGTCAAGTGACGAGACCGGAACACTTGACCCCGCACCTCCAGAGGTAAATTTGAGAACTTGGAGGACATTGCAGTCACGACCTATTTTACTTCCCAGGCCACCCTTAGTGAACACGGCAGTGGATTTGCAGTGACGAGCATCGAATCAGGGACGTTCAGATCTCTGGCTCGCTGCTCTTGCCAACTGGGCCACCGAGCCCAAAATGGCCCCTACTTTCTAGATGGCGCCATTTTGTTTCGTCGTTGATTTTGGCCCATTCATGTGTCACCCCTTCTACGGTATCGATGATTTTCGTCAGTTCGGAGGTGAACTAGGCTATTTCCATTTCTTTCAGATCATGTGTTCTAAAATTAACCGCCAGTAAAGCACTTTAAATATATCAACACCGTCCTCTCGTTGTATAGTTGTATTATGCGCTATAAATTTATCTTGGGGTTTTTCAGACGACATTCTTTGGATAATCGAACTGGCGATATGGCATTTTCATTAACAATAGAATCCCCTTTCTTCCTTTCTTTAAAAAAAGAATTAAAGTTCATCAGTCACTGTGATGTGATTTGAAAAGTAATCTTTGCTTTTTCATTTGAGTTTCATTCTATTAATTGGGAACTAACCTTAGTCCTTTGTATTAACTTTGTCTAGCAGATGTTCTTATCATTAAGAGCTTCGACTTGTTGTCTTCTATATTCGTTCCCGGAAATACTGTTAAACTCTCTTTGGAAACTTTATTGAAATGTTTCCTTCAGAGTGATAACATTTTCCCTGTAATAGCATGATATAAAAGTCTGGATTCATAGGTATATGATTACCCAAAACACAACCCAAAATGATCACTTAGGACTTGCGGAGAGTGCTGAAAATTCCCGTGAATTTCCTTTCTTTTCCCTGATTTTACTTTCTTAAACGTTCTTTTGGTATCTTTTCAATGACTTTGAGAAACGTCTTTTGTCCTTTAAATTCTTAGAAAATTCCTTCCTCTCTTCTATGCATTAATGCGTGAGACTATAATCTATATATATAAAACAGTTCCGTAACTGACTCATTCATTCATTCATTCATTCACTGACTGACTGACATACAACGCACAGACCAAACCGCAGGACCTAAAGGGCTGAAATTTTGCATGGCGATTCTTCTAATAGTGTAGGGGTGCACTAAGAAAGATTTTTCTAAAATTCTTCTTAGATTTTTTTAAATTAAATTTTTAAGCTGTTTTTTAAACTTTTTTTACGTTTGCATTTAAAATAATACATTGCGGATTATAAAATTTATATCACGAGAAAGATCATAAAAATTCCTTCAAAATGAAATCTTTTTCGAACCTTTACCTTGATTTTCTGATTTTTGGTGAATTTTTAAAGATTAATTTCTAGAATTTTATTTATTAAATGTTGATCACGTGATTTCTTTTTCTGGTACTTTAAATAAATTTATCGTCACGTGCATAACAACTAAATAGACAAAAATGATATTCTTTTTCTTTCTAATGCAGCAGACGATTGGATATTATCCAAAAAAAATAAATATCCCTTACGATTTTTTTATAAATAAATATATATATATATATATATATATTGGCATTAATTGCATACATTGACCGTTGTATTTAATTTGAATGTACTCCGTAGCGAAGCGCGGGTTTTCAGCTAGTCTATATATATAAAACAGTTCCGTAACTGACTGACTGACATACAACGCACAGACCAAACCGCTGGACCTAAAGTGCTGAAATTTTGCATGGCGATTCTTCTTATAGTGTAGGGGTGCACTAAGAAAGATGTTTGAAAAATTCCTCTTAGATTTTTTTAGATAAAATTTTTAAGCTGTTTTAGTAACTTTTTTTAAGTTTGCATTTAAAATAATTATTTTAGGGTTATAAAATTTATATCACGAGAAAGATCATAAAAATTCCTTTAAAATGAAATCTTTTTCGAATCTTTATCTCCATTTTCTGATTTTTGGTGAATTTTTAAAGATTAATTTTTACAATTTAATTTATTAAATGCTGATCACGTGATTTCTTTTTCTGGTACTTTAAATAAATTTATCGTCATGTGCATAACGACGAAATAGACAAAAAAATATTTTTTTCTTACTAATGCGGCAGACGATTGGACATTATCCAAAAAAATATTAAAATACAGTAAAAGATATTATGTTCCTCAAACTGTACTATATTAACTGTACTATATTCTTTAAAATGTCCTATTAGATTTAATTTGAATATTTTCTTCTACATTATTTTGTCTATAAAAATATCCGCTACGATTTTTTTATAAATATATTTTTTCGTTTTTTTTTACATCAATTGCATACATTGATCGTTGTATTTATTATAAATATATTTATACATATTTTTGGCATTAATTGCATACATTGACCGTTGTATTTAATTTGAATGTACTCCGTAGCGAAGTACGGGTTTTCAGCTAGTACATTCTATAACTAAAAACTCGACGCCTCAAGAAAGAGTTGTCCGAGTGCGACAAAAATTGTTGGATGTGAAAAACATGCACAGAATAAAAAGATTAAAATTACAGAATAATTGAATGATTTATTCCAGAGTTTGATCGTTACAAAGTGAGGAAATCAATACGGCGTTGGTCCACTTCTGGCCTTGATGTAAGGTGTCACCCGGCTGGCATAGACTAATAAAATTCCTGGATGGTGTCCTGCGGGATTGCTTGCCAAATTGCCTCCAACTGTCCGACTAAATCGGCAACATTCCGGGATAGTTGCAATCACCTTCCCACCACGTCCCAAATGTGCTCTATGAGGGAGAGATCAGGCGACCTAGGTGGCGAAGGAAGTGTTCGGCAAGCTTGAAGACAATTCATAGCAACACGTGCCGTATGCGGCTGCATAGTCAAGAAGATAGCTACAGAGTCAAGAAGAACGGCAACAAAACGGATCGCAGACCGCCGTCTACGTACTGCTGTGCTGTGTGTGACTAACGACGACCAAAGGGGTCCGGCTATGAAAGGAAATGGCGCCCCAGAGTATAACGCCCTGTTGTGGGCCTGTGTGACGTGCGTTAGTAAGGGCAGGATCCACACGCCGCCCTCGACGTCTCCAGACACGTCTTCGGTCGTCGTCAGGACACAGTTGGAAACGGGACTCGTCACTAATGACTACACGTCTCCAGTCAGCGCAGTTCCAAGTTGATGCAGTTAAGCACCACTGTAATCGGACTCGGCGGTGTACAGGCGTGAGGGGGTAAGCGGCTTAACGGTCGGCACGAGCGTAGATTCCGCTCTCCCAGTCGTTTGTCAATGGTCGTGTTGGACACTTGTGTGCGGGTCACACGTCGCATGGTTGATGACGACGAATCCGTTGGTGTGACAGCTAAGGTTGCCAATTTTTTCTGTGACGATTCCGGGACAAATAGCTCAAAACTGAACATCATCATTATCAGCCAGCCATTACCTAGTTTTAAGAGGAAACTTTTTATGTATGAAAAAATTAAAATACAGTTTTTTTTAAATTTATTTTTCATATTTTTTATTTTAACTATTATAGAAACTTAATTATATATATATATATATATATATATATATATATATATATATATGTATATATATATATATATATATATATATATATATATATATATATATATATATATATATATATATATATATATATATATATATATATATATATATATATATATATTACATAATAATAATCATAAAAATTTAAAAACTAATAATAACAAATTTAACGGAATGTTTTTATGAGTTTTTCCAATAATAGTTTCTCTCACTTTTTGTTGCAATCACCAATTCTTTCGCAGGTGAGTCCGTATTTAAAAAGTTCTCAAATTCTGCACACGATTCACTATTAAGTCGTATTTGCAATTCCGCCTTCACTAAGTCGATATTCATGTTATTCCTGGCCTTCGTCCACAAACTGTTCATGTGACTAAATACTCTCTCTGGATAAGCATTACTCGCAGGGATGGACAAAATAAAAAACACAATTTTCATCAGCTCGACCAATTTTTCATGCTTTTTGAAATATACTCTGCCCATAGTTTATCATCGTTTTGCTCTTTGTTCAGAGCAGGAAAAAACAATCGAAGTTCTGTATATTCATTATATAACGCATCGATGTCAATTTTGATTTGTAATATTTTTGGGATAGCGGATAATTGCTCCCATGTCTATTCAAAACATTCTTTGTTTTTCTTTAAAGAAAGACATTTTATTTTATCAATTTCATTTTTTTTTAAATGGAATAGTTTCCGCTAAATTCCGGGACAATTTAGCATTCATCCGGGATCAGGGACAGCGATTCCGATTCCGGGACAATCCCGGCCAATCCAGGACAGTTGGCAACCCTAGTGACAGCTGATCTGACAGTCGCTCTGTCTTTATTCGGTAATGCATTCTTACCGTCGACTTAAGATGTCCGCAGTCGAAATGCAACAGAAAGTTTGAACATCAGATCCAGAATCGCTCTATAAATACAGCCACTGGATGAGTAGTTCGGTTCCGCTGGAGCTCCCACTTTTCATTCGTCGGACACCGAATTTTAATCATTTGCATAGCCGACCAAAACATCTTTCCATACTAAATTTAATTACAATCGAGCAACTCCTTCTCGGTGCGCGATTTTTTTTCTGTTATAATGTGTATTTGTCACTTATCCACCTTTTACCAAAGGCCAGTGTTAGAGGCCCGACAAGAGAGATATTTTTCATATATACACCCTTTCCATCATTAAGGGGACAGTGGACCTTCAAACCTAACTTTTTTTGTTTTCAATGGATTTGCTTGAAATTTGAATATGTGATTAGTACCATAGATATGTAAAAGTGGTTAAAATTCAAAGATGAAATATTAATAATTTAGGAATTATGAATTATTAATTATATCAAAAATTGGCCTAATTAAAAATGTTCCATGCGCATTTCTTTTGCATATAATATGGTAATTTTTATTTACAGGATACCTTATAGAACTAACAATGAAACTTTTTGCTTATTTTAAGCATTAATTAAAATATAAAGAGAAAAAAAATAATAATAGTGAAAACACCCTTTTTACTACGCAAAATGCCTCTAAATCATCTTTTCAAGTACAAAATTTAGAAATTCTGAGCTACGAAGAATAATTTTTTTCAATAAGATTTATTTTATATACAGTTAAGTATATAAAACTTAAATTTCAAGGCAATACGATAATTAGAAATACGCCTGGAGCAGTTTGAATATTCGTATGACATGAAAATTTTTATTTCGAGAAAAACACATTTAAAGTTATTGCTATTAGTAACCACATAATATCTAAATTAAATACAAATGCCTATAACTAGGAAAGTAATCACAGAAATTAAAAATTCTTTTTGCAACACATTCCTACTCGTCCGTAGTTTCACAATTCAATAAAATAAAAAAATCGAATTTTTGGACAAATTTCACAATTTTGAAAGTCCACTGTCCCCTTAATAAATAAAATAGAATTGAAAACTTGCAAGTTCAAGTGGTGACTTTATAGGTGTTCTATTCCAGTGAAGCAATGAAAGACAATGCATGGCAGGGGTTCAAAATACATTGGTGCTAAAGCGCTTCTACGGGGAAATTTTAAAGTGTCCGCAAAAGATGCGTGTCTTTTATGACGAGATCTAATGTATTATATTACAAGATAATCAGGGATAGGTCCTCAAATCATAAGACGTAAAAATGACTAAATGCCTATCCAACTACTGTGTATCTATCTATTGGATCTGCTTGACCTAAAATTTATTGAAATGATTTCATTTAATTTATCTTCAATATGCAACAGGAAATTTGTTTGCTTTGATAAAACACAAAAGAAAACTTATAAAATGATGTTTTTTAATCCTGCGATCTTGAAAAATTAAACTTAGTGAAGATCAAGAAATTAGTGAACATCAAGAAAGAATAGTGAAGATCAGGATATTCAAGTGATGGCTGATCTTAGCGCAATTTCCTTCGTTGTAGAACTAATACCAAGGTTTTGAGCACACTAGCCAGCAAGATTTTGAGATTAAACCTCCTGTTCAATACCTCCGTAAATATTTCACAGAAATGCAGAGGCTTCTTTCCTGATTCCGCTGATGGCTGCAATTGGTCCCTTTAAGTGCGTTACTACACTTTTAGTGCGTTAAGTTTTCTAATTAAAAATTTAATCGATTCTCAAAACAAGAAGTCTTAAAAATATTTGTCAAACTGATTACTTATAGTAGAGAAGAGTTCCTCGTTTCAACTTAACGCATGTGCCAGAGCAATGGAAATACAGCCTTATCTTCATAGTATGGGCGAACTAAATTTAACAATATAAAATCCCTTGTGTGCGGTTATCGTGTTTTATTGGACCGGGGACGCCGGACTCTGTGGGATAAATCCTGTTAAAGAACGGTCAAAACAACAGTGAGATGGAACATCACCCTGCCACGTCGTAGATAGTGAATGAAACGATGGGAAACTCCATAAAGTAGTCTGAATTTACTGTGTTCAGGTGTCTTTCTCATTTCTTCAAAATTAGCATTTTTATACACATATCGACGACGCCTACATTGTATTGTGGTTAGAGTCACAGCCTGTCATCGCGTGGGCGTAGGTTGAAATCCCGGACTAGGCATATTTCTGCGCAACACAATAATTGTAACAAAAGCATGACAGAAAAATTGTTTTAGAAAAGACCCGTAACTTCCCGAAAAACACAGAAATGAAAGCCAAAAACGCAGACCAATTTATTAAACTATCAGTATTTTTTTTATTTTTTTTAAACTGGAGGTTGTCAATGAACTGATAAAACAACTCGAAATAACCATTGGAAACAAGTTTGAGAAAAATACAGTCGAACCTCCATATATCGAAGTAGCAAAATGCCGGAAAAAAATTCGATATATAGAAATTTCGATATATAGAATTGATCTTAGTTTTATAATAATTCTCCTAAAACATTGAAATTAAAGCTAATTTTCTTATACGAAACTCCAATTCCAATTTATATGTGAATCAGATTAAATGACAGTTAATAACTAAAAAATGAATTAATGTGAACGATTTATTGCGTACTATATACCTTTAAAAACACGATAATCCAGACAGTGGTTACAGTGATCACAGTTACATTCTTTAAAAAAAAACTACGAATATCTTGCTGAACAGACAGTTTTGCGGAAAGTCAATCAAAGAAATGCTCGCATTTATTCAGTCCATTAAAAACTTCATCAGGGACATTTTCAACGAATTGAAGTACACGAAATATTGTTTCAAACGCCAAAAATTTGGGAGATTTTATTATAAAGTGGAATAAAATCTCCCAATATTTCGTGAAAAAAATTTCGATATATAGAGATTTTTTCGATATATAGAAACAGTTTTTCTATGTAATGAACATGGAGATTTGCTAAGAGTTCGATATATAGAAAATTTCGATATAGGGAAGTTCGATATATGGAGGTTCGACTGTAGTTAGAAGTAAAATCCCTCTGAAGCTGTTTGATTTTATATTTCAGTTCTTTGATCGTCCAGGGAAGTTCAGGTCTGCTTTTTTTTTCTTTCCCTCAGTAAAAAGACAATGAAACAGAATGCATCCAACATTCAATGAATGTTCCTCATACAAGAAGCAGAGTCTTGGGCTCTAAACTAAAATGGCCATCATCTAATATGGCACGGTTGAAACAGCCCTTATAATCAGTGTTTCATCCTCTATTCATGCAGTGAATAATTCAATGTCTATAACGAAATCATTCCGGTTTCCGTGCCGCATGGGAATGATTTACCAAATTCATTCTTGAAAGAAAATCATGACTGAAGATTACATTCAAATTTAACCACATCAGCTTTTAATTTGAATCAAGCCGCATCTTCAGTCTGCATTTTCCGCTTTTAAGCGTTAACTTATTGTGCTCCCCTGTTCCGCTTACTACAAAGCATTGTGATAAGGAAGTCTATTATAAATTCGACATGGTCGCATTTTCAGAACTCAAGTTCTTTCTGCTTCAGGTTTACTCATTAGAACTGTAAATATTTAACACACACACACACACATAAATATATATATATTCTTTTTATTTGAGAAAAATTATAAAAAGTACTTGAGATCATGTCAAAGGTCTTACATTCAGATTTACTGTTTAGAAAGTGTTATTATTCTTACATTTTTTGTTAAAGGCTTCTAGCTAAACATTTTTAAACGTTTCAATGAAAACGTTTGATTGAACGTGGATCGAGCATGTAAAGGCTCATATAAAGTGCTAGATATCACTGTCAACGTTCGTGATATCTGCGCATTGTGTACAAGCTGCATATAATTTGTGTAGTACAGTCAAGCGTTATTGTATGAACTGTTGTAGTAGAAATTCTACGTTGACTTATTGTATCGACAGTGTACAGAGTTGATACGAAATTTTTGGATCAAGATTAAAGATCTTACACCAGGGGTGTCAAACTTGCGGCCCGGCCAATATATTGGCACACAATAATATATGTAAAATAACCGACGCAGAATTATAATAAGATAGGAAAAATTCGCTAAATGTTTTTTTAATTATACTCTTTTTTTGCTATTATTAAACAAAATGTGTATATTTATGTTGAATATACTGTAATTAGGTAAATACGTTATTTAAGCATAAATAATATCTAAAATATGTCAAAAGTTATGTTACTGACTTTTTTACAGATGAAAAATGTTGAAAAATTTTTTAAAAAATACTAACAAAATGCTTTTAGAAAAGTTGATTAAATGTTCAACAATCAAATAACTAACAGTAATTTGTTGTTGAACGAAAAGCTGAAAATATAGATTATTAATAAGATGTCCTGTTAAAAAATATGTAACAGTTGCGGCCCACCTATAGTTAAACCTTGTTTGTTTGGCCCAAGTTAGCTTTTGAGTTTGACACCCCTGTCTTACACGGTCATTTTTCGGTCAAGTTAGAGATGCAGTCGGAGATTAATGTTAGCTAAAAAAAAAATAACTAAAATTCATGTAACTATGAAAAAGACATAAATAATCCTCGACTAGCTGAAGTTCGTCAGCAAATGTAAAAAATATTGCCATTCTATGTATGAAAGTGACGGGAGAGCTCCTTTACTCATAAACTGGGCTAGACTAGATGAATTCTATAACTAGACTTAGATGAACGGTAATCAAGAAAAGATAGTTCAGTCAGCGAGCTTTCTAAAAATTCACTTTGTGAAAAAAAAAAAAAAACTTCTTAACTTACAAATCCGCTGACGGAATTTCAGCCGCCTACGGTCCCAATTTTGGAAGAATTGGTGTACAGAAATTTTTTTTTATGAACGGTATTATTGATATAAGAACAAAATTATAAAACTTAACTATTCACGACGTCATTTAAATGTTGCTAACTGTTTTTCAACAATAATGTTGAAAAACATTAACGCATTAAAACTACAGTCTACTAATATACATCTATGGTGGCCGGTATAAAGGGCTTAAGTCAAAAAAGTGATTTTTAGATATTTATTAGTATTGATAAAAAAACAAAAACTTTTGACTTGAATAGAAGGCTTAAGTCTATCAATTTTGTGTACAAAAGTACATTTCTTTGTAAAAAGACTCAAGTCGAAATTATATTTCTGCGATTGGTATAAAAGCCAATAACTTTGTATGTTTAAATCACTGTTTTTGACTTAAGCCCTTTATACCGGGCACCCTAGATATTTAGATCATGGTTAGGTTGATAGGCTGGGAGCGCAATAGTCATCATTTTTCTCCACAAGAGCTGATTAAATTGAACCTACGGTTTAAAGCCGATTTCAAGCAACCCCAAACGCCCACTACAACAGTTGGATCCGAACCCACACACTGGACCGTAGTACCGGATGCCTGAAATTTACGTCACGAGATTTTCAAAAGGTTTTTTTGTATTTTTCGCGATTTTATGTTGTGCGCATTCACAAAGTCTCTCTATTCTAAAAAAAAGTAACTCCCGCTGCCTCTGTCAAAACTTGTCACGCTATCTCCTCCGAAACCGCTGGGGTTATGGGGTCGAGAGATATACCAATGGATGCAGAAAAATAGGGGGACCAAAGTAAGACACGTCTCATCTTCGTCGGACTTTAAGTTTTTTTTAAATTTTATGTTTTGTAGGAAAATATTGACTTTTTCATCTTCAAATTACGATAACTCGCCAAAAAATGATCGTATAATTTTGATCTTTTTACAATCTAAGACTACAGACATTTCTCTTTCAATCTAGACCTCATTTGTTTAAAAATATTTTAAAAGAGACTAATATTTTCATCAAAAAATGAAACACAGTTTTTCAAGAAATATCGTCCCCTATGTGGATGTAATATCGATGCTCCTCGAGTTTTTATCTTACAAAGAAAATATTTGCATCATCTGAAAGCTGAAAGCTTTCTTATTCATATAAACCTCCTTTCAAGTCTATATCTTAAATTTTCGATTTTTAATTGAATTTTAAAGCTGATAATTCAACAGTGATGAAACGCCCTTCGCATTAAGAGTGACAACAGTAAATGGATGGAAGCTGTTACATTGCCCGAGAATCACCCCTATGTAACTCGCTATTAGCCATAACAGAGGAGCGAGCATAGCGTGTCTAGGGGCGAAGCCCCTAGAGATTATAAAATGTAATAAGATGAGTGACTGACTGTACATATAGATCTCATAAGTGAATTTAATAGCGTTCTTCATAACTATGTAAGATTACATAAAATATAATCACAGGGGAACCTGGAGAGGGTTTAATCCTGCCCACCACGATAGAGTTACTAAACCTGCCCTTATCTTACCATTGACCTTTATGACCCTTTTAACGATAATACACTATGATTTCAAAATGTCATTAAAAGAGAGAAAATGAACCTCTGAAAGGTTCTCACATACACCATTTCCAACTCATAAAAATACTGCACGTCTGTGGAAGTTTAATAAAAGTTGTTTTTGCGTGGACATTTTTTACTACTTTTCTGATCTCAAAGGTTCAACCGTTTCCAGCTCTTTACGGATCACAGGAGAGGCGGTTGAAAGGTTGCCCCATGAGGGTGACTGACATTTCCAAAGAACGTTAGGGAAGTTTTTGTGGTGAAGTAAGCAAGCCCGACGAGATTAGGCAGGAAATGATATACGACTCCTTAGACCCGTGATCTATATGAACCCGTCCATGGGACACAGGAGTTTGGTAAAAAATATTGTCCCGAGTTTGTCTCGGTAACCCTGAAGTAAGCTTACAAAAGATGTTGGAACTGGCCGATAGACTTGATACTCCTTTTTTAGTTTTATGACTAACTTTTAGGAACACACTTCAGTAGTTAATTATACAGTTTTATTTAATTAGTTGACAGTACAACTTTCTATGCTTACGTAATTGGATGTACAACTCATTACATTTAGTTGATTATACGACTTCATATACTTAATAATTTTACTATACTTACTTTATAAACTTACTAAGCTGGTTGTATAACATTCAGTACCTTAGGGCCTGTTCCCATAGAATCCGTCAACGTTAAAGATTCCGTTGGCGCTGATTGGTTAAAAGTGTCAATGATTGGTATATGATTGGTTAAAATTTTTTACTCTGACGCTGACGGATTCTTTGTGAACATACCCTTAGGATTGTACACGGAAGCCTTAGAGAGTTGGTTTGGTTTGACATGGAAGCTGAATTTTATTACTACGCAACAAAACGACAACAATAAAAAAAGCAGCTAAAATTTGATCTAGAGCTAGAACTGAAAAGGACTATAACCTGGAAATATTTAGAGCAAGAAGAAGCATAGATTAGAATTGGGCAGGCCTTGATTTTCCATTAGGCCCGGTAGGCCCGTGCCTAGCCCCCCCCCCCCCCCCCAAATTTTTATTTTCAAAGAAAAGATTCCCAATTGAATATTTTTTTAATTTTACCTTTTTTAGTAGCAATTTTTTTGTATATATCCTTTCAAATTTGATTGATTGGTTCATCATATGAATAGTTATATGTATACAGAGGCTGTTCGCACATATTATAGACGATTTTGGTAAGCGGTAATAAAAAATCGTTTGCTGCAAAAGAAATAATTGCAATTGTACTATGGTTTTAAAAGTCAAAATTATCGTCTCCGGCTTGAAAGTTTTGTTTTTATTCAAAATGGCGTTTTTAACAAAGCAGTGGTTCGAAGGCTCCATTTATTCTCTTTCCGAAGAGAAATATGCATACTCCGTTATCCAAAAACGATGTGAGAGTCATGGTTTTGTGATATCTAAAGCGTCGATAGGTAATATCGTCAACAAGAAAGGAAAAAAACGTCAAATTGGAGCCTCAAGTGGGACAAAAATTCCAAACAAGTATCCAAGGAAAAAACGGACATCTTCGACTATTGCAAAGGTACGTTGTTTAATGTTAAAAGAAAATCCCCCTAGTCAAAGGACAGTTGCAAAATCATTAAAATGCTCGGTGTCCACGGTAAACAAAATGATAAACGTTGATTTAAATCTTAAGAAAGCGGAAAAACGCAATGTGCATCGTCTTCTTCCAAATCATATCGCTGAACGCAGGACACGCTGCAGAATTCTATATGAGAAACACTTATCCAAAGAAAAATGGAAAACAATTGTCACAATAGATGAATCATGGGTGTATTTAAATGATTGCAACAAAAAAAGAGCCATTTATTATCATAAAAGGGGAGAAAAAAATTTAAGTATATGGTTCAAAGAATCGAAAGAAAGTTTTTCTAAGGGATTCATGATTGTTGCTGGTTTTTCTTATAATGGCAAGTTAAAAATAAAGAGAGTGGAAAAAATGTCAAGATTAACTCCAAATACTATCAGGAACATATTTTATCGCCAATTTTTCTGAATGAAATACCATTGCTTTACCCACAGTGCCATCAATCTGTGAGACTCCATCAGGACAAAGCTAGCAGTCACACATCAAAATCCACTGTAAATTTCTTAAAAGAAATGGTTAAAAAAACTGGTATCAAGGCCATACCCTTCACTGATATCTCTACTAAATCTCCCGATGTATCACCTATGGATTTTTGTGCTTTCGGACTTTTAAAATCTGCATTATCCAAACGTCGTCCCAAAACCCTTACAGGACTCTGGAAAGCTGTTCAGGAGGAATGGGAAAAAATACCTCTTCTGACACTTCAAAAGGCATTATTATCCTGGAAATTGCGGTGTCGAAAGATAGTTCAGAATAAGGGATGTCAAATAGAACATTTAAAACACAAGAATTTTATGTAATTTAGTTTTGTGAATACAATATACATCGTCTAAAAAATGTGTGAACAGCCTCTGTAGTTCATCATATGTATGTTATGGCATATATAAGGGATTAATAGGTTTTTCTGGTTGCATTGCACTGGTGTTTTAATGATGAAGTTAATATGTTGTATTGCTTTTTGTTACTTGATAATGTTCTAGGGTTCTACACTTCAAATAGCCAATTCTTGGTAAAATGGTACTTTCACAATGATTCATTATTATTTTTTTTTCTGTATCAATTTTGGAAATTTTACGCCCACATCAGTGTTAGGGGGCTCCTATCCCGAGTTGTGCCTATAGTCAAGAATTTTCTAAATCGGGCCCTGGAATTGGGTGCTAAAGTAGGAGCTAAACGTCCTAGACATGACAATATTTATCGGAAGAGGTTCTCATAGTTTAGATCGACAAGATTCAGAGCTAGAACGAAGTTACACTATCAGGATAATTTCAGTCAAATCAGACGTTTAGACACTGAAGTCGAGAGAACATGCAGGCACCATGGTTAGATAAATATATAAGCCAGGAAGATGAAGCCAAAATGTACTGAACAAGTAAATTAAATTGGATACGGACCTACCACAACTGATTATGCGTTTATTTTGAACCATAGCTATAAGCAGAACGGGCGGGAGAAAAGATTAGATTCCCTGATATAAAGAGAAGTTAAACCAAAATGCCTCGAGCTGACAAATTTGATAAGATCCGCGGCAAGCTTATAGACTGGATAACGGAATCTTAATTAGAGCTGCAAGCAGAATTCGCAAGAGAAGAATGCACATAAATTGTCCAACAGTAGTTTGAAGAGAAGCTCCAGATTTGGAGCAAGAAGATTAGATATTATTAGCAAGATATGAGATTTCACAAATTAATTTGTGTTAAAATTTGTGTTCATTCCCAAATTTGAAATGCATTTCAAGAGCCTATTATATGAATTGTCTCTATGCATTTAACTCAAACCTAATGCTCTATGACTGGATGGAGAACTCGTATATTAATTATTTTGAAACTAGTGGTCACTCTTAATCTTTGTTGTAGAGTTAAAGAGGCTGTGTGTTCCATTTCTGAATTTCTTCGTCTGTAATTCCACACAAGAAAAACGTTGAATGATTGTACGGTATTTGTAAGAATACGGTATGCATGAAACGAGCAGAAAGAAAATAGCTTAGTTTTTGTATAAAAAATTCTGGGGGTAATAGAATTGTAAATAATTTTAAAGTTGTCGTTCTAATTACCTACCATTAAGGGATTTTTAAGGTTTCAACTTATATTTGAAGAATTTCAGATGAAAAGCGAATGACATCTACTCATCATCCATATAACAAAAATAACTTTCAAAGGTTCCCAGATTTGTTGAGAAATCTGACTCAACGGTAACCAATCGGATATACAGCCATTTCAAATCACAATTCATCGTGTTTAGACGGAAGATGGGTTCATTTCAAGTTTCACTACTACCATTAGTCCGTTGAAAGAGAAATCTCATTCGCTAACATTCTTTTTTATTTCCAGGAAAAGAAGGAACTGCTGTAGTAACGTGGGTGACGTGACTCTAAACAGAAGAAAAATTAAGGAAAATATTCGATTGTTTTAGAAAAATGGTGCAAATGTATCAAAACTGGCATAAAATACAATTTTTGTTGAACACTAAAGAGTACACCAAACTGTCCATGGGACAAACTTCATTTTTTTCTTTTTTTCTGTATTTTTTTCTTTTTTTCCCAAACTTTATTAAATTCTATTAGTTTGAACGCCATTGTCTAAAATTGGCCAAAGCAGCGGTTATTAACCTTTTTTGACCCACGACTCCACTAAACGTAAGAAAAATGAAAATAAACACTTCGTCCCCCCGTCCCCCCCAGACCAACCCTCAGACCACCCCCGATCACCCCTCAGAACAACCCTCTTCTCCCCAGCGCATCGAATGACTGATAACGCAGCTGGTTGTGGTGAAGGGGCTGTATCCACATTTAAGTGGTACGCACACCTCTCAAGGGCACAAAAATCATTAAAAAATTAATTTAAAAAAACTAATTGAGCCCCAAATTTCGTTTTTGCTGCGTTAAGTTTCTCGGGTCTTAAACATTAACTGTGCAGAATTTGGTCCCGGTGGGTGAAACAGTCTATGATTCTATAGCGGACAAACAAACAGACGAGCTCTTTTATACATATAGATATCAATAAAATGAAATATTAATGAATTATTCCTCTAGAACAGTGGTTCCCAACTTTGAACATTTGAGGTGATACGCAGAAGGGTTCAGTAATAACAAGTACAATGGGCTTGATTTCTTGCCGTACTCCCTGCAATCGGAAGTGGCTAATAGGAAGTGGCTCTAATAAGAAAAAAGCATAAGCAACAGCAAGTTTCTCATTAAACCTCCTGATAAAGACATTTTAGTGCTGGGGGCCCCCCAGCATTCGGGGGCCCCTAGGCTCGGGCCTACCGGGCCTAATGGAAAATCAGGACCTGCGTGCAGCATAAAATATGAATGTAATTGTGTTCAAGCAGAAAAAAAAAAGATGTATTTGTACTTTCAACAATACATGCGCCAGATTTGGTTAAATGTGGGAAGAAATATAGAAAAACTGGTGAAGATATTTTGAAGCCTACTTGTATTTTAGATTATAACTAGCTGAAAACCCGCACTTCGCTACGGAGTACATTCAAAGTAAAAACAATGGTCAATGTATGCAATTAATGCCAATATATATAT
This sequence comes from Dolomedes plantarius, assembly GCA_907164885.2. Lineage (NCBI taxonomy): Eukaryota > Metazoa > Arthropoda > Arachnida > Araneae > Dolomedidae > Dolomedes > Dolomedes plantarius. The sequence goes on from OU015503.1 coordinate 2,171,455, forward strand.
ATATATATATATATATAATAAATACAACGTTCAATGTATATAATTGATGTAAAATATATATATATATATATATATATATATATATATATATATATATATATTTATAAAAAATCGTAAGGGATATTTTTATAGACAAAATAATGTAGAAGAAGATATTCAAATTAAATCTAATATAAATAATACTAAAGAATATAGTACAGTTTGTAGAACATTTCTTTTACTGAATTTTAATATTTTTTTTGGATAATGTCCAAGCGTCTGTCGCATTATCAAGAAAAAAATATTTTTTTTGTCTATTTAGTTTTTATGCATGTGACGATAAATTTATTTAAAGTACCAGAAAAAGAAGTCACGTGATCAGCATTTAATAAATTAAATTCTAAAAATTAATATTTAAAAATTCACCAAATTTCAGGAAATGGAGGTAAAGATTCGAAAAATATGTCATTTTAAAGGATTTTTTATGATCTTTCTCGTGATATAAATTTTATAACCCTCAAATTATTAATTTTAAATGCAAACTTTAAAAAAGTAAAAAAAAAGCTTAAAAATTTAATTTTAAAAAATCTAAAAAGAATTTTTCAAAAATCTTTCTTAGTGCGCCCCTACACTATAAGAAGAATCGCCATGCAAAATTTCAGCCCTTTAGGTCCAGCGGTTTGGTCTGTGCGTTGTATGTCAGTCAGTCAGTGAGTCAGTTACGGAACTGTTTTATATATATAGATAAATACATGGGAGGCATTAACATTGGAGATGCAATCATGACCCACCATTCATCATTCCGAAAATCTTTAAAATGGTATAAAAGACTGTTTTTTGGATTAATGGACATTGCATGATGCCAATGTTCTATATGACAAAAAATATGAAGTAAAGACACCTTTCCTGGAATTTGAAATGAAGGTCGTGGCAGGGCCCGACTTTGACCCAATGGGGCCCTGGGCAAAGCAGACTTTGGGGGCCCCCTCCAAGGACAGATCCAGAGGGGGGAGGCTTGTGACCCCCCCCCCAGGATCAGATTTCCACATGAACACGTGGGACACTCACCCAAGTCCCGCAAAAATTAGGACCGGAAATTCAAAAAATTTTTGACCAACAAGTCAAAAATTTGAAAATAATAATAATAATAATAATAATAATAAGCGTTTATTTATTAATTTACTTTTTAATGTTAATAAATAAATTCATGAAATTTTCTTTTGAAATTCTGAAGTTATTACACCTCCCCCCCCCCCAAAAAAAAAAAAAAAATAAATAAATAAAAAATAAATAAACCAGAAACGCTTACGGATGTAAGTATGCTTTCACTATTGTGGTGCACTATGCCCCACCCAGGATTTTTTTCTGTATCCGCCACTGCCTCCATTTACTGTATTAACCAAAAACCAAATTTTCAAAAATATGTACAACTTAATACTAAATTAAGGGGCTCATAATTTGGGGGGCCCTGGGCAAGTGCCCCACTTGCCCATGCAGAAATCTGGGCCTGAGTCGTGGAACAAATTTCTGAAAACTATGAAGATTACAGAGCCGAAAGTAAGTTCACTGCGAGATCATCACTCTCACCTTTAAAGACTTTCGGTGAGACACTTCCCTACTTTAAATCTAAATAAAAGTGGGGAAAAGTGCCGCAGACGATGTACAGTTTGTTCACAAACAGTCATAAAAACCAGAAAACAGCAGCTGACATTCTATTCGTGTGAGATATGCAACGTCAGGCCCTGATTTTCCATTAGGCCTGGTAGGCCCGGGCCTAGGTGCCCCCCCAAAATTTTAATTTTAAAAGGGAAAAAAGAAAAAATTCCCAATTCAAATTATTTTTTTAATGTTACCTTTTTTAATAGCAATTCTTTTACCTATCCTTACAAATTTGATTGATTGATAGGTTCGTCATATGTATAGTTATATGTATAGTTCATATGTATTATGTTATAGTGTATATAAGGGATTAATAAGTTTTTCTGGTTGCATTGTATTGGTGTTTTAATGATGACGTTAATATGTTTTATTGCATTTTGTTATTTGATAATGTTCTGCGCTTCTATGCTTCGAATAGTCAATTCTTGGTAAAATGGTACTTTCACAATGATTCATGTTTTTTTTTTTTGTGTGTGTGTGTCAATTTTGGAAAATTTACACCCACATTAGTGTTAGGGGGCCACCATCCCGAGTTGTGCCTATAGTCAAGAATTTTCTAAATCGGGCCCTGTGCAACGTAGGTCTTTGCGGACACCCATGTTTCAAAGAATATCGTACACTGTCATCTTTTTGGAACATCGCTCCATTTTCGTTGTTTTCATGCTGGTTTTTTATGAAAGAGATTTTTAATAAATTTTTATTTTTATTAATGCGCTGTGTGAAATGAAATCTGATTGTTTGGATATTTTTTCCATGTATATTTGTTTGGGGTAAGTCAAAAATTTTATTTATTCTCGAATTTATTTTATAAAATTTTTAAGGAAAATATCTATATATTTAAGTTGCTAAGCAGATTTTTTGGGCAGCCCGTGAGAGAAAACTACTGCATCAATTTACTTCATTTTGGTCTTAAACGAAAGATTGTAATCTGTAGATTTGTCAAATTTGGTGTTTGTAACCGCAATTTCTATCAATTAGCGATAATTTACAATTAAAAAATTGATTTTTGCTCATGCTTAGTGGCATGTTTAAATCTGGCTTTAGAAACTCACTGTTTCTGCGCATGCTCAGCGACGTGTTTTAATGATAAATACGTTTATTCCGAGGAGTCTCTCTAGATCTCTCTCTGCCATTTTTATTTTTATGATAAGTATATTTGTGAAATATAAGATTAAACCTCATGGAAATTGTTTATTTCGCGCTGCTTAATTAGTGATAATCTACAATTAAAAAAATTGCTTTCTGCGCATGCCCAGTAACATTTTTAAATCTGGCTTTAGATACTCACTGAGCACGAGGCCGCTTAAACACATTAATTTGTTTCTGCGCATTGATTTTCAACATTTGGTAATGGTAAGTTGAGTATAATTTGTGTATTCGTGAATTCATTTTCTATCTAGCCGTCATGTTTTGACGGGTACCAAGTAGTAATGATAAAGTATTAAAATTAATTCTCATAACTACCTCAATGCTCCTCTCATAATGTACCAAAAATTGGAACAATTGGACCACAAATTTAATTTATGCGAATTTTTTTCCAAAGTTAGACTTATCAGCACGAATTACCCGTCCCCAAAGGATAGTGCATCTTGTTAGCGCGCCGTCCCGAGATAAGAGATCGGTGATTGAGGCGCCTTTTAAGGCACTAGCACAAAATCAAAAGTAATTCTTAACACTTCAAGAGTTAAAATAAAAAGGAAAACAGTTTTATTTGTATTCCATTTTATAAACGGTAACACAAAGGGACAATTAATAAATTTAATCATAAACATGCATACTTACGCAAAATTTCTTTCCGACGCGACATAATAAAAATATTTATTATAACATAATCAGTGATGCCTCTGCAAAACTGTAAATTAAACATATAAATTTGGTCTTTATTGATACTTTCCGACAGGCTTGATGCCGACAAGACACATAAATAAAATAGATACTTAATACAATTTTACTATCATGCACGTTTATATTCTCTCTATTCTAAAAAAAAGTAACTCCCGCTACCGCTGTCAAAAGCTTGTCACGCTATCTCCTCCGAAACCGCTGGGGGTCGAGAGCGATACCAATGGAGGCAGAAAAATGGGGGGACCAAAGTAAGATATCTCTCATCTTAAGTTTTTTTTAAATTTTATGTTTGGTGGGAAAATATTGACATTTTCATCTTCAGATTACGATAACTCGCCAAAAAATGATCGTAGAATTTTGATCTTTTTACAATCTAAGACTACAGACATTTCTCTTTCAAACTAGACCTCATTTGTTTAAAAATATTTTAAAACAGATTAATATTTTCATCAAAAAATGAAACACGATTTTTCAAGAAATATCGTCCCCTATGGGGATGTAATATCGATGCTCCTGGAGTTTTTATCTTACAAAGAAAATATTTACATAGTCTGGAAGCTGAAAGCTTTCTTATTCATATAAACCTCATTTCAAGTCTCTACCTTAAATTTTCGATTTTTTAATTGAATTTTAAAGCTGATAATTCAACAGTGATGAAACACCCTTCGCATTAAGGGTGACAACAGTAAATGGATGGAAGCTGTTACATTGCCCGAGAATCACCCTTATGTATCTCGCTATTAGCCATAACAGAGGAGCGAGCGTAACGAGCCTTGGGGCGAAGCCCCTAGTTACAAATAAAATAATACTTTAATATCATTCTTATCTTAGGTGTTTAGAATAAGAATTACTTAGTAACTATAAAATAAATGTATTAAACAAGTTAATATTTTAAACATTTTCATTTTTATAATTTGTATTTTCTTTTGAATGGCGCCCCTATGATCAGGCGCCTTTGTGCTGGTCACAACCTTTCCACCCTCACGCGGCGGCCCTGTCCACAGCCCATAGCGAAGGTGCCAACAGATGGGTGGCATGGCATTAGATCATAATCCCCCATTCGATTGCCCAAAATAGAAGGGAAAAAAAGTTATTAGAGAGTTCATCTTCATTAAACCGCCCAACAAAAACAAAAACGAACCCCTTTCAAATAAAAAGGGTTGAGCCTAGTTGGTCATAATTAGCCTGTAATGTAATATTCATTCTTTCTCCCATCATATAACATATAATTAGGGTTACGTAAATTCCGTATAAAAAATATCGAAAGTTCGTAAAAAAAAATATTACAATATATAAAATTTCGCAGTTATTCGCAAATATACACTGCTGGCCACTGTAAATGCAACACCCTGAAGGAAACATGCAAATAACATGAAATTTACAACATGCATTAGCGGAGGTGAGATATGCAAATGATTGGAATTTCAGCGCAGACGCACATCACGCGCGCCTGTGGCGCCACTTCAAAGCGCTATTTAAGGCTTGGAGATTTCGACGATTTCAAGTTCGACAATTGTGTTTTTCTTGTGGTTTTTTCAAAAAAAACGATCAATTATGCCTCGTCGAGAACAGCGATCATCTTTTGATCAAGTATCCGAGTTCGACAGAGGAAGGATAGTGGACTACCGAGATCGTGGATTATCTTTCAGGGAAATCGGTAGTCGTGTTGGACGAAACCAAACAACTGTAATGCGGATATGTGATCGTTGGATGCAGGAGGGTACGACGGACCGGCGTGTTCGATCGCATCCACCTCAGCGCACCACTTCACGTGATGACAGGCAAATTGTGCGCATGGCAGTGACGGATCGCTCAGTCACATCACGAACCATAGCACAGCACATGCAGTCTGTAACGCATCATCCAGTGTCTGCGCGTACCATTCGACGCCGTTTACAGCAGAGTGGTCTGTCCGCAAGACGTCCATTGCTTTGTCTACCCTTGACGCAGAACCACAGACGTCTCCGCCGCCAATGGTGCGATGACAGAAGGATGTGGACGGCAGAATGGAATGAAATTGTCTTTACTGACGAGTCACGCTTCTGTCTGCAACACCACGATGGTCGCATTCGAGTCTGGAGACACCGTGAAGAGAGGATGCTGAACAGCTGCGTTATGCACCGCCACAATGGTCATGCACCGGGTATTATGGTATGGGTCGGTATTGGATATCACTCTCGCACACCTCTAGTACGCATTGCCGGTACTTGAAACAGCCAGCGCTACATCTCCGAGGTGTTGGAGCCAGTAGTCCTTCTTTACTTTCAGGGCTTGCCCACAGCCATATTTCAACAGGATAATGCGCGACCACACGTGGCACGCATTGTCCAACGGTTCTTCGTAAATCGCCAGATTGAATTGCTTCCCTGGCCGCCTCGCTCTCCGGATCTTTCGCCGATAGAAAACATGTGGTCCATGGTTGCTCTACGATTGACCCAGATTCCATCCCCAGCTGCCACAGCAGATCAACTTTAGCAACGTGTGGAAGCTGCTTGGTCTGCTGTACCCCAAGAACTCATCCAAAGTCTCATTGAATCAATGCCGAGGCGTGTGGCAGCGGTGATCTCCAACAATGGCGGCTACTCTGGCTACTGATTTTCTCAGGAACCACACTTCACAGATGTCTATAAATTTAATCATTTGATACTTGGTCAACATGTTATCTACAAAATAAATTTTGTTGTGATATCTCTTGTCTTTCTTGGTGTTGCAATTTGGGTGGCCAGCAGTGTATATATATATATATATATATATATATATATATATATATATATATATATATACAGTAACCACCGCTTATAGTGATCAGTGGTTATAAGAATAAACCGTTTATAAGAATCAATATCGCAAAAACAAAAACAAATGTATTATTTCCATGTTAAAATTTCCGCTTTAAAGAATCATTCCACCGGTTATAAGAATCAGTTTGCAATCTTCGCCTTCCTTTCATTTTTCCAAAAAATGCCATTTGAAGTCTCAAAAGGTACGAAATTTTTTCTTAAGTTTTTGAAAAAAAAGATTGATAAAACTTTGGGGTGGAAAACAGTCGTAAAATACATTCCTTTAGACATAACATAAGAGTTTCTCCTTATACGTTTTTGCTAAGCACTGTCTTATTAGCTTTACCCAGGGGCATCTAACCCGCCCGGGTCCGATTTCGCTTTTCTCCAGACAGGCACTCCTTTTTCCCCACCACTTACTTCCTGGTTGCGGATTTCTGGACCCTGAAACACGTAAATCTTCCGCGAAGTGTCCACCATCACTTACGCAAACGGGACAGTGGATTCAGCACTTCAAACCGTGAAACGTAAACGGATCCATTTTGCTGAATCAGATGAACCAGATACTGAATCAAACGTTTCAAGGTTTGATTCAGAATCAAACCGTGAAACGTAAGCTATAAAGTGAATCTTCGTCTGAGACTGTAATAAGTATGCGTCGCTAGTATTCACTTTAGTTTTCTAACAAAATTGCCAGTTAGTGTTAGAACTTTTTGATAGTCGAATTCAAATATGATAAAAACAAGGAAAACTCTTAGTTTTTCTGAAAAACAGAACTTGTTAATTAGATATGATGCTCTTCCAAAGTGTCGTCAAAGAGAAGCTGCCTCTTGTTGATTTTATAATCATGTGTTGTTACTTATAGGTCTAGAAATTGAGTTATAGTATTGAGTTATAGTATTTGTTTAGAAATTGAGTATTTTTAAAATTATAAAAAATAATTTTAATAAATGATAAATAACGTAAATTAAAGAATATTTAATGGAAAATTATGTATATATGTGCCTGTGTGTTTATATATATGTACAAGTATATATTTGTGTATGTGTGCCTGTCCAAAGGGAAGTTTCGGTTATAAGAATCAACCGCTTATAAGAATCAAAAACAGTAATAACAAACGTGATTCTTTTAAGCGGAAATCACTGTATATATATATATATATATATATATATATATATATATATATATATATATATATATATATATATATATATATATATAAATTCAAAAATTTCCCATTTATTAAAAAAAAAAAAAAAAAATTTTACTTACTTGATTACGTAAATATCAAAATTCTTAGTTAAAAGCTAACATTGTAGTAGCCTCCACATTCTCTTCCTTAAGTTTTTAGCAATAAGTAATAAGCGAATTTCGAGAGTGAGATCTTTCAGTAAAAGACAGTAATTATGTTAATAAATTATTACTATTATCAGTGGCACACCAAGGATTTTTTCTTGGGGGGGGGGGACGAGATGAACGGATAAAAATATTTATAATGCAAAATCAATATTCATAATCAATTTCTATTTCTTTGGGGGGGACAGGGCCGCTTGCCCCCCCAGGGCCCGACTTAGCCTAATTGGGGCCCGGGGCAAAAACTTCTTTGGGGGCCCCCCTCTGCTTCACTACTTCAGTAATGAAGAACCGAACTTTATGGAGGTATTTAAATTTTTCACCTCATTATAGATATATAAGAAGAAAATTGACTAAACCTAAAATAGCTATAAAGTTCCCCCCCTCCAATGGTCGGACGAAATATCGTTCTGACCATTTTATTGATTTTCTGACAATTCTATGTCCATCATTAAAAGGGATATAGCACATCTAAAACAAGTTCATTAAAGAAGGAAACGTAAAATAAACTTTCTATTTGATTTGGGGCCCCCCCCCCCCTCTAATGTGGGGGCCCGGGGCAACTGCCCCGTATGCCCCTGCCTTAGTCAGGCTCTGTTGCCCCCCCCCCCCTGGTTGCGCCACTGACTACTATTACCAAATTAGTAGGCTTAGAAAGCCGTTTATCACCGAGTTTTCGCCGAAAAGTAGGAAAAAAATAAATTTTCGCATTTATTCGCTCATATCGGCAAATTCCGCATTTATTCTCACCGATTTCGTGAATACGAAAATTACGTTATCCCTACATATAATTCGTCCTTGGGCAGGGCCGCCCAGAGACTTTACGGGGCCTGGGGCAAACTTCTGTTGGGGGCCCCAAGAAAAATATAAAATGGAAAGAGACGAAAACACACATTCAAATTAAGTTACTCATACTTAAAATTTTATTACATGAATGATTAACATAATTATTATATCTCATTGCACTGCTCTCTTGTTATATTTTCTGAGGAAATCTAATAAATAATTTTTTTAAAATTTTTTGGGGGCCCTTCCGACAGTTGGGGGCCTGGGGCAAAGTGCCCCAGTTGCCCCCATCCCCCCTCTGGGCGGCCCTGTCCTTGGGTATCCTATTCAGAATAAAGTGAATATCAATGACAATATTAACGAAGTTAAATAAAAAGTATTCTATTATTTTGAATAATTATTCACTTAAATTTTCTCTGGGAAAATTCAACCCTGCTTTTCTTTAAAATTACGATCGGTTTATAATATTAATAGAATATATATTTCTAGCCTTTTATTTTGTCGGTATTGGAACAACAAAAAAAAAAAGAAATATATATGTGCACGGGTAATCATTTTAAATTTCGAAGTAGAAATATTAGCTTAAAAAATTAAATCAATAAGAACAAAACCTCTAAAAGAAAACGCGCTGTTACCTTCTTTAAAAGAAATGAAAAAGCATACGATCACTTGTCCCTCCCCCTTTTTTTACTTCAGGACTTTTGTTGATAAAAACTTCGATCGCAGAACAGTTCATTACGCAAGTCAGGCGCACATATCCTTGCGCCGATTGAAAGTAGTTCTCCGTAAAAATATTTTAAAACTAATTCTAATTTGTTTAAATTCTTTTCATATGATTGTAGAATCTTTCTAAAAATTGTTATAACTTTTCTGAAAGCTATTTTAAACTTTATAAGAAAAACTATTGATATTTTAAAGAACCGGCATTTTGAAAGAAGATTCACTGAGGGGTGAACTGTCTCCGTTTGGAATAACTAGAATTGGCGTGGCTAGTTTCTTGTGTTCGCAGCTCCAAGGGCAGCTACTGTACCTGTGTTGTGCTGTTTCTCCTGTAAAATTTTGATTCCGTGTGGATTTATATATATAATTTGGATTGTGTGAACCTATGAGCAGTGTGTTGTAGAAGTAAGTAACTTTTCATACGTGTATTCTCAATTTTACAAAATTTTAGCCGCTGTTAAGTGCTTGTGTACTTTACCTTTAGGCTTAATAGTATGACAGCGATGAGTTGATGAGCGGCGTACCTGTGTGAAAGCTTGTATTATTACATATGATATTATTTTCACCTGAATTCTTCATTCCTTTTTTTCTTTTGTTGTTTTGGTTATCCCTTTGAGCACTATCATTGTGTAAGGCATTTAAATTACCTTTAAACTGAGATTTTTTAAATGTACATGTTATTACATTTAATCCGTTAATACTGCGATTTATGAAGGCCTCTTTTCTTTGTTATTTGATAGTCATATACTGAACTCTTTGTCCGGAAGGTATCTGACCTTTTAATAATGTACGAGCAGTAGTTTATAATTTTTTATTGTCTTATGAAAATGCCGTGTACAAAATTTGTAAACAGTATGTCGTGAGCAACCTAACTATGGAAGTGCCGCTTACTTTTATTACCGAAAAATTTATTGTTGATCTGAGAAATTTTTAAGTCTGTAATGCATGATAGTAGTATCTTTTGGAATCATAATTGTGAAGTGCATGTATGTACCGCTTTCTTCGTCGAAAGTTTAGCTTACAACTATTAAAATTTCCCTTTGTTTAACGTTTTGAAGCATGTTACTGCACATCTCGAAAAGCAGTAACTCATTAGCATGTCGTGCATATCTAGTTAAAGTGTTAACTATATCGTGATATTGACATAGCACTAGGTTCGGTTATCTGTTTCCCTAAAATATGTCATATTTGCAAATATTTAATTTATTCAGGAAGATTTTGTAAGCTCTTGTAAATTGATTGAAATGTAAACTTCAATTTTTTTTTTTCGTTTTTTTCATAGCATATTCGGTTGTCATTATTAAATGCAACTGAATAAGGTTTATAAAATTAGGTTAATATTCATATGATAATTTGTCTTTTTTCCCCCCTGCCGTGTCCAAATTCTTGTATTATTTCAAAATGCTCTTAAGAGCAAGAGATTGAATTTTTATTTGTAGTTGATTACTGTCAGTTTTTCCCCATTTCGTAAAGTTTCTGCGGATTTTTTTTTTCTTTTTACATTTTACAGAAGTGATAATTTGTTTTCCGATATCAAATATTCACTTGTCTTGAAGAGATTGAAGACTCCCAATCATTGTTACAAACTATAAGTAGATAATTTTAAAGTTAATACTGCAAAATCACTTTTTATTCTACAACTTGTAATGCTAAAGGAATGTTTATGTATTATACTTTAACAACCCATACAATTTTCTTTGTAATCTATATACCATTATGTAACCCTTTTTATTGTCCATAATTTGGCCTTTTAAAAACATTACTTTCACTATAAACCATTAATAATCAAAATTTGCAATTGTGGCTACTCCCATGATGACATTTACTGTACATTTGAAACCAAGTTAAACATATTTCCATTATATATTTAATGATTATTTTTCTTTTGTGGTTGATTTTAAATTTGTTTGATCAAGTCATTGATAATTAGTCACTTATAAGTACTCAGTGAATGAATTTTTTTACGAGGGGCTCAAATATTAAATTACTTTTATCAGTTAAGAATTCACATTACTGGCAAGATCCTAAATAGTAAATTTTTAAGTTAGTTATAAATATTATTTATGTAACAAATTCTTGATTCTAAATTTGTCCAATGATTTCACAGGATGTGCACTCAATAGGAAAGAGTTCTATTTTAAATTTTTCATGGTTAAACTTCACTACCCAGTAAAACTTTTAGGGAATGCAAATTTCTAAAGTTATCAACTGAAAATGTTTTTTAAATCATTAAGTCCTTCATGTTTGACCAGAAATTTTAGTCCTTAATCAACTTTACATTTTCAAATTCACAGAACCACACTATTTTAATTCATCACAAATAAACTGAGAAATGTGTATTGTGTTTGTATTTTGAGTAATAAAGTTACTTTTATCCCAGGATGAGATAAGGTTTTTGCTAGGTTCTTAGAATTAAGAGTGTTGAAAAGTGCTTAATCCAAAAATGAGAGAATGTCCCTTTAGCAAAAATTAATTTAAAAAACCCTGGTTTTAGTAAACAAATGCAAACATGGGTAGAAAACTTTATATATAATGCTGTGCTGGTCTGGTGTGTGTATGTATATTGCATGTGTTGTATGGCTTTGAGTATCATATAAAATTATTTGTTCCATTTAATGTTCTACCCATTCCAAACTTGTAGCTAAAAGAAAATAGCTTTAATCAAAATTTGTATTACTTATTATTTCCTTTTTAAAATTTGTATTCTGTGTCTTCCGTGTATCTATGTACTAATTAATCAAAATTATAGGTGAAGATGTTGAAGTTCATGCGAGGAAAGGGTCATCACTTGAGTGCAGAGAGACTCAAGTTACACAAGGAACTCTTCAGTTTTTCAAAGGTATGTTTTTATGCCTAGATTATGTTAGTATTGAATCATGTACTTGTTAAATTTAGAGGCAACCTGCATATTTAAAAAAGCTTTAAAAGTTTGACAACTTTTCTTGAGTTGGTAAATGTATGCAAATATACCCATATTATTCAAGTATATGAATTTGTATATCATGGATAATATAGTAAAAATATCTGAAATGTTGGTATACTTTAAAAACTGAATTTTTTGTCAAAGTATCTGTAGGAAGTCTTTTTTTTTTCCATCCATGTAAAATATAACTAACAATTATAATTGTGAGAGAGTAAACTTTTTTTGTTATGAGCATTATAAACTTTTTGAGGGAGTACATGTATATATTATACATATTTCTTGTTGACAATGTTTTAAGTGGTGTCAGTCATTAAATTCTTCAGTAAAGTGAATCTGTAATGTTTACAAAAATACAGATGACTTCTGAAATGTCTTGACTCCATTAAAAATTAACATTTATTGTCCTCTATCATAATTGCTTTGCTTATGTTTTAATCATAAAATATTATATGGAAAGAGTGATTCTGAAGATTTCATAGATGAAGCTAAATAATATAAACAAGTGGTTTAGCATTATTTAATCTCATCTAATTATTTCTGTTTAGTTTTATTAATAAATGGATAAATTTTAGTTTTGGAACATTGATTATGCTTTAACTGTATATCTTCCCTCTTAAACTTTAATAGGGATTTTACAGTACTTTTCCCCTGCGAAAAATAATGTAAAATTGTTTTTTACTAGATATACTTTTAAACTCAGTGGTATAAATAGCTTAAAATATTTTTTTTAGAGGCTGTATCAAATGGGAATTTAGATTACATCTTTTTTTAAGCAAAGGAGATTTCATGTAGAAGCTTTATGACGACTTAATGGATAGGACACTATCCTTGGTGTTTGTAGAGTTGAGTGGTTTGCATGGGTGTTTGTAATCATTTAGAATTAGTTTTATACTGTAGGCCTTTTTTTCTGCTGGTATAGCAAAATATGGCAGTAATGTCCTTAAAACAATATCTTACAAGATTTCAAGAAATGTATTAGTCTGATTTAGTCAAAATATTTAGTAGTTTTATAAAATTTTTAATTCCTCTTTGTTGCTTATAGTTTCTCTGCTAAGGCTGTCTGAAGTTTTTACTGAAGTAGATCAAATTTTTTAAGAAATATTGAGTGTCTTTGAGGAAGCTTAAGATGTTAATGTTTATTATTAATAAAACATTAATCTGTTTTATTCATTTTATTACTTAAGCCTGACATTTATGCACTTAGTTTATATTAGTTGATAATCTTTAAGTCAAAATTTGTAGCTTGTATTTTTATTACCTTTATTGGATACTAATAAAAAAATCAAGTGAAAGAAATAAATCTTGACCCAAAAAACTTTTCTTTCAAAATAGAATAGGAAAATATTACAGAAAATAAATTTAAGTAACAAATTTAATATAAACAGTTATGCCTTTTGAAATGCTAGGCCTGAAGCATTAGAGATATAGGCTGTTTTTGTTAGATAACTTTAACATTTCATGTTTTAATTTTTGTGTAAGATCTAATTATATCCCTTCCATAAATGTATGCAGTTCTAAATTCTTCTAATATGTGGCATTCAGTTTTTGATCTATTTAAACATCTTTAAAAGGAAATTCATAGTTATTTGTAACAAGTATGTTGTACTTGAGTGAGTTTGACCATATGGCCTTGCCTTAATAAATTTGTCATTTGAATGCACTAGAGTGACTTAAGTCTTGGTAATTTTTCACCCTTTAAAAATGAAGTAAACGAATCTTGAAGTTTTAGTTACAAATTCTATTTCTTACTGGCATTTTCTATGGAGTACGAGAAAATAATTTTATTAAATATACTAGGGTTCTCTATGAAGCTGGTCTATAGGCGAATGGCTAGGATACTGATATTTGAGCCTGTGGCATGGGTTCTTTTACCTTTTTTGGAATTGGCTTTAACTGTTAAATAAGTCCTTGTGCAGCTCTAACCAAAACAATCACAATAAAGAGATTAAGCATATAAGGCTTGACAGCTGGACTGTCGGTGTCGTCTGATTTTTATTTATGCAGTTTAAATTTATTAGTAGTGTTTAAATTTTGATATTGTTCTTCTTACTAGCATTGTATCTTTCCCCTTTTCATTCATTTTTCTTACCAGAGCTTTGATTTATTATTCCATTATGTAATTCTTATTGTCTGTTTTGCATTTCAAAGGTAAAATTTTATAAAATGCATATGTGTTAAAAAAAAATATTCTTAGGATTTAGTCTTGTGATGAAAGTGACCTCCCCCCCTCCAAAATAATAAAAATATATAATGTACACACACTACACACAAAATTAGCCAGAAGCTTTTTCCTTGTATGTTTCTGTTTATATTTCGTTGAAGCATTAATAATTAAGCTGAGAATGTTATCTTTTGCTTAGATAGGTTTTTTTTTCTTTTTTTAAGTACAAATATCTGTTTTGTAGAAGATTGAAAATCTAGCTTTCAATTTTATGCTTCTGAACTAGATTCATCATTTTATATTTTATATGCACTAAAGAATTAAAGGTTAAAGCTTCAAAAGAAATATTTATAGTAGGTTTTTTAACCCTCTAATGGTATGGTGGGGGTCGGATCCGACCCAGGGGTGTATTCCCCCTCCTGTACTCTCCCCTCATTGCAAGAGATGAGTTGACAAGGAACCATACCAGACAGTCTTGCAACAGGTGTGTTGGAGTGTTTGCAGTTATAAGTTCACAGCAAATATGAGTTTCTTTGTTGAAAAATCTTATTCGTGATCATGAGTCATTATTTGAAATTTTTAATTTCAATTTTAAAGGCCAAAAATATCAGTATTTTTTACATTTTTGTGCTCTGAAATTTGGTTCAGTAACTTCTAAAACTAGGTACAAGACTAAATTACATATTAGACCTAATATATACAACATTCTATGTAAATGCCAGAGATATTTTTTTTTAGCAAAATTACAATTTCTTAGTCTTAATTTCCTACTAAAAGGTTATTTCATGTAAAATATTATCAATAAATGTTATTATACAACAAAAATGTTTATAGTGTACTTTTTTTACCCAAAACCTCATTCAAAAAAGATTGGTTTGGATCTGACCCGACCATACCATCTTTTTCGTCTCAAACCGCTGTACGGTTAGAGGATTAAATTATGCTATAACCAGCGCTCATTCAAAGGAAAAATAAATATTAAGAAGCATTCCTCCCCCCCCCCCAATTACTTTTTAAAATTAAAATATTAAGCATTTTATCTCAATATTTGCTACATGTATAGTGTTATGCAAATGCAGTGGATACAGTTTGTATAACACCTGGATGTGCTTTTATTCTGAAGGCAGCTATTTCTTTCCTTATGTACCAATGTCATCATTGATGTATATTTCATGACAAAGTATTTTTTAGTAGGTTTTGCACATTTTGCTTCATTTTACAGCACTAAGTTTTGTGATAAAACTTCTAACACTGACTTCAATGATTAGCTTTTTTGGATCTAACATTTCTGATGTAAAATGAGTTTGCTCATGTGTTGAATAGATTGAATCATATTTAAATATCTGGGTTTTTATACAAACTGATTTGAAACATGCTGCAAACTGATTTCAGGGTTCTTTAACTTTAGATGTGTATCAATTTCACTGTAGCTTATTGCATCCAGAAGTACTTGTCTTTCCTGAATTATTTGTGCTTGCACTCCCACACTTGTAGATAATGCTGTTTAAAGCATTTACTTATTTAGCTTCAAGCTGTAACAATGCTGTAAGAACTTCGTTTACTAGCATTGTTGAATTAAAGTTGTGCAGTCAAGGATTTTAAGTGTTTTGTACTGAGTGTAAAATTTCATGAGTTTACTTTATTCTTAATCAAAGGATGCAGCCAGAAATCTTGAGCCTTTTTTGTAGCTCCTCTTGAAGGTCAAATTTTTGTAGCTATCTCCATTCTTTGTGATCAGTAAATTAAAATTATTTGTATCTTTCTCTGTACCTGTATTTCATAATGTCTGAATACACTTGTAAGCATAGTTGAGTGAAACACTTCAGCAAGCAGTTGCCAGACAATACATTTTAATGTAACTTGTTTGTTGATAATGATTTGACATTACAAATTTACATGTATGTTCAATGGGTACTAAGAAACTTTTTCCCCCAAGAAAATTTTTTTATTGCTTTATTTCAGTAAAAAAAACAACTTATTAACCCTTCAGTACTCGCGTCACTAGCTGTAACACGAACAGTCGCGTGGGTGACAGGTGTCACCCGCTTTTATGTAGTGTTATATCCATATGTATTTAACTTTTTGTAACTTAATTATTTCTATAGTTTTTTAGGAGTATATACTACAAATAAAACCAAATTAAATTTTAGAAAAAGAAACATTAAATATTACAAATCAACCATACATTCAAAATACAAAAAATTAAAACATTCTGCACATACATTTTTCAAATAGTCATTACATATCCACTTTCCGCATTTCTCGCACCACTTTCACGTTATTCTGTCTCTCTGTCGTCCACAAGCGTAACAACGTCAGTGGTGCACCCAGGGGGTGGGCAAAGGGGCCGTGCCCCACCCCCAAAGAAATAGAAATTGCATTATAAATATTTTTATCCATTCAACTCGCCCTCCCCCCCGAAAAAAATAATAAATAAAAGAAAAATAAATCCTGGGTGCGCCACTGAACAGCATCCTTTGGCACCTTCTTTTTCTCTTGAGGTACAATATTTCAAATACATTCCTTATGGGAGAAAATATCAAATTCTCGGCGAGATGCCCTATCCCGAATGTTATCAAAACGAAGGCACCTGAGAGGAAACGCAAACCTGTTTCCGCTCATTGTTAGGTAGCATGATTCTAACCCATTACCGTTCAAGTTATCCCATAACTTATCGATATTTGTCCTGGAACTTTTATAAGTGCCTATCAAAAGACCAAATAAGGCCCTGACCTCTACCTCATTGGTATTTCTGGCATCGCAATCCCTTTCAAATTTACATTTGATAGAATCAATGTAAATATTTGTGCAGTCTATTATTTTATAGACTTGTTCGTCAATAAACAAATCTAATATTTTTTCTGGAGAAAAAAAAAAATTGGTGCTATGCCTTTTGACCCTGGAAGATGAGTTATGTTTTCCTGCCTTGTTATGACATTTGTAACAAACTTTTATCACATTCAAAAATGTCATAAAAAAAGTTTGTAAAGAACCTATTAGAGATTGACTCTCTCTTATTAGATTTTTAATCATAAAGAAAATGATCTAAAATCTAAATTTTACAGAGAATAAAATAAATTCACTTTCTATGAAAAGTTACGTAGATGGTCGCATGGGGGACAGGTGTCAACCAGTGAACTTTGGCGCAATTTAATCGAAGAACAGTTAGAGACTAACTAAAGTGAAAAGAGGGAGGGCTCATTTGAAGGTAGAAGGAAAAGGGGAGATTTCCAACCTTCCGATGGCCGCCATTAGGGAAGATGAAAGCAGGTGGGTGACATGTCAACCGTGCGAGTATTGAAGGGTTAAAGGAGTATTAAATACTTTTTGTTGCTGTTACTACTACTGATGTATATATTTAATTCTCAAATATGATTCCTACTTCGAAGGTTCCATTAGCTTCATTAAGTACTTTTTTTGGTCATTGTGTACTATGTCAGTAGATGTCAGAAATTGCTTTTACTGATAAGTTTATCTGGATAAAACAGTACCATTGTGAGTACTCGAGACAGTCAGTTTGGGTTTAACTGTGATTTTATTGACTAGTAATAATAGTTTTTACTCAAATTTCAGTTAACATAATTTTTTTAATTTACCAATACTCAGAAATAACCATAGTTTATTAATGGAAGTTTTTAAATCTCCATATGATATTTGGTTCATTTAGGCAGATATGATGAAGGAATTTTAGAACTTAGGTTTATAGCTCTCTCTCTTTGTTTTTGTGCCTGTGGGGGAGGGGGGGGGTTGTTTTTAAGTGTGGATAAACTGAAATATTCTTTTTGTTGTGAACAGATTTCTAAGAACACAAGAATTGCAGTAATTTGCATGTACATAAGAAATGTGTGTATAAAATAAACATTTTTGAATTGTGAACCAAATTGTATGATGTAAGGCTCTTTAAATTATAATTTTTGTTTTTGTATTTTCAGACAATTTCTCATGGATTTCCTCATAGACCCAGTGCTTTGGCCTGGGATCCAAAGATGCAACTCTTGGCAATTGGAACGAAAACCGGTTTGATTAGAATGTATCCTTTTCATGTTATTTGGGTTTAATTGGAAAGTGAAAACTCACCAGGCATCAATTGTTAAGTCTAATAAAATTTCAGTTCTGCAATAAATTATATTTAGCTTTTGGTGTTGTCAGTCGTAAATTTCAGAGCTGGGCTGATCAATTGTGGCGTCTGAGGCAAGTTTTAAAAGCACCTTTTTATAAATTTTTGGAGAGACTCTTAAGTAATGAATATATCTCTATTAGAAATAGTGTACTTAATAGAATAACTGACATTTTTTGGAAAAATATGTATTTTGGCAAAAACATAATTTTTTAAAAATTATAGAACTTTAGAAAAAAAGTAAATAAATTTGAATATAATTTGTCAGACGTAATTTCTAAAATATTCTTTGAGTCTTTACTTCAGGAAATTATTTGATTACATCTCTATAATTCATTGTTTTTCATACCGGCTTTTCAGTGGAAGTGATGGCTAGATTAAACCATTGCTCATAAGTTGTTCATAGATAATTCTGAAATTTATTCCGTTTAGAAAAACTACTCTCGGCTGCTACTACAGGTAGAGTGAGTTGAATTCTTAGAGCTATAACAATGTGTAGAAATAGGCATTCAAAATGTAATTCTCATAATCTCGAATTCAGGAGTTTATAAAAAAAATAATCCAAATATCCGTATATATTTGTATAAAATTTTAGTTTTTACCATTTCATTCAGTTGCGTTAATTTTAAGAATTTAATCACAAGAGACTTAAGTATTCTTCATTAAGATTTTTAGTTATCGCTGAAAAATATACGCTGAATTAGGGTATCTTAGAAATTGTAACATGAATTTGGTGGCTTTTTGTTTGTTAAAAATGCCAATCCAAGAAAATTCCAGATATAAGTTTATTGCTTAATTTTGGAACGTTTAACCTTTGAATCAATCTATGTATATGATCGCAAAGTGAGTTGTTACGGTACTGTTCGTTGATTGAAAAGAAATTTTTCCACTCCCTTAATTTAGAAACATCTGCGGGGTTTTATTAATAAAATCGGTGATTGTATTTCTAGTATTTTACTCGATGGTTCAGTTAAGCGGTTTTTCTTTATTTTGCGTTTGCGTTAAGATTCCACTATGCGTGTAATATGTAAATAACTATCAACCTATTTAAATCATTTTGCAGCTGTTTTTCTAGTCGGCCCTTTCCACTTCTCCCATGACTCACGTCCTTTCGTTAATTGCGGAATTTATTAAGGCTATCTGGAAGCTCTCGTACGTTGCTTTTTCTTAATGCAATTCTATTTTGATAATTTGGTTGTGTAGCGGGTCGTTAATGTTTCATTGCATAGAAAATTAAATATAACGAGAGTAAACCTTGAATTATCAGCAATTTCCTTGAAATCATGTATTTTTCAGTTTTTGTGCGGAATGCAAAAGCTTTCTAAAACTCAGTGGTATGAAGAAACGTTATTGACGTGTATAACCCAAATAGTTTTTATTTATTTATTTGAAGAAGAAAGCTGTGTTAAGTTAAAATTTTGCTAGGATGGGTACTTTCTTAAACTGCCACTGTTAATTGTAAATTCCAGTTTAAGAAATAAACTTATTCGTCGTAAGTTACTATAGTCAGCTCAGTTTACTTAGCCTTAAAAGATCCGAAAAGTATGTCAGTTCCTTTACTGCAGTGTTGCCAACTTTGGGTTCCCCCCCCCCCTAAATTTTGGGGTAAGTTAGGCAAAAAGGGGTGTTTTTACGGGCCCCATTTTGTGGGGGGGGGCATTTTTTAATATTTTGCACAATCGAGACGCGTTTTTTTTTATTAGATTATAAGTTCCATACATATGTCAAATGTAAATAAACCTCCATTTCATTATGTAAGTGTGTATTTTCTATTTATTTCAATTTATCTCTCAAACAGGATGCCTATTTGGAACCAGAATTTCGTTTAGGAAGGTCTAAGGTGATCTCAAGTTGGTGTTAGGGGGAAACAGGGGAATTTCGAGATGGTGCTAGGGGGAGGCGCTTCGTAGAGGTTGGCAACACTGCTTTACTGCGTTTCCTAGTCATAAGCAGTGGTTTACATACATGATTGCTGTCTCTCCAGGGTTCAATGTTATCTCATTCCCCCCCCCCCCCCGCGTGTTTGTAGTGAAATAGCTGAAGCATTCCGCAATGTTGAAATGTTTTTTTTTTTTGTTTTTGTGTGTATGTGTTTGTTTACAATTCTAATTACAGTGGAACCTCGATCTATCTTTTGTAAAGGATCTATTACACTGAACGATAAATGCGAGAAAACTTCTGTTTTCAAATGCGGAGGCACTTGTCGCTGGAATGGGAATTACCGGGCAGACAACGCCTTGCAGACACCAGACCTCTAGTGGTCAACATTGAATACGGCCGGCCGCCCTAACTCACATTACAAGATTGCTGGCTATTCTATGCAATATCATCATCGGGATTGGATGAAGTAAACGACACATACGGGAAAACGATTATTCGGCGAACGACCAATCCAGGTTCCACTGTAAATTGTTTTCAGCTTTTTTGTTTGGGGGGGGGGGGGGGTTCCTGATTAAAGTTGGCATTTGTATATACTTTATATAAACGTATATTTTGAAGCTTAAATATCCGTTCACAATTGAATGTTCCTATCTCCCATTTTGTCTGATCATATATGTATTTATAATTAAACATTTTTTTTTTTCTTAGCCCTGTTGTGTCAAAAGTTGAACGTTGGTCTCTAAACTAATCCACATTTTATTGTAACTGTCGTAATTCCTGCCATTTCGGGTAATTTTTACAGATCAAAAGCATATAAATTTTATTTTTGCTGAATTATGAAAAATTGCAGCATTCTTTAAAAAAAAATTCGAATCGTCTAATATTCGTTTCTGTGTATTTCCTCCCACTGTCGACAACTGCCGGTCTTTACTCCTCAATCACTAGGGTTGATTGACCCTAACCACAGAGCGTTTCGCTGCTCTACCTGCAGTGGGAGAATCTTGCCGGCATCATTCTTGGACCCACCGATCCTCAGCCGGACCAGTTTTGAACTGCCATTGTCTGTTTTTCCCCAACGTTTTTTTATAACAGCGCAGTTGATGAGTCATCGCGCTTCTCGGAGACACTCTGGGTTTTTATTGCCTTTATCGCCCGTCTTAGGTACCCAGCCATTTTTTTTTTCGCCTTGGTAATATACCCCACCTCCCCCCTTTTTTTTCTTTTAAGGAGAAAAAAATTCTACGACCCAATTTCTATAGCCCTATGCATATCTATCACAATAGTAACGCCCTCATGAATGTACCCGAAGTAGCCTGTTGGAATTTTTAGAAACAAGGTTCTATTCATACGTAGTTAGTTTAGAAATTCTTTAAGATTTTTTAAAAAAATGTTTAAGGTTTCTTTTGAGTAAGGTGTCTTAATGCCGAGTATTCACAATAAGTGCACAGGCCCTTCCGATTTTGGTATTTCATTCATTCTTTTGTCGTAAGATAAATGTATAAATAGCGTTGTGATAAGAATGGGCATACAGAAACTTGGTATTGGAATCCATTTGGAGGAGCCAGAGGTTTACGTGATGTATAGAAACCTAATGTAATCGGTTGTAATGGTGTCGGTAAATGTTTTCGGTGCTTAATATTGTGTTGTAATGCTGTTTCTGATATAAAGTTAATTAAATTTTAAGATTTTTTCCCCCCGCCATAACCATTAATGGAATGCATTATCAAAAGCTATATTTTTTCGAATTAATACGCATACTTTTCACCCATATAAAAATTAGTGTTTAAACTACTATAAAATCAGAAAACCCTTTATTTAATATTATAGTAAAGGAACTAATTAGTTTTAATGATACTTATTGATCTATTGTTGCTAATTCATCTTGGTCTGAATTTAAGAATTCAGATAAAGTCCCATGAGGGAATACACCTTCAAGAAGTCAAGAACCAGGTTGGGGATTTTTATAAGATCCTTCTTGGCCAATACCCATACAGGACAGATGTCGACCCAGAGAGGTCACTTGGTGGTGTTAATCTTGTGCACAACATCTTGACTACGTGAGTCCTGCAGACTTTAATATGAGACGGTTTTGTAAATTTATACACTCCCACCGAGATCTCGGGTGAGAATTTGTTATCGTACCTATCATGGATTAAAGTGAGTGCATTGTTTTCAATTCGATTTTTATAGGGACTCTAGACTTTTTTTTTATGGCCTTTAATTTTGAGCAATAGGATTTTCTATTTAATCTGCAGTATATTTACCTCGCGGTAGTTTTTTTCTTTTTTTTTTTTTTTTTTCTTTCGATCTTTTTCATTCCGCTCGTTGAAACAATTAAGTTGACAAGGAGTTGTTTTTATAAATATTTATTAATATTATCTCATTTACTTCGGAATAGCAATGATTTCTTTAAGGAATCTGAATATTTGTCTAAACCAGTGATTCGCAACCTTTTTTCTTCACGGTACACTTTTAATAATTAAATTTTGCGGCACAGAGTATCCAAGTAAAATTCTTTTAAATTTATGTACCTATATATTTTGTAAAAATAGCATACAAAATAATTCGCAGTGGCGGCACACTAAAGTGCCGTGGCACAGTGCTTGAGAATCACTAGTCTAAACCTTTCATTCATTGTACTTGGCAATGCCTTGAAGTTTGGCTGGTATGATTGAATGGATTGTTTAAAACAAATGCAATTTACTGAGAATGCGTCCAGACGGAAAATAATTTACTTAAGTTTAATTTTCTGCACATATGCGAGAATCTGAGTAGTTTCACTGATTTTGAAAGGGTTTTACGCGTAACGTACAGATAAAAATATTTTCATCTACGACAATTCGAACTTGAAATCAACATTTGGAGTAGTCAACAAAAAATTCACCAAAAAAAAAAACTTGATACACAATCCACTTCAGTCTGCAGTTTTGATCATTTCTTCTGATAAAGAACTTAACGTGTTCTGAATTCCGAGTTGAAGTGGTTATTTTCTTTTCGCTTCTTGGTTTTGGCCTTCAAAGTAAAGGTCGCCCGCAGATGCCTTGCAGCAAATGAAAAGTGATTAACCCAGAGTGACAGAGCGACAGTTTCTGCGGTTAGTTTGCGGCAAAGTATCCCTTCGTGTTTACTGCATGTTCTTACTCATTTTATGCGAGGTTTTTTAGAGAAGTGTTTAATAGCATCATACGAAGTGCGTAATTTGCTCTCATTTTTCGGGGAGGAGGGATGTGACATGGAATGAGGACTACTTTTTTTAACTTCGATCTAAGGATTTTCATTTCAAATTCGATTCGGATTACACATTAAGATGTACACAATACGTTCTTTGGAATTTTGCATTTTAAGCTTAGATATCACTGTACCCAAAAATTATAACAAGTAAAGAAACAGCGAATAAAAACAGCATGTTTGTACTGTATTAAAAATTTCGTTTGTTTGCCGATGCCGAGCTCTTGGCTATTATGCCATTCACCCGCGGGCTCTCCGCTATCTTATTTCGTTTGTTTATTCTGTTAATGCTCTAGTCGTCTGTTATATTGTAGGATTATTTCCCTGTGATGAAATAATCCTACGAAACTTCTTTCCAACAAGACTTCTTTCTAACAAGACTTCTTTCCCTGAAATATGTTAATACAAAGTCCGAATTAGCAATTTTTACTTGTTTTGATACGAAGCATTTTGTAACAATTTCTTAATGATTTGAGTTCTTATTCAGTACGTTTTATTCTCACCTCTGCTGTTGATTGCTTATATTAAAAATATGCTTTCGAAGCACGTTTTGTGTAGTTGGATAAAAGTTCGTTTCTCGTGCGTGAAACTTCCGATGATTTTAAAGAATGATTTTGCTGTTAATCAGCTTTCTTATTGTTTTTCTTCTGGCATTTTGCATAAAGGGGAATTATTATACATGAATTTCAATGCCTCTAGTGTTCAGATTCGCTGTTTGCGCACTTTCCAAGTAATTTGTCATTTCATGGCATAGTGTAAGATCTTGTAAAATCGATCAGTAATATCTTTTAGATTACTCGTGCCAGAAATTAGTTATGTTGTTTCTTTCGTATAGATTAATCTTATTTCTCCTGTAATTTGTTAGGAGGATGAGGTTGCATACGAAAATGCTGCGCAGAGAGTTGCATTAATTCGTGTAATACAATAACGACGCGTTTCGCGAACATTTTAATGACTAGCGTATGGAATCTTGTGTCATGCAGGCAAAAAAGAAAAAGAAAAGTTTTTTGGGTGGTTGACAGTTGCAAATGACTGCCCTTGTCAAAAAAAATTTTTTCTCAAACGCGCGTATCCGAGGTTAACACATGTTTATCTACGTATTTAATACTCTTAATATTTGTTTCTTGTAGCAGTATTTTTGTTTTTAAAACTAAATTTTAGCTGACTCTCACATTATAGCAAAAATATGTGGAGAAACATAATTTAGCGTAAAGGTTTATTTAAGTAAATCATAGGGATAGAAATACGAACTGAAATAGCTCGCCCAGTTTTTTTTTTATTTAACTGTCCGAATCTGTTTCATTTGCAGAGGAATGAATTTATGCAGAAAAATGTTTATTCGGTTCCTAATCGAATATTGCTTATTTCGGAAAGGATGTTTGCTCGATTTTAAGTATTTCAGCAAAAACGTGTAGAGTAAAATCTAGGTTTAGCGATGTGCTAGTAGAAACTGGGGAAAACTTGGAATGTTGTTGCGGTTTTACGGTGAATATGTGTTGGCGTTTAAGAGGTGTAACAAGACTTCTTTCGTTTAAAAAGCAGTATAAAATATTTGAAAGATCTGAAAATATGTTTAGAAGAAACTTATTATAAAGGTATAAAAATAATAGTACACGACTTTTCAATTCTCTTAAATCGAAGCAAAATGGATAATGGATTTTACTTTTATAAAATTTCCATCTGTTTAAAAAGCTGATAAATTCTGAATAAACTTAATCAATTCAATAAATTCAGACACCCATGAGCGCATGTTTTTTCATGTTTGGTTTAGTTTAGTTTCTTTACTGCCATTGTACCGCTGTTTATCATTTTCCTGTACGTCTGGATTATGGGAAAAGGTATTTCGTACATTGACAAGGGTTTAATACTGTGTAATATTTAATCATTGCCTGTTCACTACAGTTGTTCAAAATTTTATATTTTTTCCCCAAAAATATTGAATATGTGAATCGGACAATATACTTCCATTGCTAGCCTACTAAAGTCTGCCACTGATGAGTAGTAAAGAATGCGAGCGTCGC
This sequence comes from Dolomedes plantarius, assembly GCA_907164885.2. NCBI lineage: Eukaryota > Metazoa > Arthropoda > Arachnida > Araneae > Dolomedidae > Dolomedes > Dolomedes plantarius. Next base: position 2,196,908 of record OU015503.1, read on the forward strand.
AGTTGATAAGTGATGCGTTGTGTGTCGAAATTTCTATCCCTAAGTATTTTAGGTATTTATTGTTTAAGTCTGGGGTAGCGAACCATTAACCACGTGCCCAAAATTTAAACTGTTTCTACGACTACGTTATTAATATGGAAAGGAAAACAATGTGGTTAAATATTAATATCTTAAATTAGAATTCATTGAAAATTAGCAAGGATAAAATAACATTTCACTCACCATAAACAATGAAAAACTAACTTATCCAATATTCAACAGCAAAAATATTGCTATGAAATATTTTGAGGCTCATACTTTATCAAACTGAGATGCATGCAATAAATTTCACCAAGCAATTTATGTCTGTAATTGAACCTTTCAAGTTCATTAAAAAAATAAATAAATCAGTGGGTTGTTAGTACCTGCAAATGTTTCAAAATCTTTGGTTTTGCTCTATATGTTGAGAATTGGTTGTATGTTTGAATGTCCTAATTAAAAGAACGTGCTGTATACGTTTTGAGTGGTTTGAGTTTGTCATGCCTGTATACCATTTTACCCAAGAAAATATTAAGGCAGTTATTCTGTCTTATGACCCATGTTTAGCCATTTTATGAACTACCTTTATTTGCCTTTGTTCAAGGCATACTAAATATTCACTTATTTTTTTTCAAATAATGAGTATCCCTTTCATCAAAATGTCGTGTGATTTAGCTTTATTTTAAGTACAGACTCGAAATTTTAATTGAAAAAAATTCATTAACAGTTTTATTGTGTTTAATAAAATTGTTGATGTAGTATATAAGTATAAATATAATTTTTTTAGTGCAGTATTTAGTTTATTAAAGGAATATTAATTGTTGCATTCAATATTCATTTAAAGGAATTTATATTGAAATTATTGAAATCTTTATTTTGATTTCTGAGTGAATATTACTGATGCAAATCTTATGATTATTAAAAATTTAAATGTTACCGTTTTTCTTTTAAACATTTTATGGTCTTAAGTTTCCATTATTACCATATTAATGTCAGTAGTTTGAATGATTGTAACATTTTAACTATTGAAATATTAATAGATTATAGATCCTCTTTTGTTTACTGACCCAAACTATATCTTTTTCTCACACACAGATTCTAGATCAAATGTATAAAATAGTTAGTTTAGATGTGTTAGTAAAAAGTAAGTTGAATGTAAGAGTGCAGCCAAATTTCATAAGTACTAGCCACTGCGCGACCAGCATGGTCGCTTTTAGTTTTATATTTTCTTTTGCAAAAAAAAACTTAACTGAAAGAAACGTCTGTAAGGAATGTTACTATTACCTGTCATCATAAATATACATTGTTAAGTGGTAGTGCGATCTCAGCCAAAAAATTTATAATCATTGCAAAATTCTTTATAAGGATATCCATAGAATCATATGATTCTAAAACGTGATTTAAAAAAATATGAATTTCCATTACTTTAGAACAGAGTTAAAGATAAGACTGAGAAACGCAACAACAAAGATTTTAAAAATGACATTCCTTTCTGTATGTAATATTTTTCAAAATTAAGATATCTACACTTTATCATGACATCAAATAAGAAATTGTTGGCAAATTTTTTTTCACGTATAAAATGGAGTAAAAATTCCGCAAGTACTAAAATATAGTGTGGATTACATCACTCTTTATATGTACTATTGTTCACAATTCAGATATCTACACTTCATACCAAATAAAAAACTGTTGGGAAAATTTCTTCACTTATAAAATGGAGTAAAAATTCAGCAAGTACAACTAAAAATGTGTAGACAATTAACTCTTACTTACTATTAAGATATTATAATGCAATTATTAATATTTTATTATGATATTCCTCAAACTTCTTGATATACACAGTTGAGTATTTCAGAAATAGATACTACAGTGACAGAATCAAAAGAACGGACTCTAGATAACCTACATACAACTGTCCATGACTAAACACTGGATTTCATAGATCTAAACATGTTTTGTCAAAAGTTTGTCCTCTAACATACATTTAGAAAAACCGATGGAACAAAAGAATAAATTATCTAATAAAAGAATAAACCACTACACACACGCGGTCGGCCGCTAATGTTTACATCTGGTAGTTGCAGCCGTTGCCATTCGGAATGTAGAAATATCGCCGATTTTTGTGTCTCATACTTGCGCGTTTTATATATATAGATCATGGAGTACTGATGTAGTATTGTGAATTAATTACAAATATGGAAAATTTCTTAACTCTGAAAGATATGGAGCAGCTGGAGTTGAATTTGATGGAGCTCATGAAAATGAAGCCTGTGTCATGGAACTTTTCTTCTTGCCTGGACAGGTACATTCTTTTCCCCCAACATGTTATTAAAATAAGCAAGTCTGATATTGCTTTGTTTTAAGTATAATCTTTTCAGTTTTTAAAATGTGCATTTTGCAATATCATTCTCTACACATGGTATTAGTTACGTTATTTTGGTATTTTAAAAAATATTGGCATTAATTTTTTTTAATTTTGGGAAATGTTGCAATGGAGTGCTCTGAACTCGCTAGTTAATGTTAATTTATGAATGTGGAAAACAGGAAAGTAAAACTCATCTAAAATGTATAATATGAACAATTTAAAAATTTTACTTTACCTACTTATAGTGATTAAAGTACAATTTAATTAAAATAAAACTAGTAAATTTTCATTTTTTTACCAGGGGAATTTTTTTGCTTTGCCCAAAATATTTGAAAAATTTGTATTTAATTTCAAACTCTTTGTCTTTTGTTATGTATGCATGATTAGGAATTCAGCATAGTGTTTTTTCTTATGTGTAACCAGTTAACATTTTTATAACCTCATTTTAAAGGGTCGCCTGATTTCTCAGTGTGATAATGATTCTCTTCACCTTTTTGAATTGAATGAGAGAGATGGCAAATGGAAACTTGAAGTTGTAAAATCTTGTACATTTCAAGGCAGGTTAGTAGGTGGTTTTTTGATTTTGTTTGAAATGCTATGCAAGCTTATCCAAAACATGAAAATATTTATACCATCTTTAAAGACAAGTACTTAAACTTGGTAGAGTAATATATTTTATTTTAAAAATTTTGTTTATATATTTAGCTAGGAAATTGTACAAGTCATTGTTTATCTATAATGTATTGAGCCAGATCTAAATTTTGTGAAATAAAACCTTTTGTTATCTTATAGGTTAAAGAAAATTACAACATGTTGTTTGCCGTCAAGTGGAGATCATCTACTCATTGGAACTGACAGTGGCAACATCTATTCATTAGATGTAAAATCATTTGAAATGACTGATCATATAATATATCAAGATATTGTCATTCAGAAGTGAGTAACTGAAACATTTGGAGTCGTGACAATTTTCTTCTTTAATAATATTAATTATGGATTTTTTCCTCAAAAGTATTTTGCAAGTTAGATATTTTTAGTCTTTGTCAGTTTTTATGCATAACTGCAAATTGTTATGCCTTTCTAAATATTTTTAAATTTGCAAATTTTTTAAAATTAATACCTTTATTCTTAAAAGTAGTACACGAAACTTTTCACTTAAAGCTGTGTAAACTGATATTTCAGTTGTATTATACAACAGAGCATTATTCTGTAATAATTTGAGTTTGTTGTATTCTTTCATTACTTTGATTTTTCTTTTTATCTATTAAACTTTTAAAAACTTAATTTAGAATAAAACTTTTCAGTGTTCCAGATGACTACAAATTAAACCCTGGCTCAGTAGAGGCAATTGCCGAGCATCCATTAAATCCTGACAAAATAATCATTGGTTATAATAGAGGCTTAATGGTCTTATGGGACAATAAAACTTTGAATTCCGAAAATACTTATATTGGAAGCCAAGTAAGTTCATTTTAGTTTTTATGGGCTGGTATACATGTATATATTCTGTATAGCATATTAGTCTAGAAAATCACTTTTAAAAGTATTTCACATAGACTTTATGTTAAGTTTTGATATTGCCATATAATTTGGACTGTTGAATCAGTATGTTTTGTTAAGTTTTTAAAATCCCTATGATCTCATTTCGTGTTATTTGCTTAAACCTCAGTTCTGATTAAGCCTTCCAGAATAACTGCATTACAATTAGTTCTAACATTGTTACTTGAGCACTATGTGATCTTGACATGAGATTCATGTTAATACTAGTTGTACTTTGCTTTTAAGATTTTCCATGATATTTAATCCATCAAGCCTCTCTTGTCAGCAAGGTTCTGGCTATAGTGCCTTTTATCAGTAAAACCCCTGAAATAAACTGATTTTCAAACATAAATCCTAAAGGAATGCTTAAATTTAGTAGTATTATAGATTTTCTGTCTTAGTTCCTAAAAGATACATATAGAAATTTTAATGTTAATGAATTCTAAATTTGATTTTCACCAAAAGGCATAAATATTAATCTTTTCAATATCTCGATTTTCAGTAGTTTTATGTGAGATTTTTTTTTAGAGTAAATGTTGCTATACCTATCATTAGGAAAATTTTGTTATAAGTCCTAAATTTTCTCAGTTATCATAAAAAGGCAGTATTGTGGTACAAGTATAATAAAAGTATTTTTCTACCTCTCCTCATTGGCTTGAAAGTATTGCATTACAGAGTTTGTCATTTTTAATTATAATGTGCAGCATTAGAAATTATAAAAGTGTGTATCTATGCATTGTCTTGCTCCTCTTTTGAAAGGTTTCTTGAAAATCAAAGTATTGTTTTGTCTATACTGTGCTTATTAGTTTGAATGAAAAAAATATCAATATGGGATCATAAAGTCAAATTGAGCTCTACTTTTAACAGCAATTAGAATCTGTCTCATGGCATCGCAGTGGCACCAAATTTATGAGCTCTCACAATGATGGCAGCTATGTTGTATGGAGTTCAACAGACTCCTCCAAACCTGAGGAAACACCTGTACCTCCATATGGTGAGATAATTTTTAATTGCTGTAGCAATACATTGTTCTCATCTTTTTGTGGTATATTTATATTCTTTTCTCTTCAGGACCATTCCCTTGTAAAGCAATCACTAAAGTTCTTTGGAAGGCTGTCAAAGGAGGGTAAGATGTTTTTTCATATTAATGTTCATTCCTTTTTATGTTCTGTGAGAAATCTTTTTTGTTTGTAAGGGAAATGTTTCTTATTAGAAAAGTACACTGTGGATAAACCAAAAGAACTTATGTTTTATAATTAAGGATGGATTACAAGAATAGTATTTTATCATTTAAGAGCACCTATTTTATGGTATTCTTATAAAATTGTAAGTTGTAAGCAAGTTTTATCTACTAGTAAAACCAAATTAGTGAAAACAGAATTTTCTTATTTGATATTTTTTACCTGCTTATCCTAACCATGGATAGTGATACAATTGGTAAAATAATGGAAAATGGTTGATTTATTTAAACAACTTAATCAGATTTTTTGAGGAAATGAGGATTTTTGAAATTGTTGTCAGTAAGTATTATTCCTTCAAAGAAGAGAAATAAAAGGAGTTTCAAGTGATTTGGGTCTGGAAAACCTAGCCATGGCTGGAAATGATATTGACTGGGATTCAGGATTTGAAAAAGGTAATTGGCCAAAAATGGACTTCTAACCAATTTTAAGAAATATTTCGCAGTATTTGGAGGAAGGTTAGTACAATTTACAAATTGCACCTTGTAATCTTGGAAATATCTCATAATTTGGATTTGATCTGTTTAAACTATTTAGCTCTCAGCTGTCTTTATGCCATAAACCAAATATAGACAAGCTTAAAATTTGTTAATGCTACAATAGTCTCCAGTTACTCCAAGCAACTGGAGAGAATGAGAGAAAATTTAAGTATTATGTTGCTTATTTAACATTCTTGAAAATATTGTTGAAAAGAATATTAGTAAACAAATTCAGTTCTAGCAGTTCCTTCAACTTGAAAGTTAAAACAGTTTTGAAGATATCTAAATATATTTGCTTTTTAATGGTACTGAAAAAATACTTTAGTTGCCAGTTTTTATTTGCTCAACTCTGGCAATGTCCAACATGAACAAGAAATAACAATTCAGTTAAAGTTCATTGACTATGTGCAACTAACATAAATAGAAACTTATTAACCAACTTTGTTCAGAAATGTTTTACAAAGCATAATTTAGAGAATTGTATATGTAAGAAATATTTATGTAACTTCAATTTTGTGAATTTTTAAACTTTTTTTAATCAAGTAAATTTATTTTAAATATGTAGAACCCTATGCATATGGCCATTGCTACAAATGAAACTGATCTGAAGTAGCAAACATGAATTCTTGTGATCATGCTCAGTGTCAAATTATTTTTAAAGCAATTCATCTTCATTTTAAATTAAGATAAAAAAAAATTTCATGGAAAAGGTTCTGAATATTACTAATTCTAAAAAAGTCATTTTGGATGTACCCGAACAAAATTTAGTTTTAAATGAAAATTTATTGGAATTAGTAGTGAAATTTTTAGACAGAAGTCGTCATTAAATTTCTATATTGTGTTATTGATTGTGGATTATTTTAAATAATATATAGGATTGATAATTCTATACCATTCATTAGGTTCTTCTGTAATAAAAGTGTACAGTTAAATTTTTATTAAGTTATTTTGAATATTTAATTACAGTTTGTATAATTTGTAATTTTAAAGAATGCTTTGACAAAATAATCTTATATATATTAAAATATCTCCAAAAGGATGATAAAGATTTTTATTTTTCAGAGATGATTTCACCATATTCTCAGGTGGTATGCCACGTGCTAGTTTTGGTGATAAGCATACTGTAACTGTGATGTGTGGTGATAAGCATCAAGTTTTAGATTTTACGTCTAAAGTTGTTGATTTCTTTACTATTTGTCATGGAGATGAAGAATCAGGTGTGTAATGTTTCTTATTATATTAATGTATAGTAGGTTTAAAATAACATTGCATGATTAAACCAGTATAATTAAAGCTCTGATATTAACTGTTAGAAAGCTAATTTATCTTTTGGATTCTGTTCATGCTTCCATAAATGTCAGTATTAATATAATATATGCTTAAAATATTCACAATTTCAGTAGCCCAAACAAAAATTTTACCCTTTCAGAAAAATGTCTGTTGGCTAATAATTGTTAAATTATCTTTTTAGGCTTTTTATCATTCATTAGTCTTGTTATCCAAGTCATTTAGTCATTTCAATTGGTCCTGAAAAAAAAGCAGTTTTATAAACTTCATTTAAAATTTCATGTCAAATGAAAGATTACTTGTTCTATACTTGGGGGATTTTTCACCTAAATAGTCAAATTTTTCAAAATTAAAATAGTAAAATCCAACATTTTGGAGTAATTCTGTAGACAACTGATTTCTTGTGGGGGAAAAAAAAAATTCTAGTTAACCCTTTCATGTACAAATAAAATTAAACATGATACGTTAAAAAATATATTTAATATACCTGAACTTAAGTTACTGGATATATATTATATATAAATATAAATTGTCCTGTGGTTGCATGCATAAAATTAGTGTCATTTTAACGACATCAGTATTTACAATAAAGATCATAAACAAACGTTGTCTCAGATTTCTTTGTATGTCTAGGAGTTAAAATAGATTTTCCATCTTAAATTCTTAGTTTTATTTGGGGGAAATACTAAATGGGAGGGGAAGCCAGTCTCGCAAATAGGATTTTTCTTTGTCCTATTTCTAAAAACATTCTTGATAGAACACTTATGATTTTTTAAAATTTTGCCTTTTACAGAATATGATAATCCTCACACACTTGTTGTGCTTGCTGAAGAAGAGATAGTATTTATTGACCTAGAATCAGATGAGTGGCTGCCATTTAGATTACCATATCTCTCCAGTTTACATTATTCTTCAATAACATGTACTCAACATTGCAGCGATATTCCTCAGGATTTGTGGAACAATATTGTAACCTTTGGAAACAAACAAGTAGCTGGAAAGTACACAGAACGGGTAAGAATCTTTTATGTAGTGTAAAACATCTTGTAAACAAATTTTTGACTTGTAAATCTATGAATTGATAATGGGCAATAGTATGTAAAAATTTACCACACATTAATGTTAGAAGTTACTAAACCAGTTTTAAAAAATGGATGTTCTAAAACATTGTTTAAAAACATTGATGGTTTTTTGAGCTTCTTCTTTTTTTAACTAGCATTGATGTTTTAGTATTGAACACCAATGTTTCAAAACATTGATGTTTTGTTGATGTCTCATCCCTGTTAGATAAGTGCCAAAAATGAAGTCACTTATTTGCCCATTTCTCCTTTAAAATCTAATTTTTCACTTTTTTTTTTCCAGAAATATTGATGTAAATATTTCACTTCTATCCAGTTAACATGTCTTTGTTGTACAAACCCAGCAGCTATCTGCATCAGTATGTTCATTTTTGCCATAGCGAGAAAAGTAGTCAGAAGAGGGATAAATTTTGGTACACAAATGATCCAGTCTATTAACTCAAAGATTAATGAATAAGAACAAATTACAACTTTTTCATTGAACAAAATATTAACAGTTGTTTACCACCAAACCAAGAAATGGTATAAAAAGTTCCATTAAGGGAGTAATTTTTTACTTTTACTCTCCATAGAACTAAAGGTAACTTCCAATTTCAGACAATAAGCAGCTGTCTCTCAGATTAGGCAAACATAAGGATTTCCTGGAAGTTGCTGTTGTATTTTCTAGAAAATTCCATGGCCACTTTAGTACATGATGGCTGAGAGACGAACCAGTCAACAATGACATCAATAACTGTCAGTAAATATGTGTTTCGAAATCAACTGATACAAAATGTTTACAGTTGCACATTAAGATAAGCATAATTTTTTGAAACTGTTTGTTAATCTGAAGCATTTTGCAGTAATAGATGCAAAATGCTTCAGATAACAAACAGATGTCTTGCAATGTATTGAACCTCCTCCTTTCCCCGTTCTGTAGTGTTCCCACCCCAAACATACACACACGTGCAAAGACACCCAGGCGATAATGACCTGTCAATGATACAGACAGGGGAATTTGTCAGTCAATGCTTTGGTATCTGAAGATTGATTGATGAGAATAAGTATGAATACTGTTGGTAATAAAGATTTGCAGCTTTCCATGATAGTATGGAGTTTACATAAAAATGATTTAAATCCAGAACTGATATGGATATTCCAGAATAGTTAGCTTTCCTGTATATGAAAAGGATTTCACTTTTTGTAATAGTGACTAGTAATCTATATACCCAAGTTGCTAAGCTGATTTTTTTGGGCAGTCTGTAAGAGAAACTACTGCATCAATTTACTTCATTTTGGTCTTAAATGAAAGACTGTAATCTATAGATTTGTCAAATTTGCTTTTTATAACAGCAAATTCAATAAATTATCGATAAATTTACAATTAAAAAATTGATTTCTGCACATGCTCAGCAACATGTTTTAATGATAAATTACGTTTATTTCAAGGAGTCTCTCTAGATCTCTCTCTGCCATTTTTTTTATTTTTATGATAATTGTTTGTGAAATTTAAGATTAAACCTGATAGAAATTGTTTATTTCGCGCTGTTGAGTAACCCTATTTCTTTTTGCTGGGTTCAATAGTCATTTTTTAAAGTGTATTTCTCTATTCTTAATATCATGATTTTCAAAATTTGGCAACAATGTGTTGAGTATAGTTTGTGTATCAGTGCATTTATTTACTATCCAGCCATTAAGTTTTGACGGGTACCAACTAGTGTTATTTAATTAGCATACTTTTTTAGATATTTGCCGTAATGAATTGTTATGGGGTATAATTTCTCTGGTCCGTGGTCACATTCAGTGCTTGGCAAATACAGTAGCTATTTTCTTTAAGTGTGCATTGGTCCTGAATAAGTTAAAAAATAGTCCAGATTTTAATACTGTTTAGGTGTATTAATATAGTGTTAATTCTTGCAATGTATTATACTTTACTGAAGTGTGAAAAAATATTTATTGGATTAGCAGGAATGGCCTTTAAGTGGAGGAACTAACCTAGGTGAGACTCAGTCAGCTCATAACTTATTACTGACTGGCCATGAAGATGGTTCTGTTCGATTCTGGGATGCATCTGGTGTTGCTCTGTCTCACATGTATACTATATACACTGCTGGTTTGTTTGTTGGAGAGGAATGTGAAGCTCCTGCTGAAGAGGAAGAATGGCCACCGTTTAGAAAGGTATGCCATTAGTCTTTTCCTTTTTTTTTTTGAAAGAAATTTTCTGTAAAATGTGTCATTAGTAATGTTTATCAATCAGACGGGAGGGAAGAATTCCTTTTTAAAACAATCATTCCTTCTCCTTTCATTCCAAATCAAAATACTAGTTAGTTTAAATTCACTTTGAATATCACTGCTGTAAATTCATTAAGTGCATTATATGATGTGAGGAAATTTAATCTATATATTTAAGTTGCCAAGCTGACTTTTTGGGCAGTTCGTGAGAGAAAACTACTGCATTTATTTACTTCATATTGGTCTGAAACGAAATATTGTAATCTGTAGATTTGTCAAATTTGGTTTTTGTAACTGCAATTTCTATTAATTAGCAATAATTCACAATTAAAAAATTTATTTCTGCGCATGCTCAGTGACATGCTTTAATGATAAACACATTTATTCTGAGGAGTCTCTCTAGATCTTTGCCATTTTTATTTTTATGATAATTATGTTTGTGAAATATAAGATTAAACCTGATGAAAATTTTTATTTCGCACTGTTTACTTAGCGATAATTTACAATTTAAAAAAAATTGTTTTCTGTGCATGCCCAGTGACATTTTTAAATCTGGCTTTTGATGCTCACTAAGCATGAGACCGCTTAAACACATTAATTTGTTTCTGCACATTATTATGATTCTCAACATTTGGCATTGATGTGTTGAGTATAATTTGTATATTAGTACATTTATTTACTATCTAGCCGTCATGTTTTGAAGGGTACCAACTAGTATATTATGAATTTATGTAGTTTTGATATCGTAGGGGCAGTCATAAGGTTTTGAATGCGTAAAACTTGGATTAAATCATTTCTAAGGTCTTTAAAGACTTCATAAAGTTCTTTAAAAAAAAAAAAAAAAATCAGCTTAAACTCCTGAAAATGAGGATAAAATAAATTTTTTTTTTTTTTTTTTTTTTTGTCGCCATTAGATGCACCTTTTTAGATTTAAAAAAAATTGACAAAATTGGGGAAGATATACATAAAATATTTTTACTTTAATGTTATTTTTTATCTTTATTAAGAAATTGAAAATATCTTTATATACCTAACAAAATGCAAAATATTCTTTTCAAAAAATCCTCCCATCAATTGGAGATGCATCTTATGATCTGAAAAATACAGTGTTTTACTGCTTAAGTTTTTATTTTAAGCTGAAACTATCATAGAGCATGTAGTATTTTGTTAAAATATGAAAAAATTTCTTCGTAGATATTAGTTTTCAAATAATATTCTTTCTTGCTGTATAAAGATTCTTGGAAATGAGAAGTTTCATGTGCTAAAACTATGAGGAATTAGATATGTTGGGTTTTTATTTCTAGGTTGGAAGTTTTGATCCTTACAGTGATGATCCTCGACTTGCTGTGAAGAGAATTCTATTGTGTGTCCACTCTAAAACCTTAGTTATAGCTGGAACTGCTGGACAGATTATCCTTTTTGAAATGAAGGATGAAGAAATTGAAAAGGAGCTTGAGGTATGTATATTTTTCAGGAATCTATAAATTTTTGTTCTTTAACACTTTGTTCTCAGTGATGTTAATAATTTGAAATTTTTGTTTCGTGCACAAACCTTCTATCAGGAATAAAAATAACATAGAAGGGATTTAATTTTCTATAAACTATTTTAGACAAGTGATTCTGCATGTGTTAGAAACTTTTCGAAAGAATGTTTTTATATGCAAAAAGGAAGCCTGTGAGCTGATTCTGCCAGATCGTTTATTTCTGAGTAATAGATTGCTTTGCTTCTCACAGTACTACTTTAAACATCTGATTGTTGACCTTTTTGTAGAATCTGTTAAAGGACTTACAAGCTGTTTGTTCTTATTTAACTAGGTTATGTGATTCTGTTAAGGATATTTTTTGGTCTTGTTAGAAAGTTTGTTGAGAGAAAAATTTCATAGATGTTTGGAAGAAGTTGTATTAGGGCAGATCGAAGTTTTAAGAGCTTAATTATTAATTAATCATAACAAAGTTATAACGAAGAGGAACATATTTGCTCTTGAAAAACAAAGAGAAAAAGATTGTTAATGACTTATCGATCAGTGTATTTAATATTATATTGAAATGTACCATGCTATTTATCTTACTGAGAAAATATTCTAATATTTAACTAAAGAAGTAATTTGATTTATTTTTTTTACATAAATATGAATTTTTTAGATTAATAAAAATATTAAATCTATATTTGAAATAGCGAGGATTTAAGATAACTATTTCATTATTTCGCAAGTTATAACTAAAAAGACTATTGCTTTAGATAATACCCTATACAATTTTATTTTGCAAAACTGGTGGAAAACTTTCTAAGTAAATTTTTGAGTTACGCTTAGTCCACAAAATCTTAATCTTCTTGGGTATGCCAATAGATTGCGTTGTCCTCTAGGGTAGGTGAGTGTGTGTGAAGTATGTACTGTTAGGCTTTATTTAGCATCTGTTCTTTTCAGCTGGGGTTTATTATTTCTGGTAGATATTATAGTGAAGATATATGTAGTTGAAAACATAGACATAGCATTAAAAATTTTACTGAAGTATAAAACCAAAGTGATTATTAAATTCTTCAAGAACTGATTTTTATTAGTCTTATATACCATAGTAACAAACTATTAGAGATTGTAAGTGAATTGTTTTTAAATTAAGTTTTTTTATAATACAGTGGAAACCTTGATCCATTGTTTTTAAAAGGGAACTGTTACACTAAACTATACCTACGGGAACATGACAAAGAAATATTTTCGTTGGGACTGGATGAAGTAAATGACAAATGTGGGTAAAGGATTTTTTGGGGAATGATCAATTGACGTTCAACTTTTATTGTAAAGCCGAAATGGATTTTAAGATTTTCATCTGGCAAAGTCCTCATCCTTTTACTTATGCATCATGTTAACATTTTCTTACTGGCAATTTATATTTTTATATGATGGTACTCTGATAATTACATTCAGTGTGTATTTTATTGATAAGTTGTTATTAAATGTGTACATTTCTCAAAATGATTTAGCTAAATGGGTTTAATGTCAATCTGGTACCTATTTTCAAATTAAAAATCTTTCGGAATTTTGAATCAGTAGCTCTGAATGCCTAAACCTTTATAATTTATGGGTTATAGGAGTATAATCATGTTTGGTTAATGTATTTCAGGCTCATTCTGTCAATATAGTGAGTGACAGAGATAATTTCATGTGGAAAGGCCATGATCAGCTTTCTCTCAAGCAAGGTAGTGTAAAGTTTGAACCTGGCTTTGTTCCTACAGTTGTTGAGCAGCTCACACCACCAGCAGCTGTTACTGCCCTTGCTGTTAACACTGAATGGGGATTGTAAGTACATTGAAATTATAAAAACCAAATTATTTGTATGTTCAACTGAGGGGAAAAAAAACAACTTAGGTACTAAATTTGAATGTACGTCACAAACAGCAGACTTCTAATTTAGAGGAGGCGAGGGGGTGGGAGATGCCATTATGGTTTAAGCCCTCTTGTACTGTTGCTGAAATTAACTCCAATATTGGTCCCTGGCAATATTAAAATATATTTTATATATTAATGTCTTCAAACACTTCCTGGTGCATTACTAATTGTTCCCAATATCTGTAGTGGTGGGTTGTTATTGTCTCCACTATTGTGTACCAAAGAATAAATTCTGAAATTCTCTTCCATAGTTTCAGCTAATTGATTCATATCAACATTCTAATTTTCTTTTCTCCCGCCAATCCACTAAGCTTTCAGGGCCAAAAGCAGGTGGAGCTATTATGGTTCAACCTTAATAGCTGATTTCAGAGTCCTAACATACAGTGTACCAACACAATTAAGCAAATTTATATATATGCCAGTATGCAGATAATGCATTAATTTCTGGCAATTTTATTTTGTTTCTCAATCCTCATTACATAAATATAAAACCCAATTTATTTATATACAGTAGATTCCGGTTAATCGGAACACAATCATTTTGGTCCTAATAACTGGCTGGTCCAATTAAACGAACATGCCCTGAGTTACGAGACTGGATTTTATCTGAATAAGCGGCTGGTCCGATTAACCAGTATCAACTATATATATATATATATATATATATAACATGATTAAGGGCTCACAAGAAACAATAACTAGTTTAATACAAAATTCCATTTATTATACAAATTTTTCAAATGAGATTTACACAAAACATTGTTACCTTCTAAGCAGAGGTGTATAAAAGTTAACATTACCCTCATAAAAGTTATTAAATATTGTAATTTTATATTAAAACTATTTCATTTCATACTGAGCGTTCAAGTGACATAAGGAATCAATATTTCGTGTATTTTGTAAATTTTGCCTGAATGACCTACATTTTGACCACATAAAAATGAAATCAACTAATTAAACACCACTCAGCTATGTTCTTGTAAAAAAGAAAAAAAACTTTTTAAAATGACTATGTATAATTTGTATCATGTTAGCTTGTATTCACTGTATAAATTATTTTAAAAGCTTTAATGGATTTAAAATTGCAGAACTGGTAAAGTAATTGGTCATTTTTTATCAAAAATATTTTGAATTGACTGGTACTTGCCTACTACATGCTCACTTTAGATTTTTTTTTCTTATTGAATAGAATATCTGCTGGTACTGCTCATGGTTTTGCTCTGTTTGATTATATTCAGAAGAAGGCTGTAATGTCAAAGTGCACTCTAAATCCAAATGGTAAGTTTGTTTAATACCCAAGAAATTTTGATGAATGAATGTTAAGATTTAGATATGCTTTATAAGGTTTCTGAGAATGTGATATATGTTAGTTTTTTTAAAAATATATATATATGTTGCAGTTGCATAAAGTTTTAAAGAATGTGTGCACATAATATATCTAATATGATTATATAACTGTCAGTACCACAATTTCAAATTTTAATTATCTTTTAAATTGCAAATATTTAGACCTGATTGCTACTGGTGAGTCTGCGATGTCTCGAAAGAAATCTTTTAAGAAATCCTTAAGGCAGTCTTTCCGCAGGCTTCGTAAAGGACGTTCACAGCGGGGAAAACGAGATAAAACACCTACAAGATCAGGTTCAGAAGAAACCAAAACAAGGTAGGTTTCTCTACTTCCCCTTCATGTGTGTTAGGAAGTATGTTTAGAGGTTTAACACTGGTTTGGAGATTTTGGGGAGCCATGGATATAATAAAATATTTTAGGTAACTGGACGTTATGTGTACGTGTGATAACAAATTGTAAATCTCTTTAAAAATTTCCCACAGGAATCTCAGAATTCAAACCAGTTACGTAATGATTAACCCTGTTATATGCAAGTGATCAAAGTTTACATGCATAGCTGTTCAATAGGGGTCAAATGGTCCTTGAAAGTTTTGAACTCCTCCTTATTTTCAGTTTTAGTGTTTAAGGACATTTGAAAAGTTTTTAAAAAGTACTTATTTTTCCTTTCAAGGTCCTTACCTTTTTTTTTCCCATTTGCTATCTAGTCCTTAAAAAGTTCTTATTTTTGAGTTGAAATACAAGAATTCTCAGTTTATTGCTGTCAGATTGCCTTTGGGTAAATGTGGGTAATACCTTTTTTTTTTTTATGAGAGTTTTTGTATTACTGTTGTTCAGAATATGACTGCTTATACATCATCCTTCCCTGCTCCCCACCACCACTCCCATTCATATTATATTCATATTTATAGATAAGGGTCTAGTTTGCTTGCAGTGACACTGCTTACCAGTGTCAATTTATCAATTTAAAGGCAAGGATAACCCAATAGATTGCAACCTATGAAAATAATTTTGAAATATGATTATCAATTTTTAATGCTGATAATTCAGGAGACATTACCATAAAGTTTTATGAGATGTGAACAGGTACTTTTAAATGTCCAAATATTTTGGACATAATACTTATCTTAAATCAATCTTAAGGTCCTAAAAAAGGCTTCCACATGTCCTTTGAAAAGTTCTTAAATCCTTATTTTTGACTTCCTGAAAGTGTGAGCTTTGTGTTCATCAGGAAGTGTTTATATAGTCTATATAGTTCATGTATGCTAAGTAAAGTGTCAAGGTGTTCAAAGCTCTTGAAGTAATAAATGCTACACATCTTTCTTAAAATCCACCTTATGTTGTTGCTAAATGGAATTGGACTGCTTTCTCTTCTCACCTCTGCACATCTAGTACAGATACATTGGGATGGCTAGCAGCATCACTATTGTCATGTTGCTGACAAGCTTTTATCCTATGCTTGAACATTTTCTATATTTTCTCTTTTAGAAAAATGTTCTCTTTAGTTCTTGAATTCATAATATTTAAATGAATATATGAAATGTCTTTCATATTTATTATGCTATGGAATATTTTTTTCTATGTATATAAAGATATTGATGTAAAATTTTCTAGCAAGTCTTTTTACACAAACGTTAAGGTATAAGTACTTTTATCCTTGTATAACAGAAAAAGGTGAGCTTCTGTTGTGATTTAAAAACAGAGAGAGAAGAAAGCCCTAATTAATATAAATTGATGCACTAGTGCTTATCAAACATGATTTTTCTTTTAAATAAAACAATGATTTGACAGCATTGTCTTGCATAATGCTTTGGTTGGACACAATTTGTTTACTGTTAAAATTAAATGAACAAATAGGTTACCTTGTAACCTATTCGTAATGCCAAATTATTGAACTTGAAAATAAGTTTAGTATCTCCAGTTGAGAATTGCCGATGATCAATTTCTTTTTAAATGTAATCTGTTGTCACTATCTTATGCATAAAGAAAAACATTTTGCATCTTTAAGCTCTTTTTTTATGAATATTCATGAATGAAATTGTTCCATCTCATGAGAGTGTAGAGCTGGAAACTAGTGTTAGCACTATTTAATTTTAAAGATTTAGACATTGTGGTGTTTTAAACAAACTTCTATATAATCTTTCAACTTCTGTTGCTGAACTGTTATACTGCTTTCTTTACCAAATACTTTTATAATGCTTTACTTTCACTGCTTTAGTAATTTCTAAGTCACTTAAATTACTGTATTCACTTAGCTTTCTATGACCTTCCTCTGTGTCTCTAGAAAAATGCTGAGGAGGTACTTGGTAGGTATGTGAAACTCCTTGCATTTGCATGTATTTCATGCTGAGTTCTAAAGCATGCTTTTCTCAATCAGCGTAGTGTGTGCAGTGTCTTATGGTTCCATTTTGTTTCTACTGTGGATATGTACAGTGTAAAGCATTGTCCAACCTAACTTTTTGCATGTTTTTTTTTTAATCTAGCATGCCTTTTAAACTTTTTATTCTGCTTAATGGTTTTAAAGTTTTGTAGACCAGGGTTCCCATAGCTTCTGAGTAAAACTGAATGTTTTTGAAAAATCTAGATTTTCATGTGATTTTTAATACTAGAAACAAGTTATTTGGTTGAACTTTGCCTCTTTGATCTTATTGTACAATTTGTTATACATGTTTTCCTACTGCTGTTCAAAAGTAGGAAATGTTAATGCATTGCATTGAATGTAACTGTGCTAATCCTATAAGACGTCCTGTAATTTAAATAAGTTTATGTTCAGTGGAGTACCATATTGGTATGTCTTATCTTGCCTCAGAAACATAGGGAACACTTTAGTGTATTGGGATGTCAGTTCCTTCATTAATGGGATAGTGGGCTTAGATTATACTTATGTTTTTATATTTATTATCTCGGGGGATATATTTAAAGGGAATTCCAAGGAAGCTGTTATAAATATATAACAAATTTAATGGGAGAATAAAACTGTTATTGTTTCATCTACAGTTTGCATTTGCTTATTTATTTTACTAATACTGCAGTAAACTTAAAGTTTAGTGTACTTCTGTAAAACCACAGAATATTGCAAATTTTTAACTGTAATTAAATGGGAACCCTGTTGTGTCCATATTTTGTTTAAACTTCTTGGATATTAGTGTAATGCTATTGGCATGATTTTTTCTTCTGAAAACTTTATTGTAGTCCTCCTCCAAAAGAAAGTGCCCCTGAAGGTGATACTCCTGCTTCACCAGCTCAGGAAGCCAAACCTGTAGAGAGACAGGTTGAGGCTCGTTCTGCAGATGATAGCATGGGCTCCATGGTTCGCTGCTTGTACCTAGCTCAAAGTTTCATTATAAATAGTGAGTATAAATTATTTGGTTTTTCTTATTGTGAAGTGGTTTCTTGATATAAATTTTTCATTTTTTAATTATGATAAACTCCGTTTCAGAATTACTTTGACTATATTTTACTATATACCCATGTTTCTTTATGGAATACATTAGTACCATCAATTAATTTGGTTAATTTGATTTAAATTAATGTTAACAGTAAAGTGTTGCCATTCCTCAGATGAGTTCACCCTGTATTTTAACTTTTGTGGTCTGACTAAATGTGGGTTTTAGATTTTTAATCCCCTTAAAGGTTGACTATTTTAAAAAGCTTTCTTTGTGAGCACCTAGGGCTTTTAGAGGAACCACCATGTAAAATTTCAGCATCCTAGGCCTTATGGATCCAGAGATGGTGATAGGACAGTCAGTGTTTCATTTTGGGGTTGAAGCCCCTTTTAACTCCCCTAAAGTTTAAGTCTTTTAAAGATTTCATAGGGAGCGCTTGGTCTAAAAGGAACCATCATACAAAATTTAGGCTTTCTAAGACTCGTAGTTCTAGAGAAAGTGATCAGTCAGTGAATGGTATTTGGCATGCATATATATATTATTCATTTATATATTTATTATATATATATATATATATATATATATATATATATATATATATATATATATATATATATATATATATATATATATATATATATATATATATATATATATATATATATATATATATATATATATATATATATATATAAATGTGTGTGTGTGAGTGATCTTAGCAAAGGAGATGTTGGATGACAGGAAAGAGTCCTCATAATGTTTCGGATAATCCGGAAGTTAGTCATGACGGAGCATTAAGCAATAGAAGTGATTGAGTACATGCAGGCAAATTTTAGAATCCAGAGTGACAATGAATCATTCACATAGCTGGTTACAAAGTTTGTTTTATTAGGTAATATTCCAATGGCTCAGGTATACTTCATTATATTCACTGTTTTAATAACCATAGGACTATCAGGCATAAAAATATCGTCCTGGGGCTGTTGGAACATAGGGATGCGACATCGATGTCGATGTTTCCAAAACATAGATTTATTGAAGCCGATGTTTTTTAACATCGATGTTTTTGCTCGATTTTTACGTTGTCTCGATTTTTTTTAAATGAAAAAGTACCATAATAAAAAAATTACCACGTAGCATAATTTTCTCACTCGGTAAATGTAAGTCAGAATTCTGAAAAGGACTAATACAAAAGAGGGAATGATTCCTTAGCGAACAGACAAATGGCAATCAACAACCAAGGAACCAGTCAGAGGGCTAGGAATGTTCCTGACACTCCAGAACCTTCTATGGGGTTTTATTTTATAAATAGTATATACACGATAGCAGCCATTTAAGTTTTTGTTTTGTTCGGTTTTATATAAGTTGAAGTTAATATTATTAGTAAGATGCCTCTCAAAAGTGGAAATATTTTTGCAAAACCTCTGGCAAATTAACAAAATGCAATATTTGTCTTAAGTCCCTCAAAACTTCTCGCAATACCATGAATTAATCTGGACATTTGAGGGCAAAACTTAGCGATATTTAGAACTAGAATTTTGAGTCATCAATGTAGCCCAAGGCAAAAGCAACCAAGTTTTTGTCATTTGTATCAGCCCAATCAAAGAAGGAAAAAATTAAATTCCCCCCCCCCCCCCTTCGACTAACCAAAGTAACATTAATGTTAAAGGTTACTAAACCAGTTTTAAAAAATGGATATTCTAAAACAACTATGTTTAAAAACATAGATGGTTTTTGGGCGATGTTTTATTAGCATCGATGTTTTAAAACTGAATATCGATGCTTTGTTATCGATGTCGCATCCCTATTGGAACAGCACAGGCTGAACATATACCAGTTAGTTTGTCCGGAGCATTATGGACATAGGGTTTAAAAAAAAAAAACCTGCAGCGCAAAGAGCTGCGACTAAGACGAATGTGAACAGGCAAAAGGTGCAAAAGACATCGACTCACGCCCGGAATATGGGTGCATTAAACTTCTAATTGGTCAGATCATGTCAGCTGACTCTCATGTCAGATGGCGTGAGCTGCATTGGAATTTTCTGGAACTTTCAGTGTTATATAAGCTCACTTTTACACGTGGTGACGGGAGAATATAATTGATTACTTCAGTTATTTCTAGGTCAAATTTTCAATTAAGGGGTGATATTCTATTGTGATAAGATGAAATAATTTTGAATAGGCGTTTTATTTAATAAGAGAGGTTTATTTCATATATATATATATATATATATATGTATGTATTAATATTTATTCAATCAAAAGTGACAAAAAACCATCTATATACCTCATTTTGTTTTAGATCACATTTAAAAATTTAAAGATGTGCATGTAACTACTGTGAAATTAGATGCTTATTAGTATGAGAAATCAAAAACAATTTTTTTAAAAATGGAGTTTATTTGCCATTTTATCTTGTGGGTAGATTATCGCTGTACTTGCGTAGATGTTTGTTTCATTTTTCAATTAAATTTCTTTTTATAGATGCTATGACTACTTCTACCTTATGGGCTGGAACCAATGCTGGTGCAATTTATGTCTTTACAGTCTCATTACCAAAGGAGAACAGGGAAACTGAAGCAGTAGCATGTCAGTTAGGTAATTACAATTATTGAATTCTAAAAGTCCCTTTAATTGAAATATATACAGTCAGTTTGTTAATTAAGGAATACTTTGAGCCTGATATAGCCTTTAGTGGTAGCATGTTGGGCTTCAAATGGAGGGTGCTTAGTTCAAAACCCTGATGAAATTAAATACCTCCCGGCCAAACATAGGCACGTTATATTTGTACTCATGGAAGGACTGGAGTCCTTCCATGAGGTTAGTGGCTGGGGGTAGGCACAAACAATCCCTATTTCACCCCTAGATGAAATCTGGAGTGGTGAAGTTTTGGTAGCACCTGGCCAAGTCCTACTCTTATTCTTGTGATGCTATTGTAAACCCGAGCAGCATTCTCTGCCATCTATGGACCTGGTCTGGAGTTGTTCAAACCAGGGGGCATTAGAAATTGTGTGAGGAAGAGGGTAAAAGATATGATCTGGGTTATAGTAATGGAGAGAAATTAAGACACAGAAGAGAAATTTAATGTTGATGAAACTATGAAGTTTATTGAAATAAATTATTTTCAGTTTCATATATATTAAAAATTCTTGTAATGTGGGGAATAGAACTTCAAAGTTAACGACAGTTTCATTTTAATTTTAGCTTAATAGTATATTGAAATATAGGTTAATACGTTTATAGATCTTCAGTATTCCTATAACAAAATAGTATTCCTTAAGCTCTGTTTCATTTGTCAGTTCTGTATGATTTGAAAGACCTTTTGCTACATTAAAGACTGCTCTCTCACTATTAGATGTGCATAGTATTACTTTTATACTTCATCGAATTTTTTGACTGTCATTCAATATTTTTCTGAAATAACTTTAATTTTAAGGAATTTGCTTTCATGATACTATGATTAGTTACATTTGCATCTTGTTTAAAGTTATCAGTCTGATAGTGGTATATTTGTGAAACAGTGTTAATGTAGTTAAGTGTGTCCATTGTTCAGCTAATTGCGAAAGGGAATGTTTAATTTCATTTCCTCTCTTGATTATTGTGCATATTGATAGCTTTTCTATAATCATTAATGAGGGTTTAGTTATGTTGAAACATGTATCCTAGTATTTAATGCTATACTGCTGTAAAATTTATTGTATTTAAAGTGTCCTTTTAAAAATTAGGGAAAGAAATCCAGTTGAAGCATAGAGCTCCAGTGATAGCTATTCAAATTTTGGATGGTTTGGGCCATCCTCTGCCCGAGCCCTTTGAAGTTGAAAACAAAAGAGCTAAAGCTGCTGACTTGAATGGTAACCACAGAGTTATTATCTGCTCTGAAGAACAGTTCAAGGTGAGCTTTTTTAAATTTTCAGTGATTTGAGTACTGTTTCTTGTTTTGGTTTATAGTTTTGAAACTCAATTTCTGTTAAACATATTACAACTAAGATTTTTGAAGTATTTAACTGTAGAATAATAGGAATCAAAATAAATCATGGTAGTTTGCCTTTTTTTTTTAAATATTAATTCTGATTGTTATTTGCAGGTATTTACTTTGCCAAGTCTGAAACCCTACTGCAAGTTTAAATTAACTGCAAGTGAAGGATCTAGAGTAAGAAAAGTTGCTATGGTCAAATTTGTCAGCAAAAGTGGTTAGTATGCAGTTTCAATTCATTTTTCTAGAAAAATGACTCATTAAATGTTACTTAAAAGCAACAGTATATTTCAATGTTGACTTAATTTTGTAAAATGCTTATTCTTGTTGGGGATATACCACATTAAACTATCTAGGATGTATTGATTATAAATGTGTTTAATAGATATTGCAGTTATAAGTTGGTACTGGTTGTGATTGTTGTCATCCCCACCACTTATTTTAATGGTATGGTTATGCTAATAGCAGCATATCTTAAAGCTGTATGATAAATTCTCTTTTTAATTAGATTTGGGTTTAGAGTATACTGATGTACTTAGATTTTTGTATCTAGAAAAGTGTTTTCAGGTTACTTAGTATTATCTCGGAAATAACTTCCGAAATGCAGAGTGTGGTATATGTCACCGTTGAAGAAACTCCATAAATAAGCAGACTTAATTTTAAAATATTCGGTTTATTTACGAAAATAGTAAGATAAACATTTTAAAATAAAATAAGCTAACATCCTACAGCAGCAACCGCACCTACGGCTGCACTAGCTACAGCACACAGCAAGCACACTGCATACAACTGCTTCTGCCATGCAGTATAAATAACAAGGATATTTTACATAAAGCAGGGTGTCTTCTTCCTGAAAACACTTTATTTAATGGAAAAATGCAAATGTAAAAGAGTGACGTAAACACTGGAAACAATCCTGATTTATCCAATCATGAATGACGTCATACAATACAATGACCGGTTAACTTAAAATAACAAACTTAAGGAACAGTATAAAGAACATGAGGGAAGTTAAAGTGAGCGATACACACGTGTACGAAGTTCCAATGTTTAGGAAACGAGCGTTACATAACCGCTGAAGCTTATTGCCGAAGTTCTGAAAGACGATAACTTAACGTCATAGTTGCGGTAAGATTTGTAATACTTAGAGATGTGGTTAGTTTGGGTGTGACATTTTATTCTAAGGAAGGGACAATTTTGATTCGGTGTTATTAATGTAAATTGAAACCCTTGTCATTATTCATTATTCTGTAAATCTTCATTAATTACTGATCACAAACAAGTTTATCTAAATTAATACCATGTAAAACTTGAATTGGGAATTATTCAAGTAATGCATTTTACTTTTTTTGTTTCTTTTTGCCTTATGCTTATAACCATTTTAAACCTTGCAAGACAGAATAAAATCTTGGTTGTAATCCTGTCAAAAAAAATTAACTTTCATCCATTCAAGTTAGAGCTTTTGCATTTATCTGCTAATATTGACTTTATTGACAAATTTAAAGATTTTTATTTTTTCAGAGTTTTGTACTCTAATTGTTGTAATAGTTTATTTAGTGACTTGCCTCATCTTTGATTCCTGTTATTTTTACTTTTTACATTCTGTTAATAATTTTAAATTATTGTTGCAGATGAAAATTACAGCGAAGATTGTTTGACATGTCTCACAAACCAAGGGGAGATTGGTATTTTCACTGTACCAGACTTAAGAAGACAACAAATTCATAACTGTCTTAAGAGGGAAGACATAAAGTAATTATAAATATTTGTATAATTTCAATATCTAAGATGTGGTGAATTTCAAATACCTCTTTAGGAGAAACATGAAGTTGTCTGGCTTCTGATTCACATAGTTCACTGATCCTCAACTCATTTGAAGTATTACACCTTAAAATTGTACAAATTAAGCACAATTTAGTTGTGATATTTATGCTAAAAAAATTAGCTTAATAAGTAGTGTGATAATTAATATCACAAGTTGAGTTTCCTGCTTTGCAATCAGTTTGGGGTTAGATTGTACCTCTTTAAAGTTCCTGTCTAAATATATCCCATCAAATATTAATTATGCACATGTTTTCGTGTGCATTTCATGTGGTTGACATCTGTAGGGGGTAATGCACTGAACACCATAAATTGGGGTTATTAGTCTTTAATGTATACTCTTCCATTTGAAAAGAATGCACATGCAAAGTTTTAGTGTTTATCTTAGTCATGTAAGTAATTCATTAGGGGGAACTTAATGAATGACATATTCTAAGCTCGTTGAATAGAAACAAATTGCATTGTTAATCCAACTTTTTTTCTTACCTTGATTTTATGATGTATTTGTGTGTGGTCATAAAATTCAATATTATAAATGCTTGCAATTTAAGATTTTTATCACTAAATTGCTCTGGATTGTGGTTGCAGTTAGTGTAATATACATTAAGTCTTACACGATTAATTCATTCCAGAGCATTCCGCTAAGTAGAAAGTGCGTAAGTTGAAATTTACCATCATCAACATCACTGCATTTGTGCTTTAAATTTTGAAAAATGCCTAACGCTTTCTCTTGTATCAGCACAAGACATCGGTTTGCGTTGGAGATTTTCAATCGAAATTTATCAATAATTTCGCTGTTTATATCAAAACACCTCTTTTCTTTGAAATTATCGTTGTATTAAAGTTGGAAAATTATAACTGCGTATCTATGAATCCGCGTAACTTGAGGACTTGCTGTATTTGTAATATTGATTACGATAAGGTTTTTTTCTTCTTTTGCTCTCTTCTGTTCTCCAGTCATTTCATTTAACCAGCTCTTGTTACTCAAGCCCTGTAAATTTTGCATTTCTATTTCCATAACCATGCAAAAGTCTAAGTAGTTCATTTTTTCTAGTGGTATATCCAGTGTTGTGTTAACCAAGACTGGTCAAGGATTTTATCTGCATTCTCCCTGTGAATTCCAACGATTCACCTTATCAGCTAGGGATATATTAGAAGTCAAGTGTAAAATTGATCTCCCTGAGGGTTCTCGACCCCCACCACCCGAAAGTCCAAAAAAAGAGGAAACAGCTGAACAAATTGTGGAACAAAGTGTTGATAAAGAAAAAGCTGTTGATGTTGTTGCAATCCCAGATGTTGATGCTGACAAGTAGGCCATATATTTTTATACATAATACATTTGTGTGTATTATCTGTTGATGTTGTTAAAAAATTGTTTGTGTATTGTGATCTTGGATTTGAGAAAAGAAATTTAGGTTTGGGAACAGATATAATCCCCCCCAAAAAGTAGGATTATATCTGTCTTTAAAATTCTTGAGAAATTTGTTATTGGAAGTATTTTATTTATGAAAATAGTGCATGTGTGATATGCATATTGTAAAGTAGCTTTAGAGATGGGGTAATATAAAAATGCATTAGGAGTAAAATGATAAATTAAAATATTTAAGGAACATTTAGAATGATTGTTTACGCATAGTTCAATTACAAGTAGTGGTTAGTACGTTTAAAGAGTTTCAGTGTGTTGTCCTTTAGCTCCATAACTCAAAAATATCATGTTACCTGTCATGGAAAGCCCAGACCAGCATTTGGGGAAAGAAAACTATATAGAGAAAATTTACGATTAAATGAAAAATACAACTCTAAAATTTAATTATTAAATGTTAATTATTTACCAGCCACTAGACAAAAGTATACCAGCCACTTTTATAACAATATACAATTAAAATATTAGAATCAATGTTTAGTGTAATACCTAGATATTTCAAATTTGATAAGGTAATGAACTAATGCTATGATCTAATACTTTAATATACTGTTCTAATTCATTTGAATCAATTGAAAAGCATTGCACACTTCTTCCAGTTGTCATCTGAATTATCCAAGTAATTAAACATCAGATCACAACTAATTGAATCATGTTAGAGTAGATAGAGGCTTACAGGGTTATTTAAGAATGCTAATTTATTTAAAGTTGACTTAATTGACCAACAGAGATTACAACATGTTATATATTTCCTATAATTAATTATTAAATAAGTTTTATGTACATAAGTTTTAGGATTTTCCCAACTTTGAATAGTTTGGTTTCTTTTTTTTTTCTTTTATAACAAGGAATAAATTGTACCAAAACTCAAAATGGGTAGCATTATGTGTGTGGTAAGATTTTTGTCTTACTTTCACTTCCATAACTTTATTGTCTAATTTCTTTCTCTGTTGATTTTAAGCATCTTACCTCTTTGGTAAATCTGTTTCTTTAATGTTTGGCAGTATTCATTCTGTTTGTATTTATATGTATCAAAAAATGTGTGATTATTCAAATGTACAGTTTATGAGCCTTTCAGCAATTGCTTTTAAAAGTACTAAGGTTTTACTCTGAAATTAACTTTATTCCATAAGAGTTGAATTTTTGGTAAACTAATGTAATGGTACATATATCAGTTAAGTCCTTTTGGATTTTTCTGAATTCAAAGCACTGAATTTTAGTTCATCTGAATTTGCAGTTAATTTAATGACACTGAGATCAGAATTTATAAGTTGAGCCAGTTCTCTTGGAGAAAACTTAAGTTTCACACCTTCAATATGTTTTAAGATTTTCACTTGTAAATTTTTCAGGAGCACTGAGGCTGAGAAAATGGACACATCAGAAACAAAGGTTGAAGAAAATTCAGCTCAAAATGAAAGTAAAGGAGACCTAGATATTACTGTTGACAGTGTTAAAGACCATTTGGCGTAAGGCTAAGTTATTATGTGTACCAACTGCAATATTTATAGATTTCCTGATGTTTTATGTACAGTAAAAACTCATAATCAGGACTGATCAGCAAAACCATATGTATGGATTGAGGGGATTTAAATGCACCTCCTCTCCCCCATTTAAAAAAAATTGTAACTACAAAGGTTTTTGATTCAAATGTGCAAAACCTGAATTAAAATAAAGGATTATAATTTGTAAAAGACAAATTTGAAAAAAATAATAGTGCTCAAAAATGAAAGACAAAACACGATTCCAAATATCACAACATGCAAAAAATTTGTTGAATAGAGTATTTTCAGTAAAAAATAAAATGTTTTTGATAATCCTGGATCTATCACATGGTCTATTGGTTTAAATAAGCAGAAAGATCTCATTTCCTTTGCTAGTCATTAGCAGGTGTCTCAGGTGAATGCAGTATGCAAGTTTCTCTTCATCTTTGCTTTCCTCAGCTAATTATATGCCGATCAATAACTCCTAAATGTTGCTCAGTTTAGTTTTGACAAACTAGCACTTTCTACAAATACTTGCTCAGAATTGTTCATGCTATGCATAACTGCTGTCAAAGCGTAGTATCCAAAATCTTATATAGCTTCAGCAGCCAGCCAGCCAACCCCCCCCTGATCCATATCAACACCTTTCAATCTATACTTGCTCACCTGCTAGATCATGATTGACTTGGGGGGTTAACTTTTTTTTTTTTAAGCATGCATGATTATGAGGTTTTACTGTGTATGCTATTTCATAGTTGTAATTTTTTGTAAGTCAGTTGTATTTGAATGTTGTGGATATCTAATTACTAAAAATTACTTGCAGTAACCAACCTTTTTATAAACTTGAGTAGCTTTTTATGTATTCATATGATTTTGTCTCACTGTAACTGCATGGGTTTAATATACCTGATTAATTGGTGAAATTGGTCTTTCAGTAACCTGGCTGTAGATGGCATTACAACAGTTGTTGAAAAAGCAGAATCATCAAAAGTTGTGCAAGAAACAGTTACTAAAGTGTCTTCTGTTGTGGTTTCTACTAAAGAAACAATTGTTAATGCTAAGGAATCTGTTATCACCACATCTGAAAATGCTAAAGAAACAATAGCAAATGCTACAGAAAATGCTAAGGAGACTTTCTTGAATTCCACAGAAAATGCCAAAGGTATTTTCTCCAGTGCTAAGACCAGTGCGAAAGAAACCATCATTAGTACGAAGGAAACTGTAGTAAATTCAACTACAAATGGTATGTAATTACATATTTAATTTGATTTAAGAAGGGGAGAAAAAAACTTAATCACTTTGTATCCTGTTCATTGATAAAAAAAACTTTCTCTTTGTGAAATTAAGATATCTCCCAAGTAAATGCAATAGGTACTGATCTTATGAACGAGGTTAATGTATATATTGCGACTTGATCACAGATCCCTGTTTTGTCAAACTGACTAAAAGCCTCAAATTTTCAGGTTTTGTTGCTTTATGGTAACATTAAAATAATTTTCCTAATCTTCACTAAATTACAACTTTGCGTAAAAAAGTTCCATTTTCAAAACAAATAGCTCCCCCCCCTCCTTTCCTGGAAACATTCTTTTGAGTATACATGTTCAGTATTTTGGTTAAGCATTGAAATAAATTTGAGGAAACACTTTTCTTTCTATTATCCATTTTTCTTTGGCTCCCAGAATAATGGAGTATCAAAATCTACTGCAAAATTTTGTTTGTGCTGAAGCTTTTCGCTGAAAAGTGTTAAACTCTTAATTGATATGTTTTATAATCCACAGAATTTTTCTGAATTTCTGTAGAAATTAAGGGTCTTAATTTAAATTGAATCTAATCTTGTTTTTAGTAACTTCTATACAGTTTATCTGTATAGTTTGAAGTTGGTTAGAGTTCCCTCCTAGGTAAATTATGACTTGCATATTAAATAACTTTCCCAAAGTTGTTTAAGCCTTTATTTATTTAGCTTAATAACATTCATTTTAAGTGATCAGTTTTTAGGCAATTGTAATAGGCTTAAGAGGAGTAGTATTTAGGAGCCCATCTTATCTAGTTTTGTTCTTTTGATTAGGCATTGATTAAAGCTTTTACATAACGTTAATCCAAAGTGAAACAGTAGATATAAGTTGAATCAGTAGCTCCTAGATATTAAATCCTCTTCAGTTGTTGATTTATAAACTTTTGAAATGTTCAAATTTGAAGTTGTATATTTGAACTTTATGTACCTTTTTATGACTAACAGCATAATAACCATAACAGTTTGGCTCTGAGCAAAATCTAGTACAAGCCCCTACTAACAGGATCATAGAGGCGTAGCGACAGAGGGCAGAAGAGGGTGCTTGTCCCTAGGTGCAAGCACCATGCCTGAAATTCAGGCATGGTTGTGATAAATTAAAACCTACTTTAAAGGGATACAATATCTATTCATTGTAATATCTGGGAGAGTGGGGAACTAAAAGATTGTACCTGGGTGTTTGTTACCTTTGCTACGCCCCTGGATCAAGATCTGGTTTCTACTTATGAATGCAAATTTTAACATTAATTATTCAGGCATTTTTAAAAATTTTTACTTTTTAAGTATTGTTGGCTTGTTTAATTTTTTTCTTTTGCATGACTAACTTACTATTCATAATAACTTTTAACTTCTGGGTATTACTTTCATCCTATCAAATCATGTTAATTTTATAATCCCATAGAGTGAAACAATATTATCTCTGGATTGTGTTCAAAACTGGACCAAAATTTTACTTTACATTTAATTATAAATTAAGGAACTGTGGATTTAAGTATTTTTTGCAAGTTTTATGTAAGAATCATTGCAACAGTTATCTTTGTGTAGCTTAGTTTCCTTCTCATTTTATCAACAGAAGAGCATTAATCATTGTGCAATATTAGCTTCTATTTATCCTTATTTGTTTATTTTGAATTATTAGAAGTTTTAGTGTTGGACAAAGTTCATTTCTGTAGTTTTCAATCCAAAGCTTTTCTTAGATTATACAAAAGTTTCCTCTTATTGCTGGATTTATTAATGCTGCTTTTTGCTTCATTTAATGAGACTGATTACTGCTTGGCTGACAGAATACCTTTTCAGGTGGAAATGCTTGAGTCTTGAACATTTTGTTTAGTCTTAACTTTTTGATTTTTATTTTCTCCTTTTCGAATTAGTTCTGGCTTCTTTTGTCACATTTTTAGCTTTGTAACCAAATTGGTTTCTGCATTTCTTTGCTACTTACTAAATCCTTGGTTTTATTAGTTATGGGGTGCATGTAATGTAGTAAATAGAGTACCAAAAAATGCATGTTTGTCCTTGGTGTTTCTCAGCATGCAGTATGGTGACAGGAACTTTGGATCAGGTTACAGACGGAAATTCTCTGGAACATGCTCTGAATGCCATCACATTAACTTCTCTTAGCCGGTCACCAAGGTCTGCACATGTCTCAAAGGTTAGAAATTTAAGGTCTAAGTTTTCATCTCTAAAGGTTTGATTTTATTTTTTTTTTCTAATGAGGATATTAAAGTATTGCTTCATGAACATTGCTTTTGCATGTAGAATCTAAATTTGTTTGCTAATTATTCAAGGATATTGAAAGGAGAAGGCATGCAGTTTGTATGTACATTTTTTGATTATCTCAAGAGAAATATGTTAGCTTTGATATGTTATGCTTTGTTTTATTGGTATTTGACAGTAACTTGAAGACTTAATTAAAGATTAATGATCATCATAATAAATCTTAAAGTAGGGGGGAATTTTTCCCATATCAAGTATGCTGCAATGCATGAACAACTAAAATGAGTTCCTTAAATTCTGTTATAACTTGAGTGAAAAATTTTAAAGCACCTACTGTAGAGACAATTCTTTTAACAGGGTTTCTATGTGGCAGGGAAACCAAAATTTATCTAAAAGTTAGTGAAACTCAATGTTGTTGCGTTAAATGTTGCCTAAAGTTATTTACCCATTACTGACGTGTGTTCTGTGTTTCAGTCATTAGCCTAAAGCTATTGTGCATAATTATCATTAATTTTGACTAATATTGTACAAATCTTTTATTTAATCTCAGAGGCATTGTTTGTCTCTCATCTTTGTCAGTTTAAGTGTGTTCAAGAATGTTTTTTCTGACTATTTTACCAGTAAGATCATATTGTGGTATTTTATTTTAAAAAATCTAATGTTTATGCTAGCTAATTTTTATGAAAAATGCCAGAAATTTTTAGGTAAAAATCTCTAAAGCTGATTATCTTCTGTGTTTTCATAATTTTTCCCCTTTCATATATTACCTATAATTCTCAAAAGAACTATTAGACATTGTCACACTCTTTCTTCTATGTTATTTGTAATTCTTTTTCATTTAAAATAAATTTTCTTAGTATCAGAGTAATATTTCCGAAAAATAAGCATTCATCCCCTACTGAATTTTCTTTTTGTGTTGTGTTTGTAATTAGTTTTTTTTATTGATAGTGAGCTACTGAAATTTTCATTATACTCATTTTACAACATAGCTCCTTTTTTGTAATATATAAAAACTGAAAAGTATAATCAATGGAAAAATTTAAAAATGATCACTTCCATTAAAGGCCATAATATTTTATAATTTAAAAGTTTGTTGCTTAAAAATGTATTTGAAAACATAGGTCTTTGGCCCATGGTATTAGTACAAATCTGTAAGAATGAAAATTTTGTGCAATACCAACGTCTAAGAAGTGAAACTAACATGCTAAAAAAGGTTTATTAAACTGAGTTAACTCCATTTTTTTATTTACTTTGAGATGGATGCCATAAATATAATGGCATAAAAAAGGTATTTTCTTTTCCACCTGAAAATAAAGCAATTAAAGTAGTACAGGTTCTAGGTTATAAAATGTAGATTTATTTATATTGAAAGATTAAGTCTTAGAGGTTTCCGACATAATTGAATGAGAACTCAAAGTTATTGCCTGTTTTAACTTTTGAATTGTGTAATGTTGTGAATATCTTTCATCTTCTATAAACTGAAAAATTTGATTCCTACATATTTCTTGGATTCTATTATTGTTGGATTGTTTCACATGATAGTATTGGTGATTATATCAGAAAAGCAATTCTGAAATGCACTACAGCTTTACTGATGACAAATCAGTTATTAATCTTCACAAAGAGTTGCTTAATGGGGTTAAAATCTTTTCTAAAATACTAGCTAAATACAAATGCTTTACTTCCAAATAAATTAAAGTGTTGGCATTTCTCAGAGGAGTTCACCATATAATTAAATGACAGTAAACCAACATTAAATATGGGTTTTAGATGTTTTATTTTTTAGTTATTATAAGGCCCTATTATAACATCCTGAAAAGTTGAGTTTTTCAAAAAAGCTTTTTCCTAAGTTCCTAGAGCCTTAGAGGAACCACCATGCCAAATTTCAGCTTCCTAAGTCTTATGGTTCCAGTGATCAGTCAGTGGTATTTGGCTTTTAAATGGCAAAGCTTAATACATTTGAACACATTCTTAAAAAAATTCTAGCTTCATCCATTTTGGGCCTATTTTGATGAAACTTGATATGTTTGTTTCCTGGGTCATACTTTTAATTTAATAGTAGTACAGTTGAGATCTGACATGTACTACTATTCTAAGTACAGGCTTTAGAATTTTTTTTAATTTGGGGATGTTTAGGCCCCTTTCAACCCCTTAAAAGGTTTGATGTTTTAAAAAGCTTTCTTAGTGAGCATCCCGAGCCAAAGGAACTTCTTCATAAAATTTCAGCTGAATTTAAAGTGTTATCAGTCAGTGATTGGTATTTACCTTTTATATAACTAAATATTGTTCAGGTTTTTAGCAAGAAAGCCTTGTTGCTGTGATCTTCCTTATATTAATAAAGATCTTTAGTGTGCGAAATGCAATGATTGTGTAGTATCAGTACCTGCCAGTACTAAATTAAATTTCTTTCCAGAATAAAGCACCTACTGCAGATCTGGAAGAGTTCAACCATATGGATGAAGATGGTGCCTAAGAATTTGCCTGGCAAAGAAAAAAAAATCAATGCATCTTTGTATCCCAATTGCCATTCTTTCATTGGCATTGTTTTATGCCAACATATAAACTTGATACTTTCAACTTTCACTGTGCTCAATAGGGAAATATAATTGTGATAACTTACGGGATCATGGATTTATATATTTTATATCTTGTGAATGTTAGTTCTGATGTTGGGGTGATTGTAAACTATGTATTGGGTAAATTTATACACATTTTGGTACATGTTGCAGTGTAATAAGCTTTTAACTAAAGAAATAATGGCATTTAAGTATTTATCCATATGCATTTATTGTGTATAATTATCTGTGAATGAGAATTAATCCTATGCTTTTCTCATATATATATATACGTGTTAAATTCCTTAGGTTGTTTGAATGATTATGTATCAGAACATGTATAAATTTGCCCCATCCTGAAATTTTTACTTTCAAATCAGTGTAGCAAATATTTTCTGGAAAAATGTTCAGAATTTCAATTTGCAAATTCAGTCACCCCTTGTGTTTTATCAATGTGGTCAATACAGTTTTAAAAAACTGTCACTGAACCACTCATTGTTCATAAATTTGTGTAAGTTGTGATTAGTTTTAAAGATTTTTTTTTTTTTTGTACCAATTTGATTTTAATCTTTGTATTTTTAAATGAATTTAGAACACACATTCGAAAAGCATAAAAATATTTGTATTAATTTTATCTTCTAATGCATTGAGCTGTGTTCAATATTTCTCCACTGGTGGTGGGAAGCCAGTGACTAGTGTTTTTAAATTATAGATTTATTGTACTTTGCTGTTTACAAAATTTAAATTTTAACTGGCTAATAAAGGTTTCACAATTTAAGAATGTTTGATTCCTGTGTCATGACTGTTATTGTATAAATATTATGAAGGCATTACACAGTTCATAAAGTTATTTTTTATTTGGAGGGTAGGCGGGAGATTTATAAGAAAACATAGTTCAGGACCTAATAATTAGTAGTGCCGAGGCTGCATTACTTGGTTTGAGGCAAGTTAATGTGGCTATAAATTAAAATTTGAAATAATTGTTTTCATTCTTCTAAACATTAAAATTTACACATTGAGATACTTATATTCTCCACACAATGAAGCAATGCCTTCCTGTTTAATTTTCAGTTTTTATTTATGTGTAATTGTCAGCCCTTTGCCATTAGAAATAAAAATCTTTATGCATCCTAAACAGTACTAATCATTGTGAAATACAAGCCCCCACCCCCCTTCCCCTAGGGTATGGGAGCAGGTAAAAACTAGGGATATTTTTAAAGATGGGAGCATTTTCTATGGTTTTGAGGGATTGAACACCACCCTGTTCATAGAATGAATGTGGTTTCAACATCCAAGAGGAGCGTTTTAGAGGCTAAAAATGGCTTGTTTACTTTACTCGAACAGGGAGTTAGTATTCTCCATCTGCATGGGATAACATTCATTGCCAGTTAAGTGAAACATGAATAAAAGCATCATGGATGTGAAAAAAAATACATTCATCAGTTCAAAATTCTAAGGTTGAACATCATGTGAAAATGAACTGATTAAAAATTACATATAAATCTGTGATAAATCTATCACTTCTGTTTATTACACTCTTTTGCATTCTGAAAATGGTGCCCATTAGCAGGTGCGGTAAGGGGTAGGAGGCACAAAGAAAAATTTAAGATTTCAAACTAAGAAAAATTCAAGACTCCTGGCACAGTTATTTCACAACTGGTAAACATTCAATTGCATTGTGTTTTATTGTATGTTTATTGCATTGGGTTTATTCCAAGATAACACTTCATACTGACAAACCATAAATCTTCTACAGGATAACTAATTTCAGTTCAGGAAAGACATCTTAAGCACATTAAAGAATGCTTACACACAACCTTTTTTACTTGGAGAGCATATTTCATATATGCAGGAGTTCGGCAGGTACCACTGGATGAAGGTGTTTGTTGGTGGGGGGGGGGGGGTGTTAATCTTTAAACATGAAAATATTAATGCAACATCAGTTTCTAATACATAAATTCAAATTTTTATTTCAACAAAATTCTTAAAATTGATAATGCCATATTTGACATTGCAAATATACGGCCAACTCGTAATATGGCACATAGTTGAATTACCAGTTCTCGTGCATTGGTCCAAATGAGTGTCACTGAGGCCTGATTGGTACTTTGATTTTAAGTATTTCATATTAGAAAACAAAGATTCACTAACATGTTGACGCTCCAAGGGAGTCCAATTTCAGAACAAGAAAAGAAGCTCAGTGAGGGGAGGGTGATGCTCATGAGATAGCAGGCTGTTCAGTTTTGAATTTTAATTTTTACAAAAATTATTCATTACAACTACAAGCATTTGTTAAAATATCTAAAGTTTAGATAGTTGAATTGGGGGGGGGGGGGTACTTTAAAATTGCTTTGCGGTGTCGACCCCTGGCTTACACACTTTTTATTATTTTTCACATGTGTTTGACTTTCATGTAGGAGCAAACTTTTCCAGATTTCACTTCATATTAACTTTTCTTCATTGTCCTACTTTGTAAAAAATATTTTCTTTTTAACAAGTCTTTTTACAGATTTTTTGGTCTGGGCAATGATTACAAGGCTTAGTGTGGATCCGACCTCAGTTTAACCCTTTAGTCGCATTATTTTGACAAAATTCGTTCAAAAATCATCTAATTTTTTTATTGAAGTTTTTCATGTTCATAAAATTCTAAGTCTATTAATATAAAAAGCACCATATTTTTCTTTAAATTTAACTGCTTTTTAATATAAATTTTTTTATTAACTTACCTATTTGTCTTTCCTCATACACACGAGCATCGCAGAAAAGTTTCATTTCAGATCTTAAAAATTTTGTATCTAATTTCTGGATGAAAAAAATTATGTACGCTGTAAATAATTTATACTATTATCTTCAAACAATGATGCTTTTATTAAACACAAATTTCAAAATTAGCTATAATAGTTTGAAAAATACCTTGTTTCTCGCCTAATTTTTTCCGTTTTGATTCTTCTTAGATGAACAAACTTTGCATTCTCTGGCAGGGTGTCTTTTTCTCTGCAGGTGGTATAATTTCCAAAAAATGGCTTTCCTATAAACGACTTGATGATGCTTCATTCGATGGACGACCTCGTCTTGGGAAAGTTCTTATAGTATGATATTGATCAATTGTTTCATCGATCAAATCCAATCTAAACTTTAGGTGCAATTTGTGTCCTCCTTTTTTATAAACTTGAAAAGCATTTAAAACAACTTGGTCTAAGAGGTGAAAAAATATATTTTTATAATATTTTTTACCACCGTTTCTTGCTCCTTTATAACTAGAAAGGTATTTATCTACAAGATCCACTCCTCCCATTGTTTTATTGTAGTCAACTACAACTTTTGGTTTTGTTTTAACTTTTTTACTTTGTGTCGTTATTTCAACAATTCCAGAATCATGAAATGATAACATTACTTCCTTTTTGTCCTTCCATTTCAATGCGAGAACTGAGAACTTTTCCATGTCTAAATGATATGACTTCACCAGATTTTAACTTTTTATTTTTCAGTGCTAATGGTAAATCCTTTTTGTTTTGTCTAGCAGTTCCAACCACATCTGTTTGATAACTTGAAAGAATATTGCATAATTCAGGAGAAGTATAATAATTATCCATCGTGATGCAATAGCCTTGTTTCAAAAACTGCATTATTAGAGTCATAACTTGTGAAGGTACTGATAGAGTTCGGAATTTAGGATGAAATAAAGTACCTTTCCCAGTGTATATAATAAATGACCATATATAACCAGTTCTAGATTCGCTTAGCATATATGATTTGATACCAAAATTTGCTTTTTTCAAGGGTATATTGGTGCCAGGATAAATGTCCTTTGTACAACATCAATGTTTCATCTATGCTAATATCTCTTTCTGGGGTAATTGTTGTTTGATATAATTTATTGCTCTTAGATAGGCCAAATCTTGTAGAGTTTGGGATTAGGATGATTTGCTGGATCATGAGAAATATTGCTCACAAAATGCAAGTATTTTTTTTATTTCAGAGTAGCGATTATATGACATAATACTGCGAAAATAAGGAGTTTCCACTGATGTTTTCTTAGTCCAATACATGCTTTCTTTGGGTTTTTTCATAATACCTTGTAAAATTGAAAGTGCAAGAAACAAATGTAATTCATTTGGAGATACAGGTTTCCATTCTATTCTACCTTTTAGTTTTCTTTTTCCAACAACATTACCGGATTGCTCAGCATAGCAATTAGTCTCTTTTACAATTAAATCCACTATTTCATCATTTATGAAGTGTTCGTAGTACTATAAAATGCCTGAAATGGCTTGAAATAAAATATTAACTTTTGGCAATGATTTAAATTGAAATCGTGGAGGACAGATATCTGCTACATTCGGCAAAATTTCATTCCATTGGCACCCTGGTAAAACTTGGGCAGGATCATCACTATCTTCAGATTTCGAAACATTAGAATCTAAAGCATCTGAAAATAAACTGCCTTCTGAATCACTTCCTGATTCTTCAAGACTTAAATCCTCTTCATCACTTGAGCTACTCATTTTATAAAAGTGAGCTTGAAAATGAAAACTGTTGACATTAAGTACTTCCAAAACCTGTTCTAACTGATCTAACTGACAAAATGTTTAAAAATCTAAGTATTCTAAAGCTAACTGCTTTGTGCTGCCATCTATGATGCAATTATGTAAAAAAATTATACGGGCGCGACAAAATTCATTCGACTTAGCTGCCCGTATGAGAAATGGGCATGACGATTAAGGGGTTAAAGAAGTTCTGCCAGTTTCGTCTCGCTGTTATTCAAACCTGGCAAAATCTTTGAATTTGTGACCCAAACAAAGAATTAATATGTAGGGTCAGGTGAGGAAATTGTAAACTGTATATGAATGGTCGAAATATTTTAACTTATTGTAATTTTAAACCCTAAACACTTTTATTTTACTATAACTCTTAAATTATTTTAACCTTTCTTATATTGTGTCCTCCTCACAAAATCACAACACTATTTGTCTGTTTTGAATATTTAGTTATAACAAAACAATTCGTACATTTATGTATCTGAATAAGTCAGTTTAGGTACCTAGTACCTCAATCAAAAAAAATAAGAGTCCCTTGGCTAACATCAACAATTGCCTACACAAACTCTTTGATAAGTTAAAAGTAACTGTAGCAAAGTTGCAATTGCAGTCAAAAAGAAAAAAAAATGTGACTACAATTGCATATAAAAAAATTGATAAAATATCAAATATTAAACAGCTCTAAAACACAATTTACAATTACCCCATCCATTTACAGTTACCTGGACAACATAGGGGTAATTGTAAACAAGTATTTTCTTTGTTCTAAATAAAATACAGATGTAAAAATGAAGGTAATTGTAAATTAGTTGACACTGTAGATCTTCATGAGTTTCAAAATTTAACAGCATGTTTACAATTGTGATTTTAAATGATAACGTAGGTTGGCACCATAAGAAGCAATGGTACCAATCGGTTCCTGGAACACCATCCTTAAATGGTATATTGAGATTGTTTGCTTTAACATATTAAGCAACAATATAAACAATCATGTTTATAACAATATACTTATTCCATAGATAACATTCAAGCTCCACCTTTAATGCAATTCCCAAACCAAGTCTACTTCATCAACTGAAGTCTATCACCACATCTCAGGTAGGCTTGGTCCACTATCTTAAAGTCCGTTCCATCTCGATATGATAATGCTGTAGGACGGCCAGCACCTCATCTGCTGATAAAACTTTTCATATTTTATTTGTTGAAATATCACTTGCAGACACTCCATAACATTCCTCAGTTTGTGAGCAACTGCAGTTTGGATTTTCTACTACATCCCTGACTGCTCTTTTTAAATCCTCATCAGAATAAGATGATTCAGATGATCAAAAACACTACATACTGCCTTTAAAAAATTAACATATTCTGATGCTATGATGCACCAGAATAATTACCTCAAAACAGAAATTTCCTTCTGTTTACAATTACCCCACCTGACCCTGGAAGATTGAAATTAATCAGGATTCTAATTAAAGCAATGAAGACTAGAGAATGGTTCCTACAGGACACTTTTAGGTGAAATGAATCACATTTCTAATCCGTAAGAATATCACAAACTAATATGGTTAGGTTTGGAATGCTACAGTCAATTTTTGCTACATGAGGGCTAATTAGACCGGGACCTACTGCTTAAAGCCGGTTCTGAACAGCTACAAACGTCCATGCCAAGAGTAGGACTTGAACCACAGTCTCGGGTACCAAGAGCCAGCACCCTAGCCATTCGGCCATCATTGAGCTCACAACATAAACTAAAATGAGGTAAATAAAAAATTATCTGGAATAGAACTATTGTTGCATCAATAGTCAACCTGATGCACACTCCAGACAAAATAAGCACATCTAACCTTTCAGTATTACAAATATTAAGCACTTTATGTAAATCCCACTTATATGACATGAGCAGTTTTTTTTTTTTTTTTTTTTTGGGGGGGGGGGGCATTCCAGTAGAACTGATAGTAAAATGGCAATTCTTGGTTGTTTGGTTTGGAGTGTTACAATAATATTTTGCAAGATGTGAGAAACTGACAGGATCTTATAGGTTAGATTCCATTCATATTAGCTATGAGCATCCATGTCCAAAGCAGGACATAAATCTGAAGACTTGTGCAGGCCAAATAGCAAGGACACATCCTCTGTCAGGAGTACATCTAGTTTTAAAAGCTGCATCAGCATTTAATTTTTTATTAGAATATTTTGGGGTCAATCCCTTTTAAAGAGTTTTTTACTCACAATGCTTCGAATGTATCATTTTTTTTTCCCCCTTCAGGTACATGGTTTTGTGTATGTAGATCCATAAATATTTACAAATCGTGAATTTGTCAGAACAGCATTTTGACAAACTAGACTGTTATAATCTCTTTTATTAAGGCAAAATTTTTATAATACACCTGGAATGCTACAACACATTTCCGCAGCACAAGTTTTAAATGTCCACAGTAATGTGCTGATATTCATCATAGAGCTTAAGCACAATTATCGATATTCCACTTTATAAGCTGAAACAACAAATATACAGTTACAGAACACAAACTAAAACTATAACTGATAATTTCTGGAAAGTAGATTGGCATATGAAAATGCCTATGCAGAAATGGATTTGTAACAGTAGATATCTCCGAATGGCTGTGCTTGGGAAATCATTTTACTGATCTTTTTTAGCATCAGAGTAAGGTGGAGGTGGACCTTGCTGTAAATATGACAACATATTAGTATTATAAACAGACCCTTTAAAACAAATAATAAAATATTGAAAAATATACTAATTACTATGATTCATAATAAAATATTGAAAAATTAATAATGGCTTTCAAATTAAGAAGAGATTTTTGCTGATTTTTAAAACATGTTTAGATCATTTTTTTCCCTTTAAACTTATGTCTCCTGGCTGGAACAACTCCCGACTAGGTTCACATACAGCATCGGGCAGAGGAATGCAGCTCCAGTTTATTATAGCATCCTAAGGGTTGAAGTCTGACTTGTCCAGCAACCCCAGGGGCGATATCTGGAGGGTTTCTACCTTCCCCACTGACTTCAAGGAAGGACTTTCTGGTCTATGGATTTAACATGCCCATATCCAGCCTAGGCACTAAGATATTTTAATGGTGATGGATTGGAACTGAGCATCCTCCATCAGAAGCCCAACCTGCTACCACTAGGCTACCCTGGGCCCAGTTTACATTTTCATCTTCTTCAGCAATAGTTTACACATTAAATGTTAATTCTCTATAGGGAATACTTTACCAGATATAGTACATATTTATTATAATAGATATAATAAGATGCATATATTTCAAGACGCTATAACAGGGCATCCACTGAGATTGAGAAAGTTAATTTAGTGACTCCTGACTCTTTAAGGTCTTTCAAAGAAAAGTTTCCTGACAAAATTATAAAAAGCCTTTTACTGATATCTCTTCAGAGAAATAAAAGTAAATTTACATTAATTTTAAACATATACAATTATTTAATTTCAACTAAAGATGGTTAGACATGCATTTTTAAAACAAAAAAAATTAAAGGTACAAAAATATTTCTATTTTGATGAGCACAGGCTATGCTAATATGTCTAGTAAAATACCGATAAATAACTTTGTGGGTTTTTTTTTACTAATACAGATATATTCCTGTGTTTATTATGTATTACTCATAAAAACATCAACAGATTTCCAATATGGGTTGGAGAATGACAGATATTACATAGATGTAAAATACCTTAACATTTAGAGATTGTTCTTGTATAGTTAACTTGCTACGATATGTTAAATGATGAATAATGTATTCAAATTTCTAACACCATGCTGTTTTTTACTTAAATTAACAAAACAGTGTATATCACTCATCATATGGCAATAAAAATGAACTTACAGGATTTCCAACCTGTCCATTGACATTAGAATACAGAGTGTGTTGATTATAGGGATTCTGATAAAAATCGTATACTGGAGGAGCACTGGCTTTAGTTTCTAAAATTGGAAGAAGTACATATTTATATTTAATACTATGACAGAAGAAGCATGAATCATAATTAATAAAACAAACAAATTGTGCTTAAATCAGTTTTGCCGTATTATTACCACAACACTCAATAAAAACAAATAGGTCATGGAAACAATTATATTTAAGATAAGATATATTACATATAAAGAAATATATTATTCTAATGCAAGTTTATTGAAATTTCATATAGGCTGATTTAAAAATTTCCAGAATCATGGTTAATTGACAATCATTCAAAAGTTCTAATCATATTGGCAATTATTAAGGAAAAGTTTGTAACATTTACATTCTAGATGTTTTACAAAAAACTATATTAAATACTTTATAGGAAATTTTTTTAATAATTACACACCTAAGATAACAAATAAGTATTTGTTCAGCCACATTTATATTCATATTTAAAATTAAAATTTTTTTCTTCATTCATTTCAAATTTACACAGTTCTAAGAGAGCATATCCAAAATATATCCTCCTTATTCATATCCAAAATAAGAATGGATAGTATTACAGTTTTCTGTGATATTTCCTGACAAACAGAAACAAAATATGTTTGTACACACCAACAGTACTTATATAAACTTTGATTCAGCTTTAGTTTTAAATTAATGACTGTAAAACAAATACAAATTATTTTCTATAAACTTTAAGACAAAGCTATTAAGCAGCTCTAGCTCTTATATTTATTTTGATTTAAATTTTCAATTAATAACTATAACAAAAACAAATGATTTACTTTAATCTTACAGTCCATACAGCTACAGCTCTTATTTGTACTTGACTTATTAATTTCAAATAAAAATTGCAAAACAAAAACAAAAATCTCTTCAAACTTAAAGATTGCTGACATTGGGTGTTCTTTGCCTCAGGAGAGTGAAAAAGTATTTGAAATGATAAAGTAATGAAACAAACATTAGATAATTAAATCAGATAATTTTAACATACCACTAGATGGTGGCTGCTGAGTCATACCAGCATACTGTCCTGGTGCACCAGGAGCACCTTGTGGATATGCAGGATTTTGTCCTGGTGCACCAGGAGCACCTTGTGGGTATGCAGGATTATAAGGTGGTGGATATGCTCCTGGTGGTGGGGCTCCTGGATATCCTTGAGGTGCAGCTCCTGGATATCCTGCAGGTGGAGCCCCTGGGGCACTGAATCCTGGAGGTGGTGGAC
The DNA here is from genome assembly GCA_907164885.2 of Dolomedes plantarius. Lineage (NCBI taxonomy): Eukaryota > Metazoa > Arthropoda > Arachnida > Araneae > Dolomedidae > Dolomedes > Dolomedes plantarius. Next base: position 2,239,706 of record OU015503.1, read on the forward strand.
CAGTAGGTTGTCCAATCAATCCATTAGGGCCAGCCTGGGGATACATTTGGGTTCCAGGAGCATAAGCATATGGTGGAGGATATATTCCAGGGTAAGGGGGTGGCATATCCATGGTATAAACACTGTTTGCTGTATTTAAAAAAATTAACAAGTCAGTCATATAAATGTACATAATTTACAAATTATATTCTAATTTTTTACAATCCATATTTTATATTACAGTTCTCCATTAACTACACCTAAAGAGTCAATTCAATTTTCATAAATTTTATTTTACTGAAATGATGTGATGATAACTTAATAAGATATTGTAAAACATTATTTCTTCCAAATAAAAGAATCATTTGACACCTAAGAACTTTGTTTTACTTTGAATAAGTTTTACTATTTAAATAATAATTTATTCTGCCATTAGTGATGTACTTTTATCACTCTTGCTTGTCATCAATAGATGTAATTGTGACATACACATTGCCATGTACACATCTTGTTTAAATTTTAAAAATGCCTGAAATATTTAAGACCATAATAAATTTGATTTTCTAAAGACAAGTAATATTAATCACTTCAGGACTGACAATGGAAGTTTGAGGTTTGGTTTGGAGTGCTACCGTCAACATTTGCTACACGAGGGCTAATCAGACTAGACTGGGACCTACTGCTTAAAGCCAATTCTGAACTACAAAGAGTGGGATTTGAACCCATAGACTTTGGTAGCAAGTCCCACTTCCCTAGACATTCAGCCATCGCCCGGAACGACTGACAGTGGAAGAATGCAGTGCTTTGTTAGACCAAGGCTCTTCAGAACTGTATACCATCACAGGCATAATCATTTTTAAAGTTAAGCCTAATTGAACCTAGTTCATATAAAATTAACCATACAAAATATGCAGACAACTAAGCATATTGTTTAAGATTGGTTATGACATTTCTATCATAAAAAAATGAAATTTTAAAGAAAATACAGGTAACCCTCCTATAACACAGTAGATAAGTTCCTAGAAAATGCAGTGTTCTGTGAAACCATGTTATATGAGACCCAGAGCTGGTACAAAAAGGGGGGGGGGGGGGGGTTACGTTCCGAAAACTTATTAAAAACAAACTTTTTCTTAAATTCGATATAAGTAACTTAATTTTTATTCAAAATATAAATGCATTTATAACACAAAACGAAACAAAAAACAAAAAAATATTGTGATTTAATGAGACCTTAATTTAATAGATTTCTTCCTCATCACTGCTCAGTACAATCAAATGAGAACGTTTTTTCGACTGAACGATATCACCTTCACTTTCAGAACATTTTTCTTCATTTAGATTTTTTGCACCTTCTACCCTCTTTAAAAATTTTGTAATTTTGGTTTGTTTGCTGGTTCTTACAAGGTCATTGTAGATTTCACAGTATGGAGATAGACAATTTTGCAGTTCCCTTTTGAATTCTCGGCTTCTCTCAGCGGAAGGGTCTGCATTCAGGAAAAATTATTCAAGATTTTCAGCTAAGCTTAGACCTTCTTGAAATTTTATAGAGTTATAAATGAATAAATTATAATTTGTTTATAGATTTTCATGTAAAGTCACTATAGTTCATTATTGCTTCCCGTCATTTTTAGGTAATTTAGTTTTTAAATGTGTGAAACAAAAATCATGTAATCTAGTGCTGTAGACATACAGTGTTGTACAAAGGTTTTCGCATTTTTTTTATTGTGTTAGAGCGAAACCGTGTTACAGGTTGCAGTGTTATACGAGGGTTCCCGCAATTTATCTTATCATGTTAGAGTGAAACCGTGTTGTAAGATGCTGTGCTGTAGGAGGGCTACCTGTATTTATAAAAAAAAAATTTGGTAAAAGAATTTAAAATATAATATAGAGGCATATAATGGCATTGTAAGTAATAAAGCACTATTAAACACAATGGCATTGTAAGTAATAAAGCACTATTAAACACAAAGATGTTAAACATAGTTGATAACTTTAGTTAAAAAATATGGAGTGTACATTATTTTTTTACGATAAGAATTGTCATATAAAACCTAAATTGCATATTCTCTCATTAATAAAGTTAGTGTCAGATGCTTTTCTATGAGGAACCTTTATTTTTTAAATATACAGGACATTTTTCATAAGACTTTCAGACACATGCAGGTCCGCCATAGCTAACAAAATTAACATGATGGAAAAAAAAGAGATATTTAGCCCTTTATAAGTTGACTGCAAAAGATATAAATTCTACTCCTCCTCAAAAACCCAGAATTATTACACTTCCCTCTCAATGTAAATATTTCATCCTTGCCTCTTTGTTAAAGTTAATATCAAAAACAGCTAATACTATCAACCATATCCCTTTAAATCACATCTGAGTTTGTGAATAAATGCTTGTTTACATCAACTAATTCAAGGATATTCACTTTAACATACAGGAAATTGAAACCAATATATGAAGATCAATGATTTGAATAAACAGAAGAATGGTGCAATTGAATATGTGCAAAATCTAGTTGAGAGAGGAATAGTACAGTTGTATATCATGCTTTGCTTCTAAAAGGGATTACAATTTTTTTTTAAAATTTAAAATTCAAATGCATTCTACAAGTTTGAGAGATGCAAAGTGAAGAGCAGTTTGTGAGACCTGCACAGCAAATATCAGGTCTCACAAACTGTCAGTGTTCAGCACAAATGATAGGTATGAAATTTTATGACATTATTTTAAGATCTTGATACAACAATAAGAAACTCCAACACCTAAATACATTATAAACAACATTTATAGAGTTATACCTGGAGGACTATCAGGAAATACATGAGTAGGAGGCACAAATCCATTAACACCACCAGCAGGAGCCATGTAAGCTGGAGGAGGAGCCGGATAGTAGGGGCCATGGTGAGGTGTATAAGGTGGTGGTTGAGGTGGCATGTGCTGACTAGCTGTATTTTTAAAAAAAATATAGAAATATATATATATATATATATATACAAGACAATAAAGATAATTTGTTAATATTTATTAAGCAACTACCATAAAAAATCATTCTAACTATGAATAATCTATAATGATTTTGTAAACTGATGAAGGTTTTCTTCCATAAATTTTTATGTTATTATAGACAAACAGAAGTAGTTGACACTGTGCTAATCATTTAATTCATAACTTTTGTGTATCACTTCATTATTTCCTTTTTTATTTTTAATAACTGTGATGGAATGATTAATTTCATTTAAAATGTGCAACTGATTAAATGTTAAACAATGTAAATGAACTTTACATTGCCTTGCAATGCACATACACATCAGATACCTGAAATCATCAGAAATTCAATACATCATGTTCATGCAAAGACAATATACATTTATTTCATAATATTGATACATAACACAAAAACTACATAATTACAGACATTTTAGAAAGGCTCTTTGGCCTACTATAAAACTTTTTTTAAGTTTTACATTCAATAAACAATTATCAAGACATCCAATACAAAGAACATTTGAAAATTACTTTAAGTTTTTCTTAACTTAGGAAAATTATCTTACTTTTAGATAACTACAATTACAGCTGCAAATCACAGAAATGCTATTGATTAAATGCTAGCAAAACTACAAACACCAACAAAGAAGCTTTATAGTCATAAACTCAAGTGAAAATTAAATTTTTAAAATATAAAGCACATTATACCCATTTTGGCTGCTCTTAACATAGCTTGACCATATTCAATAGCACCACCACTGAAAAATTTTAACTTGAAAGTTGCTTTGCCAGTCCAATTACCTAAAGAGAGACAATTTGAGAATTTTTGATGAATATGATGCTAAGAATGAATAAATAAATAAATAAATATATATATATATATATATATATATATAATACTACACAAGATGGAATATACAATCCCTTTAAAGTGTTTTGCCTATTTAATTAACATATACTCAATTGATACTGACATTTAAAAGATCATCCTTAGGAATACAAGCTTTCCCCTACTTTTGCAAATCCTACAAAACTCAACGACTTACAGAAAATATACACTGCAAAGATATATTTAAGATCTTATCACAAAGCTCAGGTTTCATATGTTATAAAATATAAGGAACTTAATTTTGGCATTAACAATACATAACTTCAAAATCTAATATTACTGAAAAATTAAAATATAACTATGGAACATTTTTTAAAACTTCTTAGCCTCCCCCCCTCCCCAAGAAATAAATAAAATTTAAAAAAAGCTTAAATCTCTGGAAGCCCATAAGTTTATCAAGTAATATACACAAAAGTTGAAAATCTGGATATTTTTCCTCTTCCCTTCTCCCTGTTTTCCAGATTTTAACTCTGCAGGAGTGACAGTAGATAAGAGTCTTTCTGATGTTTATGAGCAGCTGTTAGAGGGAAAACATAAAAAGAAGGGGGCTTCTGAAAATAACCTAGGGCTGAACCAAATTATAAGAGTGGGAAACATAAGATATAAAAAAAAAACAACAACAAAAAAAAACAAACAGTGACTTAAGATAAATAACCCTCATAGAGATCTCGTAAAATTAACTAACATATAGCATAGAGAGATATTTTCTCTACTCTCAAATTGGCTATACATTTTTTAGACAAGTCAACTAGGCTATCCTAGCTATTGCTAAACTTCATATTACAGACAAAAATAGGCAATAATTTTTTTTCAACCCAACCGAATTTTCTCTGTACAGAACTGTTATTTAAATTAAACTTATAAAAAAGATAGCACAGTGAGTGTTTTGGGGTTCTATAATATGTTAAGATAGAGTCAATAAGGCAATAAATGTTCTATTCCTTAAACAACAACAGAACCTTTCATAGAAAGGTGTCACAGTACCTTTTCAGGATAGAGTTTTATTATGTTAATCATATCAATCATATGGACTAGATGCTAAAAATTTGAATACAAGTATGCAGGGCTCCAAGCAGGAAAAATTTAATAAACCCAAATTGTAATAAAAAACCACAGTTTTTTAAGATAAATATTTTTTATATTAAAAATGATTAAAAAAATAGAAATAAGATAATACAACCCACATTTTCTAAGATAACTTGAAGTTAAAGTAATTTTATATAATTGAGGAATATTATCTATTTCATTATTCAGCTCTAAATTCCTTTTCTGGAGATCTTTTGTTTTTCTGATGCATACTTCCTATTGTCTATAACAGCCATACTCAACCTTATTTTCTATTGGGCCATATGCATATAACATAACATAACATGGGCCCAACATAGTACACTATACCTCATAATATAATAATTTAAAAAATAAAATTAAAAACTTAAATATTCTAAAATGTTTATTAAAAAATAAGTGTTTTTTTTATGTTGAGACAAAATTTTGACTTATTTAGACAAATCAGGTTTATACTTGCTACATGCTACTCTCAATACATCATCAAGTTAAGAATCAGTAAACCCATTTCTATATACAGTCATACCTCAGTACTTGTCACAATTTAAAGCGAAAAAATTGCTTCGGTACTCGTCACATTTCGAAGTGAAAAAATTGCCTTTGTACTCTGCATTTGCTCGGTTCTTGTCACGAGAAAAATGCATCCATACTCAACGCAAAACACGAATGAAACAAGATGGCTCCTCCGAATCCTGTCTCTCCGGACGAAGAGAGAGGCCAAAATAGGTTGACTTACAAAATTTAGTTCGAAAGTATCACCCTGACAAAGCTCTAGCAAGTGGAAATGTGGACTTGGCTTAATGATGAAGCAATCTGTCACTTCAGAAAAATTTTGAAACGTATGCCGAAGCAAGTTCTTCATAGGTTCGTAATGAAACTCCCTAAATCAGATTCTACAACAAGGATTGGTGGTGTTAAAGAGCCAGAAAAGAGAGAGAATACCTGTGCAAGTGCCTAATGTTTTATTGGAAGGAGACTCGCCTTCCAAGCTATAACCCCTCTCCTCCTCTACTTCACCACTATCCCATTAGGCCATAAACTCCTTTCAGTACAGCCTGAGTAAAGATACATTTTATTTTATTATTAGTTTAAATTATGTCAGTCTAGTTTAGAGATTTTGTATTAAAAAACCCATCCATTTATAAATTGCCCAATAAAATGTAAAATTTCTGGTTTTCAGGAACAAATTAATTCAATTTACATTAATCCTTATGGGAAAAATTTGTATGGTACTCATTGTGCCTTCTGGAACTAATTAAAGACAAGTAGCAAGGTAACACTGTACATTCTTTGAATATTTCATTTTGGAACAGGATGATTCACAAAGATATCTTGATGCAAACAGAGCAGCAGATGGCACATTTTTGTACAGTTCTGAATTTTTCAGGCACTCATTTAAAGAATTTTGTTTAAAAAGCACCTGACTGATTATGAGTGCAAGTGATTTGGGCTACACATAAACACTTGATGGGGTGCAGTTTGAGTATCCCTGGTCTATAACATGCTCCTTCTATTCTGCCTTTCATTAGTTCTGGTTTAGGTATCCAAATGTGACAGTTTTGATGATAATCTATATATTGCCTGTTTTGCCACAATACAATCTTTTACAATTCAGTTTTAAAAGAATTTGTGCTTTTTGTTAGAATCTATGAAACTTATGAAAAACTCTGTACACACTCAGAAGAGTGAGGTAAAATAATTAAATGGGTTATAAAAGATTGATAAGATTTGATATTTGGAATTATTGAATCCACCTTTGATATTACATAACAAATACCAAAATTCTAGGATGTTTTGTAAGAAGGAGATATATCACAATTCAATCACAATGATCTCCACTTGTATCATTTCATGTATACTAATGTTATTATAAGCTGCATTTTTTTAAATTAGACTGTCTTATTGTAATTAAATTATGCTTATAATAAGATATATTAATTTTTTTGCTATACTTTAACTTATGAGAGAAAACCCAGATTTTGAGATATTTTCAAAAAAATAAACCCATACACTCATATGGTCATTGAAGTTTCAGGTCTGGGAAGCCTGCAAGTACACATATTTAATTTTTAAAATAATAAAGAAATTTACAGGAGGTTATTCATAAGTGAATTTTACAACTTAACAATACTCATACAAAAATCTATTGATATTATCCTAAGAGACAAATCTTCACAACTTGCTTTCTACTTTAAACACTTTTTGAAGTGTTAATTCATCAACAGACTTGATGAAATTGATGGGGAATAGGGAATTCAAGAGCATAAGTTTAAGAAAATTTAAAAGTTTTTATTACAGTTCTTATTGACAATACTATCATCAACTTTATAGTTAGAAATAAAAAAATTTTTAATGCTGTCAAATTATAAAAAGTTATTGAATAAATTTGGAATAATGTATTGCTACTTCAGGGAGATAAAAAAAGATAGAAAATTCTCAGCCTCATAGACTGTAATACAATACATTTTTCAAAGAGCTCTGAACATATCATCCCATGTTTATTTATTTTATCAGATGCAAAAATTTCAATACACATTAAGAGTTTTGTTCACTATAGACTTGTATCTAATACTTCTTAAATAAGTTAAGATCTGTTAAACAACATTTAAATGCAACAAAGTTGATTGATTTGAGTTGCTTTGAAAAAAATCCTGTACATTTATAAATAACTAATGAAAAGCATGCTGATAAATTTTCATTCAGCTGAAAACCCTTATATACAAATAAATCACATTTTAAAATCATTTGACATCAGGGCAATTTCATTCTGAGGAGAAAATAATGTTACCATAATTTTTGTTCTTAAACTGAACATGATAGAATTTTTTTTTCTTTTACCATATATTTGCATATGCACACTTTAACAAAATTAAATACATCCTTCTATATATGATTTACCACATTAAAATAATAAACTATCAAAAATGAATTTGACAATAAACATACATTATTTTCTTTGTTCCCTGTCAAAAGAACACACATAATACATTTCTTAGAAATTTTAATGACTCCTTAGAATAATTTTTAAAAGGTATATACACATACAATGACAAACAGAATACATACAAAACTCTTAACAGAAATATAACATGATTTTTAACTTAACTACAGAAAAAAAAAAACTTGGCATATTCCTGAAAAAATTTAAGGAATAAATAAATAAAATGAAAAAATTTCAGAAGATTAAAAAGAACTTTAAGTAAATATTAAACATTGCAGATATGCTTATTCCAAAGTTGATGTTTAAATCACTTCATGCACATTTTTTCATGCTATCTAATGAAATGGTTTATCTAAAAATATTTACCTCCAGCTTGAGCTTGAACAACACCCTTGATATAATTGGCACCAAATACGGGTTGTTCAAGTTCAACAGCAGTCATACTAAAGAATGGAAAGCTGAAAGACTGCAAATTATCTTTTTCATTCTTGTTCAGGAATATCATCTAAAATAAAAGGGTAAGTTAAATATGTAATCATCCTCTAATTAAAATACTCTGCAACCACTTATAAACAAGTGACTGTAAGATAATGTAAGACTACAAAAAACAGATACTAATTGTCATTTTTAAAAATTTATGAGAACAAGTAGTTTCACAATGGCCATCTATAATACAATCTTTATGAGAATCAATACAAGGATAAAATGAAGTAACAAATACTCCAAACCTTAAATTTTTATTCCTTTTTCTTAATGGACTTTTCTCAAGAGAAAAGAAAACAATTATTTTTAATAACTGATAAACAGAAATATGATACATAGTGTAGGTTTGGTTTGGATCACTACAGTAATTTTTTGGTATACGAGGGCTAATTAGACTGGGACTTACTGCTTAAAACCAATTCAAAATGGCTACATATTATGTCCATGCCAAGAGTGGGACTCAAACCCACAGACTCTGATACTGAATTCAAGTACCCTAGCTATTAGGCCATCACCCAGCTGATACATAGGGAGAAATACTGTCAAACTGTTTAAAAGATCACATCAGTATTTAGTTTTTAGTAAAAATAGATGATTTGATTACAAATGTAAGGCTAGAAGCAACATGATTTCTGCAAGAAAAGATTGTTAGTTTAGTAGAATAAAAGTTCTTGCAAGTGTACGATCCTCTCTTAAGAGTATAAGCTGCCATTCTTGGCAGTACGTGACATTTTATATTTTTATTAGGGTAAAAATTAGTGTTTGTTGAGAAGTGACCAGTAGAAAGAAATTCTAGAATTATAAAAAATATTTCAAACCTTAAAAAAATACACGGCATTCATATTTCATATAAGGAATGATAACAACATGAATTTTCCAAGATGTATAGCATAAATAAAATTTTTTAAAAATGCATCCAAATAAGTTGTTAAACCCTTTAATAAGACTAAAGTAGCCTTTTGCAGACATGACCGCCATTAAATCATCACATCTGTATTAATCTACTTCTGCTCAGATTTTTACAAATAGTTGAGTACTATTTATATCTTTAAAGGATTATAGTTTATTGACTGTCCATAATGTAAAATGCTTCTTAAACTCACTCATAATGAGTACACAATACATGATTGTGGAATTATCATTAGATATTTTATCAACATTTCAAACCTTCAAGGCAACATCAAAGACACACATTTTGACAGTATTAAAAAATATCGTTTTAAATGTTCCCACTAGCAACTATAATTTTCCTATAATAAAAATGTGTTGTCCCCTAATGATTACATGACGTTTTGCTAGTAACAAATTTAGAGCTTGATTAAATGTCAAAATATTTTATTAAAATACCATCTAGATTATCATCAAAAACTTATCTGGATACATTAAAATTTAGTAACACAAACATGGATTGTTCGGAGTACATACTAGCAAAACAACTGAAATATATTCATTATTAGATGCTAATAAATCTCAACCATCTTCCTTTTTTATTGGTTAGAGCTCCACAGCTTTGAAAAACAATTCTAGATAACAAGAAAAATTCTAATCATTTAACTACAGGATTTGAAGTTACACACTCTGATACAAAAAGGCAGGGCCTAAGCTATTGACCCTCTATTGGCAGTCATCAACTATGATCAAACTATGAGTTGCTAGATAAATTCTATTGATAGCCACAGTCCAAAGATTTACAATGCAGAAAAATAATTATTAACTTCAGCTCATCAATTACTTTCATTAACCTTCTCCTCATGGTGTGGGATAACATGTATCCCCCAGAAAATACCCTTGAAAAACATGGGCTTGGGATATGTGTCATCGAAAAGTTTTCCTTCCCCTACTATCTTAAAAGCCACAGCGGATACTGAACATTGGTTCAGCAAGTCTTATATTTCTAGGGGTTAATAATTTTCCAGAGGAAAAATTTAACTGTTTACTACTGAAAAAAGGGGAAAATAAAAACATCCACTGATAAATAGGGAAAATGTCAGATCCTAGACATGCCAAGTATTATTTTCATGGTTTGCTCTAATCTTGATAGCTGAAATTAGTCCGATATGTATATTTTTTGTATGAAATTTATGAAGTTAGTTTTTCTCATCATTTATATTTTTCTTCCAAGTCATTATATATTTTTAAAAATTTTTATCAAATTTTTCAAAAAGTGAAAAAAGTCTAAACAACCCAGGCCTTTGTATATCTGTGTGTGAAGAAAAGTTTTATAAAAATAATTGCATAGTAAGTCGTAGATTGCAGCATGTTCTTATGCACAATAAGAAATATTAAAAGTTTAAAGTTAAGTCCAAAAATAAAGTACTCCAAAACAAGAAAACCAGAAATATACCCCTAAATAATAAGATAATTATTGAACCATTTATTCCTGTTATAGTTACCTACAATAAAGCAATTTCAATTTCAACTCTTACATTTGTACAAGAATTTTACATGCCTACATCATTTATTTAAGAACCAGTTTTTTGTTTTTTTTTGAGAGGGAGAACTTAAGGAAATATATTTTCCAGCTCTTTACACTGACCTAGTAGCTGCACAGTTATATGCATAAAGTTTGGATAAATGTACCTTAAATACATTTGTATTATCTGTGAGAATACAACTTCATCTTTAAAGTACATATGAGAAAATGTAAAGAATTTTTGTGTGAAAACTCAACAGAATTCAGAAAAATATATTTAAATTCTAATAGTTAACAAATTTTATCTTTATTTTACCTTATAAATATTCTATGATTATTTTAAAATTTAAAATGTTTCTTTATAAGAAATACATTTAAAACTTAAAATGTCTTAAACATTCATATGAAAAAATTCCCACAATTAAAATACACTTATGGGTAAAAGCTTTTACCAACATGGATAAAAGCTAGATGATCATTCGTACAAGGGGAATGAGAAGTGAAAGATTCCTGTTTTAAAGACAGTTTGCAAATACGGGCCCCGGAATTTTATGATTAAATAAAGAAATAATATTTTGTAAAATGTTAAGCAAAATGTTTATATTATTAAAAGTAAAAAAACTTCATTCCTACCCGATGCGTAGTTAAGTATATTCTTCCCTTTTTTGTTCCACCAAGCTCTTTGGAGCTAATTCCTTCAATGACTAGTTCAACTCCATCACAATATAGAAGGATACTAAAAGGAAGTAAACAAACAACAAAAAAGGTTATTACATTCATAGCTTAACACATAATACAAATGCTATTTTCTCAATTTTTGACAGAAATTGAAACCAAACTGTTTTTTCTTTTTTTTTTAAAGTGAAAACTAACAAATCCTCATATTAAATAGTTTCTTAAATAAACAATTCAATAACTATAAATTTAAACCTCCAGCTAGAAATATTTAACAAATAAGAATGCTTAGAAGTGTATTCCATAAATTTTAAAATCAATTTATTCTACAACCATAAGTTCTTAATGTTAGAAAAAGTTTTCCCTTACAATATACAGTATTATATCACAAACAAAACACAAATATAACTGTTCTCCAGCTCTCAGACTTCACAGAACAAAACAGATGAGTTGTTTCAAATTTTATCCGAACATGTTTTTATATGTGATTTATTGATGAGTTCCTCAGCAGAGTAACCCAATTTGATTAACTCCTCTTTGTGTTAACATGCAATGAGACTGGTCCAGGAAAGAATTTTATTGGTTGTAGCAGAATAAACCATACAAAGCCATACTTGGCAGGGAGGTGCGTCTAACACATCTGTACCGAAACGGCAAGTAATGGTTCATAACAATTTATTTACATGATGAAATGAAATTATGGTTTAATGTTGAAAATATTTGCAATAATCATGTATATTAAAATATAATGACTTACAGAAATTTGTATTTCTGTTAAAGAAAACATCCATCCCATATATAATTTCAAATCCTAAGTGTTTTTTTAAAATTTATTCAGGGATCATCATTGACAAAATCTATATTCATCAATACAATTAATTTATAATAAAGCATTTCAAAAAGTTTTCAGAAATTTCAAACTTATTTTATTGTTAAGCTACTTAAGATCTTAAGGTTAAGTCAAAGAAATTTGCTGGTACTTGTATATAACCCCAATATTACTATTACATAATATAGCAACAAAGTAATTAAAAAAAAAGGTTTTAAATTTTCTACCAGATTACTAACTTTTAAAACCTTACATGCTGAGCCTGTAGCCTGTGGGATGTGTACTGGTCAGGACTTAAGTACTAGCTAAGCCAAATTAATGATCAATCAAGGATCGAGACAATTTTGAAATATTTGACTAGGTCATACTTCTGATTCCATGCTCATGTAAAATTAAATCGGAGAGAACAGGGTACAGTTAAATTTATTTAGAAAATTGATTCTAGGCCAAAATTTTCCATTTGCAACTGAAATCGTATTTATTATTTTAAATGTCTGCAACCTTTACACAAATATATAAATTGGGCAGTCACATTACCGCATTTTCTGGCATATAACACGTACCTACAATTTTAGGTACTTACGTATTATAGCTGAAACTTTGCGGTTTAGCGAGAAAACGGCAATAAAGCGCCAATTATGTGCCCTATCCTTGTTGATAGTATTGTTTTCGCCATTCATTGCTTTTCGCTCCCGTTTTAAGTTTCATTTTGAAGATTTTCTTTATTTTTTTTAGGTTATGAAAGTTATTTGACAAAGATCTTTTATAAAAGAAGTTTGACGAGAAATATGACAGTGTAATACCTCAACTTTGATAAAAGATAACTTTTATAAAAGTTGAGCTCTTCTTCAAAGTTTTATAAAAGATTTCGGTGCCCGGATGTTATAAACAACATTTCGAGCAATAGCATGTTAAAAAAATACAAATGTGTGGAAAACGCGGGAGATAAAGAACAAGATTTCGATTCAAAATAATTTTAACTCTAATTAAAAATTTCGCACTAATGACAAAACAGAAATACACGAAAAATATTCAAAATGAGTATGTGAAAAACGCAAATCTTTCGAAGAAAAAGTCTTAGGATGCTGAAATTTTGCATGGTGGTTACTCCTAAGCTCTACATGCCCCCTAAGGAATATTTTTAAAAAGTACAAATTTTAAGGGGGTTAAAAGGGACTTAACCCCCTCCCCCTCTGAAAAAAACCCGTTGTATCTGTGAAACCATAGGACCCAGGAAGCTGAAATTTCGTATGGTGGTTCCCCTTAAGCTTTAGGTGCCCACTAAAAAATCTTTATGAAAAATACAAATTTTAAGGGGGTTAAAATGGGTTTAACCCCCCCTCTAAAAAAACGACATTGTATCTCTGGAACCATAAGGACTAGAAAGCTGAAATTTTACATGGTGATTCCCCTTGAGCCCTAGGTACACACCAATAAATCTTTTTTAAGAGCTCGAATTTTAAGGGATTTAGCCCCCTTAGATAGAAATAACTTTTATAAAAGATCTTTGTCAAAGAACTTTGATAGTGTAATAGGGGTATTTTGAGGTCATAGCATTTCTTTTATGTATAACTTTTATAAAAGATGCAAATAACTTTTAAAAAATATCTTTGTCAAAGAACTTTGATAGTGTAATATAGGCCAGAAGGAAGAAAATGCAGTGTCTCTTTTCCAGATCTGTGAAATTTTGCCCAGTCAGCATGTATGCCCGAACTTTCACAACATGCGTGCCTATTTTAATTGACCAGTAGCTGGAGATGTAATATTAAAGATTGTGGCAAATCAGTCAGAATTCACAAGGAAAACTGGTTCTACGGTTCCCGATTGCCATTACTTAAAAATCCCGATTGCCAAACTTTAAATATTTGCATTTTCCGTCGAAACCTGTATGCATATCAATTTGTGTCCAATTTGCATTACCCCTTCTTGGCGCATCGCTTTTTTTTATTTTTTGGGTCTAAGAGTGTATTTCTATTTTGTCTTTAATATCAAATTTTTAATTAGATCTAAAATTATCTATAGCGAAATCTTATTCTTCAGTTGCCAATTTTTTTTTACTTTTCCATGTGTTTTCCACATACTTTTTTAAACATGCTGCTGCTCAAAATGTTAATGCATGTTTAATAACTGCTTTCGCATATTTCATACACATGCTTTGCCACAGATTACATGAGCGCCATGAATTATGTCATTTGGTTCATTTAATTTCAATTAACTTTAGCAGTAAGATGGGGTCATTTCTCATAAGGAGTTCATCGCAGAATTTAATGACAGTGATCCGAATTTAAATACGAGTTTTGGATATTTCATTTTTATTTTGGGAATTTAAAACCACTTTACAACCTCCTAAAAAGTTGCTTTTTAAACATCTTTCTTGGCCAGCACCTAGAGCCTAAGAGGAACCGCCATGCAAAATTTCAACTTCTTAGGCCTTATTGTTCCAGAGATACAGTGGGATTTTTTTTTTGGGGTGGGGGTGGGACTAAACCCCTTAAAATTTGAATGTAAAAACAGATTTATTGGTGTGCACCTAGGGCTCAAGGGAAACCAACCAACAAAAATTTCAGCTTCCCAGGCCTTATGGTTCCAGAGATACAGTGGGTTTATTTTATTTTATTTTATTTTTTTTTTGGGGGGGGGGGAGGCTAAACCCCTTAAAATTTGAACCTAAAAAAAAAGATTTATTGATGTGCACCCAGGGCTTAAGGGAAACCAATCAACCAAATTTCAGCTTCCCAGGCTTTATGGTTCCAGAGATACAGTGGGTTTATTTATTTTTTTTGGGGTGAGGGGGGGGCTAAACCCCTTAAAATTTGAACTAAAAAAATTATTGGTGTGCATGTAGGGCTTAAGGGAAACCAACCAAGCAAATTTCAGCTTCACAGGCCGTATGGTTCCAGAGATACAGTGGTTTTTTTTTTTTTTTTTGGGGGGGGGGGGGGGGGGGGGGGGGCTAAACCCCTTTAAATTTGAACTTAGAAAAAAAAGATTTATTGGTGTGCACGTAGGGCTTAAGGAGAACCACCATAGAAAATTTCAACTTCCCGGACCCTTTTGTTCAAGAGATATATTGGATGTATTTTAAAGGGGGAGGGGGTTTAAGCCCCTTTTAACACCTTTAAAATTTGTAATTTTTAAAAAATATTTTTTAGTGGGCACGCAAGACTTAGGAGTAACTACCATGCAAAATTTTAGCATACTAAGACTTAAGCTTCGAAAGTTTTGCGTTTGTTTTAACATACTCATATTGAATATTTTTCATGCATTTCTGCTTTGCCATTAGTACGCAATTTTTAATTAAAGCTAAAATTATTTATAATCGAAATCTTGTTCTTCATCTGACACGTTTTCCACACATTTGTAATTTTTAAACATGCTATTGCTGGAAATGTTGTTTATAAGTAACTTCCGGTTAGAAAATAGGTTGCCACTGGGAAATTAGGTGTTGGCGGGCGGATATTGTGCCAAGGATAAAAAGCTGCCAAGTTTCAGCTATAATACGTAAGTACCCAATTTTAAATTACACTTTTTAATTTTTAAGTATACAAATAGCATTTAATTGAAGAAGACACCTGAAATGTACACATGTGATGCTCTTATCGTTTGAAGTCATTCATTCAAAGGATTTTCCCAGGCTTTTGAACAATGGTATACTGAATGGACAAGTGATATGGGGCACTATATGTGTGTGGGGGAAATGCTTAAGGGAGTAAATAATTCTGCAAACAGGGGTAAGAATGCACTTCTGACCCGAATGAATTCACAGAATTAAGAGTCAGATGATTTCTCTCTCAGAAACAGAATATGATGATGTGACTGAAGATATAACAGAAGACGAATATGATGAACTATTCATGTTAATTAAAAATGTTAAGTTCATAAGGTATATCATTTCTTTTAAATAAACAGCATTTAGGTACATGTAGAAATCTAATTTTTTTATGTTCATCTTATCCTTATTTTTAAATCTATCATTTTCATATCCGGCGTATAACGCGCACACATAAATTATTACTAGATGACGTTTAAGCACAATTAAAAGACAGATATCTTTAAAAATATGTACTTTCGTAGTAATATGGAAGTACGCTATTAGTAAGAAATATGTATACGTTGCAAAACTTCCTGTCAAAATAAGAGAAATCTAAAAAAAAAAAACAAGACATCAATACGACACTTATGTTATTTAAATACGTACTAAGAAATGAAAAGTGGATATTGATAATAAAAATAGTGAATTCAGAATGAAAAAATCTCAAATTTAAAGGGAACAGCAAATGAAGTAATACTGCAAACCGAAACTGCGTAGAACAGATCAGAGAAGTCACTCACATTTCTCCGTTAAAAATAAGCACCCCGCCATTAGCATGAGCTGTATTAATCGACATATTAATTTTAAATATCTGTACTCTAGACAAGAAATGCGTTTGATTTATAAATCTTTCATAACTGACAAGTATACACTGATTGCATCACTAATCACAAAACATCATATGAGCTGTAACCTGTAATACTGAAATTCCTGCGGTTAGGGTTGTTAGAAAATTCGGGAACGTTTCATAGAAAATCGAAAATTCAAGATTTTTCGAACTAACTCACAATTTTGAGCCATCAATAATCAATAGTTTCAAATTAAAAACCAAAAGAGACAAAAATAAGATTGATTTTCGATCCATTTAACACCTAAAAGGTTATAAATATTCTAGCTTAGCCCATCAATTTAATATTAATAAAAGTACAAAAATATTTAATAACTATAGTAAAATATAAAAACTATGATAAAATATCATTTCACAATTAACTTTACGGACAGTAACTTTTAAAATTGCAAATATGTGACATACATGATTAGATTTTTTTTACATGTATCTATAATCGTGACTCTCACTGTAAAAAAATCTGTCATTAAATTGTAAACAAAAATGAGTAACACCGCTGTTTCTTTTTGATAACATGCAAACTAGTGATAAATATACTAGCTTATTTAGCACTTATCCAATCTTAGCTACGTTATGAAATTGTGTTGTGATAGTTGATATGAATTTCAAGCAGATTCCTCCTCTATCGATTGTCATAGCTTGTGCCCAAATCTGGTTTTATAGTTATTTCTATTTTATTTTTCAACATTACTTAATGTTTTCAATTTATTTAACTGCAATAGTTGTAATAGCTGTTGCGCTAGGACTTCAGTATATTGTATTTGAGCAGATCGATGACGAAATTTCGAGACAAGTTTTGTTTAAAGGGAATTCAAATGAACTCTCAATTTTTGCTCACAGGGGTGGAGCGCACGAAGCTCCAGAAAACACTGTTGTTGCTATTAGAGAGGTAGATTACGATTATGTTTTTATTTTGATATTTAACTGAACTGTGTCGATGTCTGCTTAAATTGATTGACGATTTTCATCTGAGATGTTTTTTTTTTAATAAAACAAATTAAAGTTATATCTTCGTTTCTCACTCACCATTTAATTTTTTAGTTGTGTTTAACATGTACTCTACTCTTATGATTTGTATTTACTGAGTTTATGATATTTACTCTTTTATTTACCTTTTGCATTTCATTTTGATCCCTTAAGGAGTGTCCCTGAATAATGAGATAGACTATGTATGAGCTGTTGGCACAAATGGATAATAAATATTGCCAAATTTCTGACACAGGCAAAAGTAATGACTATGTGTATGGATGTATCTTTTTATGATCAGATACAAAATAAGGAACAGCTTTGGTATGGGCGATAAACAGCATTGGCGAAATTTTGTATGGGCAACTATTATGTTGCCTAGACAAACACAGCATCATTAATATCATATGAATTACATAGATATTTAATTTTGCAAAATATAAATTAAAAAATAATACATTAAGGAAAATAGCATGAACTTTATAAATCCAGAAATTATAGATAAATTTACACAGCTTTGGTATGGGACCCCATTGGCGATATTTTGTATTGGCAATTATTATATACCCTACACCAGGAGTGGCTAACCGGTCGATCTTCGACATGATTTTAGTCGATCACGAGCCATAATTTCATAAATATATGGACTATGGTAGTGATAAGCGGCTCATTTTCCATTTAAAAAATGAGAACTAGTCGATTGCCGAATAAAAAATTATAGAAAAGTCGATTGCCAACTAAAAAAGGTTGGCCAGCCCTGCTCTAGACAAACATTGCATCGTTAATATTGTATGAATTACATAGATATTTAATTTTGCAAAATATAAATTAAAAAATAATACAATAAGGAAAATAACATGAATTTTGTGAATCCAGAAATTATAGATAAATTTACACAGAAATTTTGAATTCTGCCCAGTTTACATCCCTTATAATTTCTAGAAATTTGTTGAAACAATCTACATTTTGCTCCTTGCAAGATTTAGTTAATAGGTAATATGCCAAATAGAATTTAAAATCAATCTGCCGATTATGTGACGGCAAGGAACTTTTCACATGCCTCCACGTACTTTCTATCGTGTTTGTATGGCATCCAGTGTCTGGATCGACAAAATTTATGCTGTGATTAACTTTCAAATGTTCAATGCCTTCCGTACCTAAGCAATCATAACTTTTCTATCTATCAGAATAAATGTTCCTGGCTCAATCCACTCCTTAATAATTCCCAACAGTGTGTCCTCAGTCCTATCGTGAACTGCTACTAAAAAAAGCATGCCCGATTCCCTCTCAGTGCCCCCCCTCCCCTAAAACCCACTGACCTTCAACTGGATGCACCTAATGGTATTTACACTTCTCAAATTTACTTTCATTTATTTCCACTATCTGACCAATGCCACCTATTTTCTCCACAGACAACTCTATATAATCTAAGATAGTTTTGTTTACAAACTGCCTCTAGTCCACTAATGTAATTGAAGAAAAAAGTATTCCTCCTGAATATCCTCAGTTTTTGTTCCTCTGACCAACTCATATGTTAAGAAAAAGACTTCCCCCATCCTCAATTTACTACTGGAGAACCATGAACCATGCAGAATTGACTTTTGAGTCCTGCATTCCTCCCCAGCCATAATTTTCTTTCAAATCCATGCAAAACCATCTGACTTTTTTGGGGGGAAGGGGCTTTAAATTTCACTTTAGAAATATATTTCTCACATACAAAACCCCCCTTAATTAACCCTGCTTCCTTTAAAAAATCCAAAAACAGCTTTTGATCTTAACATAAATGAACGATAAACAACCTATTAGGAACCCCACGTTTTCCCAAAGTCATCCTGTCATTCCAAAACTGAAACTTCAAATTTCTCTCCAACACTCCCTGAAACTTCTCTACAACACTTAATACAGATGACATGGTTAAATCCAAATCTGAAATAAATAAAAAAAAGGTGATTACCAGATGTGCCAAATGTAAAAATACGCCTATATAAAATATCGCCAATGGGGTCCTATATTGAAGCTGTACCCAAAATAATTGAAGTATTTAACTGATAGATTTTTGTAAATTGAGTATTTTTAATATATAAAAATATAATTTTATTCTGAATGTTTTTGTGTTGTTTAATTGCTATGTATTAAAGATATGCAGATGCTTTTTTACAGTACATGTGCTTAAAATTCAAATTCTGTTATATTTTTCAAAAGTAATTATTTTGCCTGGATTTTGTTTAAATGATTAAGAAATAGCAAGACTATGACTTTGAAAATATGGGATAACATCTGTATATAAAAGAAAATTTACAGTGTATTTTTTTGATGCTTTATAGATATCTTTATATGATTAGTGTAGAAAGTATTATGTACCATAATTTTTTATTTTTGATACTTCTTTCAATGTTCATAGTATTCTGACAAAATCAATCTTTTATGCAATGAAATTTTATCTAAAATTGTAGAATTAATAATTATTATTTACTTAAACTTAATTCTTGATTAGGATTTAATTACATACCACCATTAGTTTTCATTTCATTTATATTTATTTTAGATGTTAAAACATAATTTGCTAATTTTTTCCTTTTCTTAATATTGGATTACATGTAACTATATAACCTGAAATTTTTATTCCTCATAAACAATAGTACAGAGCAAACATTGCTGAAAAATGTTCAATATTAATGATGAACAAATATAGCAAGATTAATTGCCATGAAAACTTTTATCTAATTATTCATTTCTTTGATGCATATTCAAGTATTTAGACATGAAATCTTTTGTTAAAAGCAAGAGCTTGAAGAAACATTAAATAAGATTTAATACATGAAAGCTAATTTTATTTTAAAGCTTTAAGAAAACTTCTAATATAGTTATAAGTTTACCAGATAGAAAGTAAAATTGTTTGTTGTTTTTTTAATCAAAATATTACGATTTTTTTTCTTTTCAGGCTAAGAAAAATGGTGCCGATGGTGTAGAAATTGATTTATCTTTTACCAAAGATAATATTGCTGTATTATTCCATGATGATACTGTTGAAAGAACTACTAATGGGTTTGGAAGTTTGGCTGGAAAGACTTTTACTGAAATCAGAGAACTAGATGCTGCTGCAAACCATATTTATCGGTACATGATAGCATGAATTTTTATAGAAATAATTTGATGTCCAAATTTTAATGCATTTTTCTTCAATATATTTTCACTTTTATTCTTTGTGTTTTCAGTATATAACTGTTGATCAAAATCTGAATTCTGTTTTCTTTGTTTTAATTTTTCATTGATTTAACCAGCTACTGAGTTTATCATAATTCTAAAACTTTAGAAAAGTCTAAATTTATATTTTATTAATGGATATAGATTTTATATATGCTTAGTTTAATTGCATACAATCTATTTCATAAATTTTCCCGTAGAAAACTGAGTTAATATTATTTACTACATATTTAAGCTGTAAGTAATTTTATAAATTGTGAATGTAAGTTGTTTACCTTTATAGGATTCTCAGTTCCTCATTTGAAATTCTAAATTTAATTATTTTCATTGAAAATATATATCTTCAATGGTTTCTTTGGTAGATTTTTTTATTGTTGCTCATGAATGTGTGCATTTTTATTTACCTCTCTATCACTCTATATTTAATATGTATATGATGTAAGGGATTAAATTTTAAAAATTAACAGGATAATAGTATGCTTTCAATATTGTACTAGTATAGCCTTCCTCTTCTCCTTCATTTGATACAAGGTTCTGGTGTGTCCTTTCTTAAAGTAATTTGTTCTATATTGTTTGGTTTGAGGCTATAGTCCTATGCTTTTTTTTTTTTTTTTGCTTTTTTTTTACAATTCAAAAATCTTATTGATCTTTTTGGTTTCTCTTCCAGTTTAATACAAATTAGTTTGGTTAACACTGTCTTTTATATACCATATATTAAGATGCTTTTAAGGATGCCTCTCAGTATCTTTTCTTTGAAAACTCTTAAAGCATCTTCATCCAAGTCATTGTCCAGATCTCTGCTGCAGATGCATGTCTAAACAAATATAATCAGAATTTTGTAAAGTAATATTTAAGTTATTTGTTTATTAACATATCACTTCTAATGTTTGCGTGATTCTTAAAATGAGCAGCTAGCTGATGATTCAGCTCTCACCTTTGGATTCCTTTTCTTTATTGATATTAAGTCCAGAACCCAAGCAAGTCTAAACTTTGTCCAATATCTACAATAGTGGAAGAACCTTTTTTTCCCCTTTATATACTACATATTTAGATATCTTGGTTTATTACCAGGTGGTGCCTCTTCCAGGTCCAAGAAGCCATTTTTAAGACGTCAGGAGTTTGTTTGGTTTGGTTTGGTTTGGAACACTACAGTCAACTTTTTGCTACATGAGGGCTAATTAGACCGGGACCTACAGTTTAAAGCCGATTCTGAATGGCTACAAACATTCATGTCAACAGTGGGACTGGAACCCACAGGATCTGAACCAAATGCCAGCGCCCTAGCCATTCGGCCATCTCCTGGCAGGAGTTTGTTATGATGATCTCAGTATCATTTGTGTTTGCCAAAATGTACACACATTTTTTAAATATAGTTTCACTTGTGTTTATACTTGAGTTTCTGATCATCTTTTTCAATACAATATTAGGCAGGAGGCCTGCCAATTAGATGAATTCTATTCTAGGGCTAAGAAAGCCTGTTTTAAAACCTCAGAAGATCCTTTGGATTATGTCAATATTATCTGTATTTGTCCAATATTGCATTTATTAACAATATTTCTACTTGGGTTTATTTTTTAAGTTTTTGATTACCTTTTTAATACAATATTAAACTAGCAAGTGCTAGTTTAATATAAACCTACATGCCTACCATACACCATTTGTAATTTCAGTAGGTTCTGGGAAATTCCCTGGATGTGATCTCTCTTCTTCTTAATTGTGTCTTTAAGTGTTCACTCTAAAAGCTCAGGAAGATTATACATGATAAACAGATCTCTTAATTCTGATGAGACTTCTGTTAATACAATCATATGCAGTTTTAAAGCCTAAGAAATGATTATGCATTACAATGCCAGTTTTGCTACTTTTCAAGAATTTGATATAGGAGGTTATCTTATCTGATGAGGATCTTCTTTCTCTGCATGTATATTGATTATCACAATAATTCTCTCATGATAACAGGATAGTCAATTACATGGTTATTTGAAATTGTGTCATAAGCTGACAAAATAGACCTATCCCTCTGTGATTGGTGCTTTTCAGAATATTCCTCTTTTTATGAGTCGTGGCCATGGCTGAAATACATGAAGAACTGAAATTATATGGAATGTCTTGTTCAGATATTATAAAAACTAGAAACTCATCAGTTCTTGTTAAAATAATACAAAATCAGCATATAGACACATTCAGAAAATAAAAGTCAACTGTGAGTGAAATAAGCTGCCATATAATGCTAAAGCTGAGCCTATGGTAAGCTCCTACTGCTTAAAGCTGTATAATAAACAAATAGTTTCAATGATTCATTATTTTAAAGATAAATGCTAATGCACCAAATCCCTTGCATGTAATATTCAAACTAAATAAAACAGAAACACAGTTAAAAATGCATTTTTTGGAGTTCTGATTTGACAGGGCAACAACCAAACAAAATATAAGCTTTAGGATGTTGGGCTAATTAAACACTGTGCATTTCTTTCCTTTAGCGTTGTTTGCTATGTATTCTAAAATTATTTTAACAGCTTTTTGGGGAATGAAAAGCTAAAAATAAATAAAGGTAAATGTCATTAGTTTATAGGACTATTCCATAAAATACACATGTATGAAGATTATTTTATGGTAAGCGGATGATTAATATATTGTCAGTTCTCTAATAATGAATGTTCATTTATAGATTATTTTGTACAAATTTAATTAAATATTCTACCTGCACAATTCTTGTACTTCACTAGAGAGATTTAAGAGATTTCCATAAATGTGTTTAACACAGAACAAGCTGCAAGTAGACATAAAATGTTGGAATACTAAGCTTGAGAAATATAATTTTTTTCCTTTTTTTAAAAAAAATTTCCAATGGTATGCAAAATATAAAGAATACAAAAATACAATGGATAAAAGAACAAAAAACAAAAATAAAGAGAAAAAAGAAAATTTAGCATTTGTCCAAAAGTTCTCTTGCTTGCCACTACCCAGTGACGTAGCGAGCATAACTGGTGCCCGGGGCACGATACCTTTTTGGCGCCCCCCTTTCCGAAAAACATATAGTAATATAATATATAGAATTAGTGAAAAGGACCATTTGGTGCCCCTGTGCGAGTGGCGCCCGGGGCATGATAGACCCCCTTGCCCACCCCTCGCTACGCCACTGTCACTACCACTAGAAAATATCTTCAGCACAAAGGGCCAGGCAGTGGTGTAAAGGCAGGATGTCCATTTCCTCAGATGAATGGCACAGGTTACAGTAAGGTGTTGCTAATATGCCTATTTTGCACAAGTGCTTAGCAAGGAAGTCATGGTGTCTGATTAGGCAAAAAAAAATGCCACAACATCACACCTGGGGGCAGTTGGGACATATCTCATGTTATTAAACCAGACTTTACCACAATTTCCATCAGTCCTCCCTAATGAAATACAGCTTCATAGTTTTGCAAATGTATAATTTCATTGAGTGGTATGAAACTTGTCTATTTGAAATTAAGGTGACTGACATACCTTTCTTAGCTAAATTATCTGGAAACTCATTACCAGGAATTCCACAATGTGAAAGAATCCACTGTAAAACAATTTTGTTTTTTAATTTGTGATCTATATCTGATGCAATTTATAGGTAATATAGGTATAGGGATTGCACATCACAATTAGATTTCTGATTGCTTATCTGATGTTGTTTATCCTTCATTAATCTTTTAAAATTCAATTTTTATCTTGTTATTTTAATTGGCAAAATTTTTAATGCTAATTACTATAAAGCATTGTCTGTTCATTAAATAAATATGTATATATGTGGTTTTTACATATGTGCATTTAGTTTTGAATTTTAAATTATTTCATTTTATTTTTGTTGCTTGTTTCAGAGATCGCTTTAAGGGTGAAAAAGTTCCAACTTTGGAGGAAGGTATTGAAGAATGCTTAAAATTAAATATGAAAATAATATTTGATGTTAAGGAATATGATAACAGAGTAAGTAATTTTGTTCCTTCTGTGCTGTTCCACAAAAATTAAATATTTATTAACTGTTATTTCCATTCTGATTCACACAGATTGGCATACTCAGTATGATTTTGGAAAAGATAATCTGTTCCAATGTTTTTTCCCTCTGACAGAATCTTTCCCTCTGACAGAATCTCTCTGACAGAAATGGAAACGATTTTGATAGTTAAGTTTTATGTATAAATGCCATATGTTATGCAGTGATTTGCTTCTATCTGATATCCATGGTTCTTGACAATAGCTCTAGCTTGAATTTTCCATGGAAGTAAACTTTTGCTCAGTACTGTCATGTCAGTTTTACCTTATTCCTTTGGACCGTTTTCCGAAGTCCATTCAGTGTTCTTAGATGCCATTTTCCTAAGACTCGTATTAAAAAACCAAAATCGCAAAAGTCCATTGGAGAAGAGTCAGGTAATTTTACTGGTATTTCATTAAATGGGATAAATTTTATTCCTGTTTCTGATTCTTTCTTTGCTAAATAAGCGGCAGTTGATTTAGACGTGTAACTAGAGGCTTTGTCCATATGAAGCTCAACTTTATCAATGTCTTTTCCATATAAGGCTGGAATTTCTTCTTCAAAAATTGGTTCTAATATATTCCACTGATAGTAGAGTGAATTAATTTTGGCTTTACTTGAGACATTTTTTATTTTTAATTTGTCGTTGTAACAAAATCCTGCTACTATCATGATCTCCTTTGAGAACTTCTGTGTACACTGACATAACCATTTCGCACGGTCATTCCTGTCAGTTGAGCAATAGAAAATTGATCTTTTTTTACTACAGTCACTTAAATACACCCATGCCCCATCGAGTGTTACCACAAATTTTCATTTTTCAGCAGCTAGGTGTTTTTCATATAATTTTCTACAATTTGTTTTTCTTTCAGCAATATGCTTTGGTAAAAGTTGATGAACTTTAGGTTTAAACATCTTTTTTAACTTCAAATCTTTATGAATGATTTTACTTACAGTGCCAGAAGACATTCCTAGTTTCGATGCAAAGGATCTTTGAGTTGGCATATTTTCTTTTAGGATCAGAGACTTCACTTTCTTGATATTTACCTGCATTCGAACAGTCTTAGGATGAGGTTTAGTGGTCATGTTTTCATTTTTACTTTCAGTTAGACGTTTTTTCCCTTTCAAATTTAATATGTTATAAATACCTATTTTTGAAATGCCATAACCGCAATTTTTAGACCGCTTTATAATTTGTTGATACAAATATTTCTCCTCGGAAAGTACAGTTATGTAACCTTAGAGCCATCTATCAATTTTAGGAGCCATTTTCAAAATAAATCTTTTATTTTACATTACAATCAAAGCAAAACTATAGCAGACGATTACTCTGAAGTTGCCAAATATTTATCTCAAAACCCAAAAACAAATTACAAAATCATTTCCATAAAGTGCGAACGACCTTCTGTATTCGTTGGCTTAGCCAAGGTTTGGTTCTGAAAAGATTTATTGCATGCTTAGATGAGAGTAAGCTGTTTTTGAATGACCAACAAGTCTTACCAAGAATTGTCTGACATCATGTGGGTTTGTAAACTGATGGTTTTTCCAGATTTTGGGGAACATTTAAATGAATTGAATATTATGTTACAGGGTTCTGGTAAGACACTTGATGTCATATTTGGTTACATAAAAGCTTTTGAAATGAAACTACAAGTTTTTAAGAGGGATGTAGATAGTGAGAGATTTAGATACTTCCCAAACTTTAAGAGGTGCATCAATGATCTCCCAAAAGATGACAGAACAGACCACCAATGTCTTGAAAAGCTGTTTGTAAACATTAACATATCGAATGTTGGGTAGTTTGTTACAAGCTTTATTAAATTCAGAGAACTAGAAGAGAGGGCAAAATTCATTATGTTTCCAGACAGTATTAAACTGAATGAACTAAACTTGCAAATGTTTTCATGGATAGACGTGGATGATTTTCAAATGCAGTTGATTGAATATCAGAGTAGCTCAATTTGGAAGCAGAAATTTATTAACTTTAGAAATGACTTAGGTCAATAAATTTCTACTTAAAAACTGAAAAGGAATGACTAGAGATGGGAGTAACAGAGAAAAAATACAGAAAACAAAGTATTAAGGACTTGGAATACTATTCCAGAAAATTATGTCTTTTTTAAAACATTGCAGCCACATTACTATCCATATTTTCATCTACATATGCTTTTGAATCTTTGTTCTCAGAGATGAACTTTGCTAAGTCTCGTAACAGGAGTAGCCTGATGGATGAAACTCATAGTGCATGCATATCTCTTAAGGCTACTAATTATAAACCCAATATAAAATCTCTGCCATCAGTTCTGCAGCAGCAGTATTATCCCACTGATAATATATAAAGAGTCAACAAGTTTTTTGTCTCTAGTTTTATCTGTTGTTTGAAAGTTTCAAAGGTTCAGGGTTGTTTAAATGTAGATTTGAAGTTAAATAAATATATTTTCTTTTTATGCATCATTTATAAGGGATTTAATATCAGAAAAAGATTATCTGTAATAACCTTTTGCTGTGTGTTAATCATACAAATGTACAACAGGGAAAAGATAATGACTGCTTAATAGAAAAAAAAATAACTGTTAGTGTTAACTTTTTGTGTTGATGTTAATAAAAGTGTCTTTAAATTATGTGGATATGTATGGCAGTTAAAGTTATGCTATTAACAGGCTAATAAAAAATAACAAAAAAGTTTTTCGTAAAACCTGTCGTCATTTTTTTCATTCAGTCAGTTTTACATGATTTATATAATCACTTTCAAATCAAAATTCAAATAATATGTTCTCAAAATTACTATTCAAGTATATACTTGTATACATATAACATATTAAGATAGAACTGTATCAATATCTCCACTGTATTACTATCTTAATATGTAATAACATATTAAGATAGTGATACAGTGGTGCCTCAGTACTGGTCGTTAATTGGTTACAGAGAGCACGACAAGCACCAAACGAGTTTTTCCCGTAAGGAGTAATGTAAATTGAATCCATTAATTCCTGAAAACCAGGAATTTCTCATTTTACTCAATTTATAAACTGACAGAGTTTTTTTTTAAAAACAAAATCTTTAAACTAGTCAGACATAATTTAAAACAATAATTAGATAAAAAAATTATGTTCACTCAAGCTGAACTGAAAGAAGTTTATGGCCTAATGGGATAGTGGTTAAGGAGCAGAGGAGAGGGGTTATTGCTTTGAAGGGGAGTCTCCTTCCAATAAAACATCTGGTGCTTGCACAGGGATTCTCTCTCTTTTCTGTCTTTTAACACCTCCTATCCATGTTGTAGACTCAGAGGAGTTTCACTACAAACCTATCAAGAGAAACTTGCTCCTGGCTACGTTTCCAAATGTTCCTGAAGTGAGATATTGTTTGATCTGTAAACAAGTCCACATTTCCACTAGCTAGTGCTTTGTCAGGGTGGTACTTTTGAACTAAATTTTGTAGTTTAACCCATTTAGAAAACATTTCAGCACACGAGCTAACGTCGAGCACCGAGGCATTTTTTTCGCTTCGAAATGCGACGAGTACCGAGATATGAGTGTATGTATCTCTTCCGAAATATGTTATACCTCGAACACAGGATGAAATTTGTTATAAGAAATTTCATGCCTCTTCGTTTTAGGCAAAAATTAAAAAAAGGGTTGAAACGAAATTTTATAAAAAAAATTAAATGTTCCGTTTATGCTCGATTTTTGCTGATTTGATTATTTGTAAGGTTTCCAACAAAAATATAATAGAAGTTAAAATCAGTTCTGGGGGAAGAATTGAAATACTTAGACTAATGGAAACGATTTAGAAAATCAAGATGTATTTATAGAAATTTGTGCATTGCATAGTAATTACATGAATTTCTCCTCATGAGTCAGTCGGTACAAGAAAATATTCAACAGTTTGATAAAACGGCAGTAGATGGCAGCACTAAATAGTATTCAGCGGAAATGTTACGAATTCCCATCAGTAACACTCTTTCGCATTAAAATGAGAACGGAAATGTTCCGCTAAAAGCGGAATATAGTCTAGATTTTTTTCTCTTTTTTTATTACGTAATAGGTTTTCTAATAATAAAATGTGCTATAAATTATCTTTTCACGCGGAGAGTTAATTGTATAATTAGCTTTTGTAAATTAGATTTAAATTTGTTTTTGTTCTTGGCTGGATAGAGAGGATATTTTCCATCATGCTTTAGAATGTTGTCAACTGTACCGTAATTTCGTCTTCTATAGCATCTTTTCCTGATTGAAGATTGCAATGGAGAACCCCGAAACAAATTCCAATAACTGACTGCGTATGTCATAAAAGCTTTAGCTCAGTGTTTCTGAACGTTTTTCGAGTTGCGACACCCTTCAATGGTTTCGACGCATCCTGCGCTCCCCCCGTCCCCCCCCCTTCTCACCGAACACATTTTCATTAAAAAAGCCTTTTAAGACCTGTAGAAAAAAAATAAATGCGTTTTCTATAATTTAATTCCAACTTAATGTTAATTTAACTAAATGAAATTTGTAAGAATTGGAGAACATTAAGAAAAATTCATCCCTCAGTCAAAGGTGTGTAAAAGATAGAACAGAACAAAACCTCAAGAAAAATAATGCAATTACCGTATTGCATTATTCAGAATTATATAACATTAAAAACAGAAGAGTTCTTACCTAAATAAAATTGCTTTATTCCTTGGGGAAGTACAACAGCAACGCCAAAAGTGACAACTCAGACTGATGAAAAACAAACTGACGATTAGAAATTGCGCACTGTTAGTAGTAAGTATCTGCGATTTTCATTTATCACCGAATAAAGACGATAGATTACGAACGAACCGAGTTTGCGCTTTGAATGAGACTTTATTCTTTAAAAAAATATCACTTCCTACAGTTTCATGGTAAATATATCACTGACTTTTTTTTTTCTCGTAGAAATTCGCAAAAAAATATTCTAATTATCCTTTAACTTACGGGGTCCATTTTTCCGATTCCCTCTTTAGAACGGGAAATTTCATACCAATCTCCTTTGTAAGAATGACCATTAAGAGGGTTATATATATATATATATATATATATATATATATATCTATAAAGGAAGAAGTCCTGACTTATATATACATACACGTATCAACGCCCAGCAAAAACTATTGGAGATACAGATATCAAATTTTAGGAGCTTATTACTTTTGGGCTGAAGACGTCATTTAAGAAGCGATTTTTCGGAATTCGCCCCCCAAGAGGGGGAGGGGGGCAAAACGTGTTTTTTACATATTCCTTCATATCTCAAAGAAGGATATTGATATCCATAACATTCTTGCTTTAAAATGTAAGTAACATGAATACCTAAAAACCAATTTCAGGATTTTTCTAAATTAGGCCCCCAAGGGGGGGAGGGGGGAAAACGTGTTTTTACGTGTTTTATCACATTTTCCTTCATATCTCGAAGAAGAAAACAGATATCCATAAGATTCTTGCTTTAAAATGTAAGGAACATAAATACCTAAAAACCAATTTCAGGATTTTTCGAAATTCGGCCCCCATGGGGGGAGGGGGCAAAACGTATTTTCCCATATTCCCTCATATCTCAAACAAGGAAATTGATATCCAAAAGATTCTTGCTTTAAAATGTAAGGAACTTGATTACCTAAAATCAGTTTCAGGATTTTTTTTCAAAATTCGGCCCCAAGGGGGGGGGAGGGGGGCTAAACGTGATTTTACGTGTTTTTCACATGAAACGGATATCCATAAGATTCTTACCTTAAAATAAAAGGAAGCCGAATACCTAAAAATCAGTTCCAGGATTTTTCAAAATTCGCCCCCCCCAAGGGGGGAGGGGGGGCAAAACGTGTTTTCCTTCATATCTCAAAGAAGGAAATTGATATGTTAAAGATTCTTGCTTTAAAATGTAAGGAACATGAATACCTAAAAACCAATTTCAGGATTTTTCAAAATTTGGCCCAAAAGGGGGGGGGAGGGGGCAAAACGCATTTTTCCCATATTCCCTCATATCTGAAAGAAAAAAAAAACAGATATCCTTAAGATTCTTGCTTTAAAATGTAAGGAACTTGATTACCTAAAATCAGTTTCAGGATTTTTTTTCAAAATTCGTCTCCCAAGGGGGAGAGGGGGGCTAAACGTGTTCTTACGTGTTTTATCTATATATATAAAGGAATCAACACCCAGCAAAAACTATTGGAGATACAGATATCAAATTCTAAGAGCTTATTACTTTTGTGCTGAAGGCGTCATTTAAGAAACGATTTTTCAAAAATCGCCCCCCAAGGGGGGGAGGGGGGCAAAACGTGTTTTTTACATATTCTTTCGTATTAAGGTTTCACCCGTGCAACGCCGGGTATATAAAGCTAGTATATATATATATATATATATATATATATATATATGGCATTCTCTCAGCCTCCCGTTTCTTCAGGTCTGAGAGAGAAAAATTAATAAATACTGAGGGTATGTTGATACCACGGAGAGAAACCGTTTCGATCTTACTGAAAGTACTGTAAATTCGAATTGGTTCTTAAGTAAAGTACAACATTTTAAATTAGTTTGTGGGGCTCGAGGTAACCCCGTACTAGCGAGCTGACTTTCGTTGCTATGGGTGCTCTGATCGAATCCCGACGCGCGCCACTAAATACCTTCGTATCTAGGCCGGATATGGGCACGTTAAATCCGTGGCCCGGAAAGTCCCTCCATGAGGTCAGAGAGAGTGGGAGAGGGTACGATCTCCCCAGATGTCGTCCCTGGGGGCTGCTCGGTCAAAATTGAGGTGGCAACTAGCTAAGACGGACCCCGACCTTTGTGTTGCTATAGAAACTGGGGCCGCACACTTCAGCCCGATGCCTGTATGGACTTGTTCTGGAAATTCCAACCAGAAAGCACTAGAAAAAACAATAAATTGGTTTGTGCGAATGGGGAAGTGAGTGGACAGATAAATGGACTTATAAAATTTAACCACTAGCTGTTTAATCTATATATATATATATATATCTATATCTATAAAGGAAGAAGTCCTGACTTATATATATATATATACATACACGTATCAACGCCCAGGAAAAACTATTGGAGATACAGATATCAAATTTTAGGAGCTTATTACTTTTGTGCTGAAGGCGTCATTTAAGAAGCGATTTTTCAAAATTCGCCCCCCAAGGGGGGGAGGGGAGCAAAACGTGTTTTTTACATATTCCTTTATATCTCAAAGAAGAAAATCGATATCCATAAGATTCTTGCTTTAAAATGTAAGAAACATGAATACCTAAAAACCAATTTCAGGATTTTTCAAAATTCGTCTCACAAGGGGGAGAGGGGGGCTAAACGTGGTCTTACGTGTTTTATCTATATATATAAAGGAATCAACACCCAGCAAAAGCTATTGGAGATACAGATATCAAATTTTAAGAGCTTAATACTTTTGTGCTGAAGGCGTCATTTAAGAAGCGATTTTTCAAAAATCGCCCCCCAAGGGGGGTAGGGGGGCAAAACGTGTTTTTTACATATTCCTTTGTATCTCAAAGAAGAAAATCGATATCCATAAGATTCTTGCTTTAAAATGTAAGAAACATGAATACCTAAAAACCAATTTCAGGATTTTTCAAAATTCGTCTCCCAAGGGGGAGAGGGGGGCTAAACGTGTTCTTACGTGTTTTATCTATATATATAAAGGAATCAACACCCAGCAAAAGCTATTGGTGATACAGATATCAAATTTTAAGAGCTTATTACTTTTGTGCTGAAGGCGTCATTTAAGAAGCGATTTTTCAAAAATCGCCCACCAAGGGGGGGAGGGGGGCAAACCGTGGTTTTTACATATTCTTTCGTATCTCAAAGAAGGAAATTGATGTCCATAAGATACTTACTTTAAAATGTAAGGAACACGAATACCTTAAATCCAATTTCAGGATTTTTTAAAATTTGGCCCCAGGAACGGGGAGGGGGGCTTAACGTGTTTTTCACGTATTCCTTCATATCTCAAAGAAAGAAACAGATATCCATAAGATTCTTGCTTTAAAATGTAAGGAACACGAATACCTTAAATCCAATTTCAGGATTTTTAAAATTTGGCCCCAGGGGACGGGGAGGGGGGCTTAACGTGTTTTTCATGTATTCCTTCATATCTCAAACAAAGAAACAGATATCCATAAGATTCTTGCTTTAAAATGTAAGGAACACGAATACATTAAAACCAATTTCAGGATTTTCAAAATTCGGCCCCATTGGGGGGGGGGGGCAAAACGTATTTTTTACATATTACCTCATATCTCAAAGAAAGAAACAGATATCCATAAGATTCTTGCTTTAAAATGTAAGGAATATGAATACCAAAAAATTAATTTGAGGATTTTTCAAAATTCGGCCCCCAAGGGGGTTAGGGGGGCTAAACGTGTTTTTACGTGTTTTTTACATATTCCGTCATATCTCAAAGAAGGAAACAGATATCCATAAGATTCTTGATTTAAAATGTAAGAAACACGATTAAATGTAACAAATACGATCAATGTCACGATTTTTCGACATTCGCTTTAGATTTTGAAAAAATTGCTAGAAACAATCCAATAATTTATATTTCCTATATATCACCATTTTGAACACCAAATTGGTGGTAGGAGAAAAGAGAGAGATCAACCGTAATTAAATGAAGTGTGGAAAGGTATGTGTGTGTGTGAATTGTATATATTTCGGTTGTTAGTACGTATACATCTAGAGCTCAGGTTAACTCCATTCATTTTGATTATCCTGGGTAACGTCAGGTAATTCTTTGTTTATGAAACCGGCGATTTTCACAAGGGTTTACGGGGAAGCCCTCAAACTCCTCGAAGGGCCGGGATCCAGTGGGTTATCAAAATTGAAAGAAACATTTTAATGCTGACATTAGCATGGGGGCGAGGGGTTATTATAATATGCTGATGGGATGATGACCAGTGGAGAGGGGTATAGATTGCCATAAAATACAAATATACATATCATACAAGTAAGCTTTATTAAGGGTTCACCCGTGCAACGCCGGGTATATAAAGCTAGTATATATATATATAACAGTTCCATAACTGACTGACTGACTCACTGACTGACATACAGCGCACAGACGAAACCGCTGGACCTAAAGAGCTGAAACTTTGCATTCTTCTTATAGTGTAGGGGTGCACTAAAAAAGATTTTGGATAAATTCTTCTTAGATTTTTTAAAATTAAATTTTTAAGCTTTTTTGTTACTTATTTTAAGTTTGCATTTAAAATA
The DNA here is from genome assembly GCA_907164885.2 of Dolomedes plantarius. Classification (NCBI taxonomy): domain Eukaryota; kingdom Metazoa; phylum Arthropoda; class Arachnida; order Araneae; family Dolomedidae; genus Dolomedes; species Dolomedes plantarius. The sequence goes on from OU015503.1 coordinate 2,273,793, forward strand.
ATAATTTGAGGGTTATAAAATTTATATCACGAGAAAGATCATAAAAATTCCTTTAAAATGAAATCTTTTTCGAATCTTGACCTCCATTTTCTGATTTTTGGTGAATTTTTAAAGATTAATTTTTAGAATTTAATTTATTAAAGGCTGATCACGTGATTTCTTTTCTGGTACTTATCCAAAAAAATATTAAAATACAGTAAAAGATATGTTCTTCAAACTGTACTATGTTCTTTAGTATGTTCTATTAGATTTAATTTGAATATTTTCTTCTACATTATTTTGTCTATAAAAATATCCCTTCCGATTTTTTTATAAATATATTTTTACGTTTTTTTTACATCAATTGCATCCATCGGTCGTTGTATTTATTATAAATATATTTAAACATATTTTTGGCATTAATTGCATACATTGACCGTTGTATTTAGTTTGAATGTACTCCTTAGCGAAGTACGGGTTTTCAGCTGGTAACTTACATAAGTATTTAAATAAACAATGACCACGGGCTCTAGTCTCGGGGCGTACGATTATTCAAACTTGCTAAAATAGAATATAGTAGAATATAGAATATGATAGAATAGTTTTTTTTTGGTGAGGTAGCCGTCCAGTCTCCTTTCTGTGTATGTCTCTCATGCTCCTAACAAACCATACAAAAATTACTCAAATGGCTGAAAATAGTGCCATACCCTTTTTCCACCTGCTAGCAATTTATTTCTGGTGAGGAACGAGAGAGACCTTTTCTCGCACTTACTCACTGTTCTTTCATCAGCCGTGTATTTGTGGATGACGAACCGAGGCGCCAGGCTCGCACACTTAAGGCAGAGTCTCCTCTCGCATCCTCCGAGCTGGGAACCGTCTGCGGCCCGGTTATCTGCAGAGAGAGATATTACAGGCGCGTCAAGTTCGCAGGCAGATAACAGCCATTGTAACCGCGATCATTCGTGCCGATATATCATCACTCTGGAAACAAGGCGCATCAGGAGTTAATCTGTTACTTCACTAAAGACGTCATTTAGTTTGTGTTTTAGTTGCTAGCTCCTCTTCTCGAGATTGATAAATTGAGTGCTGATATAAATTTAAATGTAATATGTAGGACATGAATCAGTAGAGTAATCTAGGGTCCGTACTTTTCATTATTTCTCCGCTTTTCCCGCTTTTGTAAGACCAATCCTCGTTTCCCTTGTATGTCTCCGTACATTACCGTAAAATCTCAACTGTAATACGCATGCTTGATTTTGCGTGAAATTTTCGGAAAAAATTAAAATTCGACTATAATACGCATGCTTGATTTTGCGTGAAATTTTCGGAAAAAATTAAAATTCGACTATAATACGCATGCTTGATTTTGCGTGAAATTTTCGGAAAAAATTAAAATTCCACTATAATACGCATGCTTGATTTTGCGTGAAATTTTCGGAAAAAATTAAAATTCGACTATAATACGCATGCTTGATTTTGCGGGAAATTTTCAGGAAAAATTAAAATTCGACTATAATACGCACTCATAACTTTTCAATATTTTATTTAAAAATTAGACAAATATTTATTAACAAATAAAATCTGTAATAAAAAGAAACGAAAACGTCGAATTCGGTAGAAAAAAAAAACTTAAATTTTTAATTCAAAACAGACAATACTGTAAAATTATTAGTCCTAATCACTTTCACTAGAATACAGCTCATCTATTGGTGTTGCGTCCACGTCACAATTATTGTTGCCGTCGTAATATATATCACCATCATCATCCTCACTTGACGATACGAACTGTGAGTTCCGTTTGTTTAAAAGGAATACCTGCTTAGGAAACGGGTGGATGAATCAAGGAGTGCAGATGCGCACGCACCCGTGTTGCGGCAATGTCTTACAGCTGCTGTACGTTCGTTTATCCAATGTTTAAAACTACCTTTTCTTTGTACGCGAGTATAATATGCATCCTCAATTTTGCGGACTAAAATGTGAAAAAAAAGTGCGTATTATACTCGAGATTTTACGGTAATTATCTCTTATTTATATGCTTTAGTTAGAAGGGACCTCTCTATAATAGTCTCAAAAATTTCCAGTGCGAGCCTTAGGCCATCTGCATACGGAGCAACTCAAAAGAAACTGATAACTGACTCCAATCACAAACCAGTCCGTGATGAAGTCGCGGACTCTCGTGTACGTCATTTGGCAGCTTGCCAAAAGAGCGGCTGTAACATAGATTGTGTATTAACACGCACAACGCAAGAGAAACTGGCGACTGAAGTTGCTAGTGGCTCGACACGTTGAGTTGCCTGCGACTGATTACAAACGCGTTGCTGACGGGTTTGTAACCAGTTGTGCCGTGTGCGTGGCTCCATTCAATTACATAGGTTACGACTCATTACGGACTGGTTTGTGATTGGAGTCAGTTATCAGTTTCTTTTGAGTTGCTCCGTGTGCAGACGGCCTTACTTTGAATTTAGTTTCCAATGAATAAGCTCGTTCCTTGAAAATTTCTCTGATAGTCTTTTATTCACTACTCCTGCGAAAAAAATAGTGATCCAAATCTCTACAAATCTAAGTCTCCCATTGGTCAATACCGACTCGAGGGGTTTTATGCTCGCGTGCATAATGTTCAGTTAAACAACAGCTGAAGCAACCTGATAGTTTGGGACAGATTTTATATACAGTAAAACCTCGTTTATCCGGACTAACTGGGACCATAGGCAATCTGGACAATCAAAAATCCGGGTAATATGGGTAATAAGCAAAACAAAATCCTTAACTAAGCAAACTTACCGTTGAAAAATATAAAGATAACTTTTCACATCATTTCTTAACAAAGAATTGGTAAGTCTAGTAAAGCTTTCTTAAACTCAACAAGAGCACTTTATTACCATAATTTATTGTACAATCTATGTAGGAACTGTACATTGAATGAAACTGAAAAGCGAATCTTTGGCGCACTTATAGTTACGTTCTTGCTATCATGGTTAAAAATAATTATCTAATGTGAACATTAAATAAAAATAATGTCTACAAATCTGATCCGGATTATCCGGAGATCCGGATCAACGAGGTTTTACTGTATATATGTGTATATGTGTGCGTTTGGTTGTTTTAGTTATTTTTACTACTTATTATACGACTATACTAGCCGGGCGAAGCCCGGCTAGACTCGGGCTTCGCCTAGCTACGCTCAAGCCATCTGTGTAACATATTTATGTACTTCGGGCCCCACAAAAGAAAAAAAAAGGCCTACAGTGTGTTATGTGTTAAATTCAAGCCATTCTACCTATGTGTTAAATTCAAGTCAATTTTCATTTCCGTCGCTGCCGACAGATGGCTGCACCACTGCACCATACTGGATATACATGAGTTGATTTCTCAGAGGGATGACGTTTCTGACGCTTCATTAGAATCCAAATAACTCTAAAACTATTGATTTAACAGAATAAGTGTACGCAGAAATAATTATCAGTTTTCGAAGCTCTTTCCAAATATGTAACATTTATGTACTTTCATTTAAAAAAAATACACCGATTCCTGTATTTGTCGGCCATTTTTTTGGATAAGTCCGACCCGGTCGCGTTACGGTCACGTGATCTCGAAAAACCCCTCTGTTACTTTATTAATATAGAAGAAGGTGACGTTTAATATGTTTACTTTACAATTACGATAGATTGCCTAGCGATATAATCGTAAAATCCCTCCTACAGCACGTAGCCCTCCTACAGCACGGCATCTTACAACACGGTTTCGCTCTAACACTAAAGGATAAATTGCGGGAGCCCTCGTATAACACTGCAACCTGTAACATGGTTTCTCTGTAACACGATAAAAAATTGCGAAAACCTTTGTGCAACACTGTACTTCTACAACACTAGATAACATAATTTTTGTTTTAACACATTTAAAAACTAAATTACCTTAAAATAATGACGGGAAGGAACAATAAACTGTAGTGGCTTTACACGAAAATGTATAAACAAATTATAAATTATTCATTTATAACTCTATAAAATGACAAGAAGGCCTAAGCTAAGCCGAAAATCTCGAATCATTTTTCTTGAATGCAGACCCTTCCGCTGAAAGAAGCCGAAAATTCAAAATGGAGCTGAAAAATTATCTTATCTCCCTACCGTGAAATCTATAATGACCTCGTAAGAACCAGCAAATAAACCAAAATTACAGATTTTTTGAAGAAGATAGAAGGTGAAAAAAATCTACATTAAGAAATACGTAGGTTCTGAAAGTGAAGGTGATATTGTTCATTTGAAAAAACGTTCCCTTTGATTATACACTGCTCGAAAAAATTAGGGGAGCAAGCAAAGAAGTTACGAAAACCGTGCGAGACAGCCACGTATTGGCATAAAATGGATAGTACACGCGTATCAATGCGCAATACAGAAAAAAAGATGTAAAAAAATTTGTAATTAAGCTTTAATTCTTTGAAAATATGGAAAAAAACATGAAAAGATGATTTAGGGCAACAATTTGGTTACATGTAAACGATAAAAAAAAGTATTGTTTAGTAATAATGCAAGATTTTTAATATGGCGTGTGGTCTCCTCGAACAGCTAAGACTGCTGCACACCTGTTTTCCATGGATGCGAAGATGTTATCGATAAGACTTTGGGGAATACTGTTTCACTCCTCAAGAAGTGCAATCTCCAGTAAAAGGAGGCCTTGGTCTAGCAGCAATGAGTCATCCGAGCATGTCCTAAACATGCTCGATTGGATTCAGGTCAGGAGAGCACGCTGGCCATTCCATACGCTGTATTGTTTCAGCTTCAAGCATGTTCTCCACAAGACGAGCTGTATGCGGTCTGGCATTATCATGCTGGAAAACAAAGGAATCTCCAATGGCTGCAGCATAAGGTATGACATGAGGTCTCAGTATCTCGTCTGCATACGTTCGGGCCGTCAAAGTACCATTCCGAATGATATGCAGGTCCGTACGTCCACCTATGCTGATTCCACCCCATACCATAAAACCAGCTCGTCTGTATTGTGACCTTTCACGAACGAATGTGGGGTTATTTCGAGTGCCCCTTTCTCTCCATACCAAAACACGTCGGTGTCACACTCCAGACTGAATCGGGACTCGTCTGTAAACAGCACTTGGCTCCAATCATGTTTCTCCGAATCTCGATGTTCAGCAGCCCATCTTCTTCGGGTCGCACGGTGGCGTGAGGTCAACGGAATGCAGACCTCAATTGGCCTACGTGCATAGAGACCTCCCTGATGAAGCCTATTACGTACTGTTTGGCTGGACACCCTTGCCTGAGCCAAGATCCTGTTGCCAAGAACAACTGTCTTTGCAGCTGTGTAGCATTGTCTTTTCTGTTTCTACGAGCTATTAACAGAACTCTTCTCACCCCTCATGCTAATGGGGCTGAACTTGGACCTAAACGGCATCGGGAGTGTCACTATTCATCTCAGCGACCCCGATAACTATGGATTCGACAGTACTCGTCTCAACTTTTTTTAATGTCATCCCCTTCCCACCCCCACTCCTAGGGGTGCGAGGGGTGTCTTACCCCCACATTATTTTTTTTCCAGATTGTAAGTCATATGTGTACCAAGTCTGGTTGAAATTGCTCCAGGTTTTCCAGAGTTATGCTGGAATATACATAGTCCACCTCCCACCAGAAGAGACGTGGCACTGGTTTTAGGGTTTCTGCCTCGGGGAGGTCGATTCTTGAAATGAGGGGTCGGGGATAATCAACATTCTTCACCGTCACACATTTTCTTCCGTTTACCTTCGCTTCTGTAAGGTTCCACCCTCATCAAATAAGATCTCTCCCCGAGTGACCAGTTTCTCGGGGATCGTCTCTTCGGAGGAAGACAAACATACATTTTTATATACAGTGGTACCTCGACTTACGAGTTTAATTCGTTCCATGACTTAGCTCGTAACTCGAAATACTTGTATCTCGAATCAATGTTCCCTATTGAAATGAATGGAAATGCCATTAATTCGTTCCGGGCTCACCCAAAACACCGCAATTATTTTGTTACATGTTTTTAAATAAGAAAATCGTATTTAAAAACGACGAACATTGTATAAAAATGCAATATAATAGAATGTACTGCAATAAATTTGTTTTATTAAGTGTAATGTACAACATTTATTTTGGAGACCAGACTTGAAGATGCTGATGGAAGAGGAGGAGGAAGGTTGAACTGAGAAATTGAATCTTATTCGTTGATTTTTTATCTTTTCGCCCCGCTTTCCTGACTTTCGCTTTTATTACCAGCTACTCTCTTAAAAAGTGAACGAATGATATACGGAAGCTGAGCGATTGTTGCATCGTTCACTGTGGCTATAATGTCCAGATCCTTCTTTCTGAGAATCCGAAGAACATTTTCTCAGAATCCAATCTCTCGTTTTAAGACTGGATAGTAGTCTCAGAATAATATGTATAAAATTGTATAATAATTGTACATAAAGGTTGTAAATATTATATGCTTCTTGTGTTCTCATTTGATGAGCACGTAACATGGCATTCGCTGCTCAAACTAGCGGTGGAATATCTGAAGCTTGCTCGTAACCCGAATTTTAGCTCGTAACTCGAAGCAAAAAATCTACCGAGAGAATGCTCGTATCTCGAAAAACTCGTAAGTCGAGGTACCACTTATATAATTTTAAACATGTTTAATTTAAAATACAAATTATACATGAGTATAATAAGTATAATTTATATTTAAATACCTCTATAAAAAAAATTCACGTAGTCTCTTCTAACGAAATTACCGCGGGTTATTAACGTAGAATTACTTATGGTTTTTCCATGTAAAAAGAATAATGTACAACTACGTGGATGTTGCCAATAAAGAAACCCATTAATGACATCACATAATGGTAATAAAAGCAAACAATTTTTAAATTTACAAGTTCGGTGTGATTGATAATGATAAAATAATAAAAGCTAGCGCGCGCCATCTAGGGGAAGAAAAATTGTGTAATTCGAAATTAACAATTCTCACAAAGCGGAGATCTTAATATTTAAAATGGTACCTAATTTATCGATTTTGGTTAAGTATGAAGGGAGAATAATTACAAGATAAAAAGAACTTTTTATATACCATGTTTTTAAATTTTCTGTTGAATCATATAAACTTGACAATTCTATGTATTAATAAATACTTAAAAAAATTTTTTTTGATGAATTATCCCATCAACTTGAAAGAAAATGAAGTTAATTGAAAGTTAACTTACATTTAACTTTTCGTTCCCGTTACGGCGATAGATGGCTGCACCAGTCTACAAAACAAAATTAACTGAAAATTAATTTAATTCTGCTTAAAGATGGTTAAAAGTATTTAAAAAATGCATTGTCATCGTGTTCTGAGCTATTCTAAAAGATTCAAATTTCTAGCTAGTCGGAAAGTTAGTTAAGAATCGATTGCAAGATTTGTAAGGGACAAACACACACACAAACAAGAAAGCAAGTTAATAAAAACATGGTAAAAAGGGATAAAGCACCTTTCAGAAATAATATTCTGCCACTCTTGATTTATAACTCGCGATGACGGTTTGAATGTCTGAAATTTTGCTTTACCGCGAACCGTTATGGAGGAACGTAAACCTACGTTAAAATAATCATTATTAAATATCACTGAAATACTTGAAAGATATCTCGAGGGATCAGTTTTTGTTATTGAAAATATCGGTGAGCAACCGTTCAGGATCTTGGCACATCCTTGACTTGGTTTGGATGAGAGAGATTGGCGCCGTCAGGCACTTCAGGAGTGTATCCTGATAGTTACCCCTGGCATTATAATAAAATAAAGCTGCACATTGTGTCGTAACGAGAGTACCATCAAAAGATCGTCTACCGTACCTTTAGACGTCTCTTTAGTTCGTTAATTCAACGGAAAATTGTTTTTCATACAGGACCAAAAATACAATACCGGTATTCGGTATCTTTTCAAACGTTATACCGGTTTTAATACGTTATTAGGAATTTTTTTAAAAATATACAAAAGCAGGGTTGTTTTTTTGCCATCTTAATTAGTTTTTGCAAAAAATGCACAAACTATAAAAATATAAACAATTTTGTTATGTACAAATACAAAATAAAGGAACAAATGTTATTATCAAATATTATTAATAATAGCTGTAAAATAATACAGTGGAGTCCTAATAATCCGAAATGATTGGGGCCAGACCCTTTTCGGATTAACGAATTTTTCGGATTAAGGCGACAATGGACCATGAAAAACTTTTTTTTTTATTTATCAACCAATCGCTATGAAATTTTGTGTACTTATACAGTGTTATTTAGAGATGAAAATGCTAAATTAAAAAAAAATCAGAATGTAATTAATTAAGATATTAATTAAAATCAATTTGTTAATTACTATATTTAATAATGCTCCATGCGCATCAATTTTTGTCTCATATATCTAATTTTCTTTCTTAACCCCTCGGCGGCCGCTCCAATTTTTGGGTACACCACCAGGCGCGCGTTGCATAAAGTGCAACGTCTCTTTCAACCTTGATTATTCCTTTTGTAATAAACTTTCTTTATTCAAATTGAAAATATTAATTCTGCGTTTTATGACGAGATATAAACTGTTGATAACATTGAGATATATTTATAATTAAAGGCCAGAGAATGCAGATACAATCGCCTTATTTCAAAACTGTCTGGTTTAATGCATCTGAGGACAACTTGCGAATCGATTCCTATTATGTCCAAAAACCTAGAAAACAATGAGATTGTCCATCTTCGTGATATGCCGAATACCGTGTAATAGCTGCACATTTGATTGACTACATCAGCTCATAATTTTGTCGTATTGCAATCCAGTATAATCGCTGGTTTACCGCGGTTAAATCACGACTAACAATGAATGGAAAGGAATAGAAGGGTCAGAAAATCAGACCTGCGTTAGAAAGGGTGTAGCTATAAATAGAAACTGCTTAGAACATGTGATAGGGTTTTTCTTTGGGTGGGTCGTGATTGGTTACAGTGGTAGGCAATGATACCATTACTCTGAATTCTAAACAATACATTAATTTATTAACACAATGCAAATATTAGTATACATTCAATTATATTCTTATTAATTATGAACCTAAAGACATACTCATTATATCAATGTATTATTTGACTGCACTATTTCATTTATTTAAATTAATTTCATTTCAGTACGCAATATATATATTATTCCTTAACTTCCGCCTATAATATAAGACTCGGGTATCTAACGACATTTGGCAATAGTTAATAAAAGGTTACCTCCATTTTTGCAGACTGCAGAAGGGGACTTTGGCTGGCATATTCATGTGCATCTATTGGGGTTTCTATTCAGACTCGCTCCTTGTCGTGGGAATAGGTAGACTTTAATGACCGGATCAGTTCTCCATCTTTTGCTTGTGGGGGTCAGGCACTCTGTCTTGGTTCCGTGTCTCAAATACTATCATCTCATCGGTAGCTTGCAGGGTTCAGGCAATCTATCTTGGCTCCGTTGCTCCTCGATGCTCCTCTCATCGTTGGGTTGCCGGCTTACAGCGATGCGCTAAGTCGGGGCGCAATCTCCCATATATTCTCTTTTGCCTTCTCGCTTACGAGGCTACAACTCTCTATTTTGGGTGCTAAGTCTGAGAGTCAAAATCAATATATAATTATATTTATATTCTCACTCTCTCTATTTTTTACTATCTTCTCAACGCCCCGTCTTTTACATTTTCATTCGTCTCTCATGTTCAACCTTTTTTTTTACTTCCACTTTGATTCGTTAACTTTTTCATCCCCTAATCATTTCTTTAACCAATTAGAGTGAGGGGCGTTTTATATTCGACAATCCCGCCTTCGACTCATTCCTGTTTTTCTAGGAATCGTGTTTTCCCAGAACATCTCCTATGTGTGGGGTCCTCTTCTCTTTGTCAATAATTCCCTTTTCATCTCGATGTCTCCTCTATCTGTACCCCCTCGCTGTTTCGACTCTTAATTGTTGCTTTTTCAGTTTCTTCTCCTTCATCCGGTTCTTTGTCTGATCAAGTGCCATTTCAATTTTCTCATAGCACCGCCGACTTCCGCTTTAATTGGGTTGTCTGCCCTTTTTGAACTCCTAACATATCGTATCCCCACGACATTCTTCTCGTATCGTCTGGCGTCATTTTACTATTACATTTTCCGTCCCGTTTGTTAATTGGTTTTTCTGCACCTTTTCTATTTTCTTTTTTTTTTTTATATGTCGTACCCCACGACAGAACATTCAAACCGTACTTGTAAAAATAAACCATTCAAAATTACGAAAATGTTGCTCTATATACACGGGCGCGCCCGCTGAAGGGTTAAGCTGGCTTTATATAGTTATAATAAAAGTTAGTAGCAATATTTGATTTACAGTCATATTTATAAAAACTAGAAAAGAAATCGATAAAAATAGGTCATTTTATGCAAAGTTTTATTAATTTTTTTTTCTATTGTAAAAATTTTAAGGTGTTTTAAAATAGTATAATGAATTGATTAATAAGTTTTATTCTAACATATATAAATAATCATTTTATGAAATTTTATGAAAATTCAAGAAAAATTAAGACGCATGGAACATTTTGAACTTACCGAAACGACATGAAAACTTGTTTTGAGAAAATGGCATTTAAAGTTTTAATTCAATGTAACATTTCCATTGTTTACGTTTGAAAAAATACTTATAACTCGGTTAATAATGATCGGATCAACATACATTTTTTTTTAAATTTAAAGCTGGTGAGTTGCAGAATCATTTTCTGAAAGAAAAAAAAAAATCGTTTTGGGGACATATTTTTGTCAATCTGAAGGTCTTAAGGCGACCTTAAGCGAAATCTTTCTTAAAATAAACTTAAATTTCATAATAAAGTATGATTACATAAATATTGCATATTTAGTGTGATTACACAGTTTATTTTATAAGGTCTGTCCACACGTAACCAAATCTCAGGACGAAATGGGTGATAAGAGAGCGGTACGCTGCCTAGTACAGCACAGTAGAGTGTAAGTTGTTCTAACAATACGTCACAGTGCTCGACAGTTGGAGAGGTGCGTCGTTACTGTTAGGCCGTCCGCACACGGAGCGACTCAAAGGAAACTCAGCTGGTTAGCGACTGAAATTGCTTATCGGTTGCAAACTCGTTAGTGATGCGGCTCCGCACACGGGCCGACTCAAAAGTGATTCAAATCAATACTTTGTAAACTGTCATGGAAGGAAGAACATCATTATCCGGGCATTATTTTTAGTTAAATTATTATCAGAAATTAATATATTTTAAAAAATCGTCACACTAGATTGTCTTTGATCAATCGTTTAAAAATGGACTGTATATATAGGAGCACATATTCCATACAACTAAAAACGTTAGAATTTCATTTCATCCTTAGGCAGAAGTCACGTGACTCGTGTACGTCATTTGGCAGCTTGCCAAAAGAGCGGCTGTAACATAGATTGTGTAATAACACGCACAACGCAAGAGCAACTGGCGACTGAAGTTGCTAGCGACTCAATACGTTGAGTTGCCTGCGACTGATTACAAACGCTTTGCTGACGGGTTTGTAACCAGTTGCGCCGTGTGCGTGGCTCCATTCAATTACATAGGTTACAACTCATCATGGACTGGTTTGTGATTGGAGTCGGTTATCAGTTTCTTTTGAGTTGCTCCGTGTGCGGACGGCCTTAGTGTCAGTTTAGCATTAGCATAAACACATGTTGTTTATTCTACTGTGTCCTACTTTATTATACTACTATTGTCTAACTTTGAATATACTTTATACACTGCTCAAAACAATTAGGGGAGCACATAGTTTTAACGAAATTACGCAAATACTTACACCGATAAGTAACATAAAATAAATCATCCATAATTTAAAGCCTAGCAGGAAACAGAAGACGAAAACTTCATATGCAAATCAAAGTTCATGATTTCAAAAACCAGAAAAAGAACATAAGACCGGAAATCGGGATGTTGCAGAAACGTCTGTTTCACTGCCTCAACTGTGAAATTCGATTGCTCAGTTATTCTTTTTGAGAAAAGGTGACTTGAAATTGTCTCAACAACGTGATTTACCGGAATCCATGGCATGGCGTATTATAGGCAGACTTGAATCCGGGCAAACACAACGTAGTGTCGCGGACGCTGTTGGAGTCGCCAGTAGTGTCGTTGCAAGGCTGTGGAATCGATTCCAAGAAACAGGGAATGTTAGACGTCGACCAGGGCAAGGTCGGCCACGCGCCACTACAGCAACTGATGACCGGTATATACTGTTAACAGGTCGTCGAAACAGAGCAGACAATGCTACTCAGCTGCAAAGACAGTTTCTCTTGGCAACAGGACGAAAGGTGTCCAGCCAAACAGTACGTAATAGGCTTCATCAGGGAGGTCTCTTTGCACGTAGGTCAATGGTCTGCATTCCGTTGGCCTCCCGCCACCGTGCGACCCGAAGAAGATGGGCTGCTGAACATCGAGATTCGTTGCAACATGATTGGAGCTAAGTGCTGTTTACAGACGAGTCCCGATTCAGTCTGGAGTGTGACAACGACGTGTTTTGGTATGGAGGGAAAGGGGCACTCGAAATAACCCCACATTCGTTCGTGAAAGGTCACAATACAGACGAGCTGGTTTTATGGTATGGGGTGGAATCAGCATAGGTGGACGTACGGACCTGCGTATCATTCGGAATGGTACTTTGACTGCCCGAAGGTTTGCAGACGAGATACTGAGACCTCATGTCATACCTTACGCTGCAGCCATTGGAGATTCCTTTGTTTTCCAGCATGATAATGCCAGACCGCATACAGCTCGTCTTGTGGATAACATACGTGAAGCTGAAACAATACAGCGTATGGAATGGCCAGCGTGCTCTCCTGACCTGAATCCAATCGAGCATGTTTGGGACATGCTCGGACGACGCATTGCTGCGAGACCAAGGCCTCCTTTTACTCTCCGAGACTTGGAGATTGCACTTCTTGAGGAGTGGAACAGTATTCCCAAAGTCTTATCGATAACATCATCGCATCCATGGGTGTGCAGCAGTCTTAGCTGTTCGAGGAGACCACACGCCGTATTAAAAATCTTGCATCATTTCTAAAAATACATTTTTTTTATCGTTTACATGTAACCAAATTTTTGCCCTAAATCATCTTTTCATGTTTTTTTTTTCATATTTTCAAAGAATTAAAGCTTACTTACGAATTTTTTACGCCTTTTTTTCTGTATTGCGCATTGATACGCGTGTACTATCCATTTTATGCCAATACATGGCTGTCTCGCACGGTTTTCTTAACTTCTTTGCTTTCTCCCCTAATTTTTTTGAGCAGTGTATTACTTAGTATCATTGTAGTTTTATTGTAACCGTAGTTCTTTTTGACTTTTGGTTACGGATTAAACGGACTTTCGGATTACTGAAGTTCGGATTATCTGGACTGCACTGTAATTTATAACAGAAACAAAAAATATCTCTTTATTCTAAAAAAAAGTAACTCCCGCTGCCACTGTCAAAAGCTTGTCACGCTATCTCCTCCGAAACCGCTGGGGATATGGGGTCGAGAGCGATACCAATGGATGCAGGAAAATGGGGGGACCAAAGTTAGACATGTCTCATCTTCGTCGGACTTTAAGATTTTTTTTATTTTATGTTTTGTGGGAAAATATTGACTTTTTCATCTTTAGTTTACGATAACTCGCCAAAAAATGATCGTAGAATTTTGATCTTTTCACAATCTAGGACTACAGACATTTCTCTTTCAAACTAGACCTCATTTGTTTAAAAATATTTTAAAACAGACTAATATTTTCATCAAAAAATGAAAAATAGTTTTTCAAGAAATATCGTCCCCTATGTGGATGTAATATCGATGCTCCTCGGGTTTTTATCTTACAAAGAAAATATTTACATCATCTGGAAGCTGAAAGCTTTCTTTTTCATATAAACATCATTTTAAGTCTACATCTTAAATTTTCGATTTTTAATTGAATTTTAAAGCTGATAATTCAACAGTGATGAAACGCCCTTCGCATCAGGGCCCGACTTTGACACAATGGGGCCCTGGGCAAAGCAGACTTTGGGGGCCCCCTTCAAGGACAGATCCAGAGGGGGGCATGTCCCCCCTCCTCAGGACCAGATTTCCACATGAACATGTGGGACACTTACCCAGGCCTCCCTTAAATGAGGACCAGAAATTAAAAAAAATTTCGACCGACAAGTCGAAAATTTGAAAAAAATAATGAATATTAATAAGAAGTGTTAATTAATTAATTTACTTTTTAATGTTAATAAATAAATTCATGAAATTTTCTTTTGAAATTCAAAATAAATCACAGTCTGGAGTTATTACAACTCCCCCCTCCCACCCACCCACCAAAAAATTAAACCAGAAACGCTTATGGACGTAAGCATGCTTTCACTATAGTGGGTGCACTTTGCTCCACCCAGGATTTTTTTCTGTATCCGCCACTGCACCCCTTTACTATATTAACCAAAAAACAAATTCTCAAAACTATGTACAACTTTATACTAAATTAGGGGGCCCCATAATTTTGGGGGCCCTGGGAAAGTGCCCCAATTAGGGGGCTCCAGTTTTTTTAACATCGATGTTTTGTGCTCGATTTTTTTACGTTGTCTCGATGTTTTTTTTATAATGAAAATGTACCATAATAAAAAAAATTAACCACGTAGTATAATTTTCCCACTCAGTAAATGTAAGTCTGAATTCTGGAAAGGGCGAATACAAAAGGGGGAACGATTAGGAGCAAATGGCAATGAACAACCAATGAATAATAATTATATGCCCCAATAGCCCCAATAATTGTTATTTACAGTAAAGTAAATATAAGCTTGTTCAGTTTTCCCCCATACGTTGGTTTTGCATCAGTACTTCAAATTGGTGTAAATATATGTAATTTTCTTTTGTATTATTTAATTTGAAAATAAAAGATTTGTTAATAAATTGCAATAATTTCTTCCTCAATTTTCTGGTAAAAGTAGTAAAATGTGTAATAGAAATTCTGCGATATGCGCTGACTCTAGCAACCAAGTTTTTGTCAGCCCAACCTGAGAGTAAAATTACTTCCCCCCCCTCTCCATGACTAACCGAAGTAACATTAATCTTAGAGGTTACTAAATCAGCTTTAAAAAATGAAAGTTCATAAACATCGATGTTTAAAAACATCGATGGTTTTGGGGCGATGTTTTATTAGCATAGATGTTTTAATGTTGAATATCGATGTTTCAAAACATCCGTGTTTTGTTGTCGATGTCTCATCCCTATTGCAATCACTAATTGTGCGTTTGCATTTTGTATCAGACTCCCGTAGATTTCATTCAGTGAGTCATGCGCAACATATACACTTGTAAAAAAATTTACAATGGAGTTTCACTTTGAGAAATTTACAATTTTTTTTTTAATTATTCGGTAATATGCGTTAAAAAACTGACACAGACTGGAGACCATACCGGCACAGAACGTTCTGTGTAGAATTTTGCGGCTACTTCATTTACAATTTGTGAGTTATTCTGATTACCGAAATTTTTGGACCAGAAGACACGCCTTTTTACATAAAAAATCGATTTAAAATTGGGATGCTTCGTATGGTCCGAAGGTTGCATTAAAATAAAAATGAATATTTTATTACAGTAAAACCTCGTTTATCCGGCCCTCGTTGATCTGGATCTCCAGATAATCCGGATCAGATTTGTAGACATTATCTATATATTATTAAAGTTGCTAAGCCGTCCGTGAGAGAAAACTACTGCATCAATTTACTTCATTTTGGTCTTAAACGAAAGATTGTAATCTGTAGATTTGTCAAATTTGGTTTTTGTAACCGCAATTTTTATTAATGAGTTATAATTTACAGTTAAAATTTGATTTCTGCGCATGCTCAGTGGCATGTTTCAATCTGGCTTTAGAAACTCACTGTTTCTGCGCATGCTCGGTGACATGTTTCAATGCCGATGAGTCTCCATATATCTCTCTCTGCCATTTTTATTTTCATGATAATTATGTTTGTGAAATATAAGATTAAACCTGATGGAAATTGTTTATTTCTCGCTGTTTAATGAGCGATAATTTACAATTAAAAATTTGCTTTCTGCGCATGCTCAGTGACATTTTTAAATCTGGCTTTAGATACTCACTAAGCACGAGGCCGCTTAAACACATTAATTTGTTTCTATTTATTATTATGATTTTGGTAATGATGTGTTGAGTATAATTTGTGTATTAGTACATTTATTTACTATCTAGCCGTCATGTTTTGAGGGGTACCAACTAATTTTTATTTAATGTTCACATTACATAATAATTTCGAACTATGATGGTAAGAATGTAACTACAAGTACGCCAAATATTCGCTTTTTAGTTTGATTCAATGTACAGTTCCTGCATAGATTGTACAATAAATTACGGTAATAAGATGCTTTTGTTGAGTATAAGAAAGCTATACTAGACTTACCAATTCTTTGTTAAGAAATGATGTGAAGTTATTTTTACAATTTTTAATGTCGTGAAAACAATACTATGTAATTTTGTTACAAAACGTAGTTTTTTATCGTAATAAACGGTAAGTCTGCTTAGTTAAGGATTTTCTTATAGCTTATGTATATACTAGCCGGGTTTCGCCCGTTTAGCCGGTCGGTTTAGGGATCCGCTCCCTACAGCAATCATTGTTAGAGAATCGAAACACTAAAAAGCAACGAATAAAGGTATTTAAATTTTGAGGTGCAACAATAAATAGCGCAAAGACTATGTATGTATGTGTCACGCTCGATGCAGCGCATACTGTATCAGTCTCGTGGCGCCATCTAGCGGACTTTAGCGCAAATAGAATCAAATATTGCATAAAAAATTGAATCAATTCATTTTAAGTGTGTATAATGTTTTTAAACCATCTTAAAATTCTTAAGAGAAGTAATAAGATTTTAATAAAATTTATTTCTTTTATAATCGAAATGTTTTTTCGGTGTTTTTAATTGCATAATTCGGTGTTTTTAATTGCATAATCACGCTGTGTAATCTAATAAAATGACACCAGAGGAAGTCGTTCTTTTCAATTGCTTTATTAGTTTCATTTAATTTCTTAATAAAGGACTCAATTGTCATCAGAACCGAAAGATGGCGCCACGGCCTAAACTATCCCCTGATGATCTCAAGATTAGAATCCAAATAACTCTAAAACTATTGAAGTAACAGATTAAGTGTACGTAGAAAAAATTATCAGTTTTTAAAGCTCTTTCCAAATATGTAACATTTATGTACTTTCATGAAAAAAAAATACATCGCTTTCGACATTTTTTCAAATATGGCCGAATTTGAAAGGGATTCTCTTCCATTTCTGGACCCTTCACCCTTCAAAAATTTCACCCTTCAAAAATCGTTGGTTTTTTATTAATTAAAAATTAACGGTAATAAAATTTAAAATTCGGGCTTCGAGGTGCACATGTTCAGACTCTTCACTACCCGTGTGCCAAATTTCATACTTGTAAGTTTCGTAGATTCGTCTGGAGTCAGCACACAAACACACAAACACTTCCTTTAGTATAAAAGATATAAAACAGTTCCGTAACTGACTGACTCACTGACTCACTGACATACAACGCACAGACCAAACCGCTGGACCTAAAGGGCTGACATTTTGCATGGCGATTCTTCTTATGGTGTAGGGGTAAACTAAGAAAGATTTTTGAAAAATTCTTCTTAGATTTTTTAAAATTAAATTTTTAAGCTGTTTTTGTAACTTTTTTAAGTTTGCATCTAAAATAATAATTTTAGGGTTATAAACTTTATATCACGAGAAAGATCATAAAAATTCCTTTAAAATGAAATCTTTTTCGAACCTTTACCTCTATTTTCTGATTTTTGGTGAATTTTTAAAGATTCATTTTTAGAATTTAATTTATTAAATGCTGATCACGTGATTTCTTTTTCTGGTACTTTAAATAAATGTATCGTCACGTGCATAACAACTAAATAGACAAAAAAATATTTTTTTTCTTTCTAATGCAGCAGACGATTGGATATTATCCAAAAAAATAAATATTCCTTACGATTTTTTCATAAATATATATATATATATATATATTTTACATCAATTGTATATATTGATCGTAGCATTTATTATAAATATATATATTTTTTTTTTGGCATTAATTGCATACATTGACCGTTGTATTTAATTTGAATGTACTCCTTAGCGTAGCGCGGGTTTTCAGCTAATTACCTATATTACCCGAGTTATCTGGATTTTCGATTATCCGGATTGCCTATGGTTTCAGTTAGTCCGGATAAACGAGGTTTTGCTGTACTAGCAAAATGTGGGGCTTTGATTAGACTCTCGCAGTTTCCATCTAGCTAATTATCATTATTAATTTTTTTTAGATATTCTCATAAAAGTAACTTCTGATTTGCAAAAATAAATCGGAAACAGAAAGCTGTCAGCGTATCAGGCTCACCTTCCTAGATTTAAAAAAAAACTATTTCTCCGATTTTTGAAAATATATACTATTTTTTACTTAATAAATTCTTTTTAACTCCTATTTCGTAAGAGGCCACTATCATACAACACAGCAAATTAATTGGAAAACGTGAACTGCAGTACCAATCGAAATGAATGCTTCTTTACTTACGTTTCCTAAGAAGCTATTATGTGCAGCACAACAGATAAACCAGGAAACGTAATAATAAATGATAATAATTTGAGATTGGATATATTTGAGTTACAAACTGGTTAGCTTGCAACCTTCTAATGTTCATTTTTTGTTTTCCCATTCTTTCATCTAATAAATCATAGCTGATTCTTGGTGACTGTTAATTCTTGATTAGTTAGTTATTTTATTCTATTTTATTTAATCATATGTTTAAATGATTATTAATCGTGGTCCCACTACTAATGACGTTCCTAATTTTAGATAAATTATTTACGATTTTGTTATTCGTCCTCGAGTTATGGCCGTTTTAATTGCGATTTTGTTTCGACATAGGAACGAGGGGGGAGGATCAGGATGGCCAGCTGGCAGCACACTTAACTGTAAAATTCGTCGCTCCAGAGAAACCGTTTCCACTTATCTACGGTCCACTTTCGACGTGATTTGCACCACATTAACAGAGCAGCGCGGTTGGACTTTCTGATCAAAGGCTTATGGCCGGCAACACGACCATGAAAACCAAGCAGATGTGCTTTCTTACGGATGGTATTCATCGAAACAACACTCCCTGACGCCTGTCGAAACTTCTGAAGTATGTGGGCCATCGGTTGGTTCTTGTTCTTACGAATTTCTCTGGACAGCATCCGTCGGTCTCTATCTCCCAGTTTCGTGGGTCTGCCAACTCGGGGCACAATCCGACAATCACCGCTCACCTTCCACTTCTAAATCACTTGGGCCACTGTCTATTTTGGGTAATTCAGCTTGCTAGATATGTCCCTTAAGGATCTGCTATTTCTGCGATACCCGACGACTACACCTTTCTCGAAATAAGATAACTCTGCACTTTGTGTCATCTTGCATACGACTAATGAGAATGTTGTTTCCTACACGATATTTAACGTCGGAGTGCGTGACGTATATCAGAACTACAGATATCGTCATTGGCATGAGTGTCCAAATACTTATTTGTAGATAGTGTGTATATATATATATATATATATATATATATATATATATATATTGTGAAACTTCTCTACGACTGCCAACAATGGTTCCAAAAAGTGGCCGTTTCTAGGGGTGGCCGGGGAAAAGGGGTTTCTTCTGTAACATTGCCTCTATGGGTATTTAATAAAATGGACGTTTAGAGGGGTGGTCGGCTAGAGAAGTTTCACTGTGTGTATATATATATATATATATATATATATATATATATATATATATATATATATATATATATATATATATATATAAATATACAGATATATATATATATAAATATACAGGGTGTCCAGCGAAGAAGTCCCTGATTTCAAAATTAAAAATCTCGAAAACAAAGATCTGTAGAAGAATGTAACAAACGGTATTTTTATCGTGAAAGCTGTAAGAATTTTATACACCAATTTTGGAAATAGTTACAAAAGCTGCTAACAGATGGCGCTCTACAACTCGTATCAGCATGCATAAATAAACTCGTACTCTTTGCAAGCAGTGTTTGCAATCACTACATCACAATCTTTTCAAAATGTCCACCATTCGCTGTACGGAGGTGGCGCAAACGAACAATAAAATTGCCATCACACCCTGTAGTGTCTCAACAGAAATCGATTCAGCTGCCCAACAGATCGCCGACTGAAGCTCGTCCAGCGTGGTGGGATGGGTCCTGTAAACAGTATCTTTTAATGTGCTCCACAAAAATAGTCACAAGGACTCAGGTCCGGCGAATATGGATACCAATCCATGCCTGCGCCAGTAAATTGCAGTAAATTTGGCTAACAGCGCCACCTGTTAGTAGCTTTTGTAACTATTTCGAAAATTAGTATATAAAATTCTTACAGCTTTCACGATAAATATACCGTTTGTTGCATTCTTCTACAGATCTTTGTTTCCGAGATTTTTAACTTTGAAATCAGGGACTTCTTCGCTGGACACCCTGTATATATATATATATATATATATTATATATGTAGTCCTCAGAATTTATGAAATTGTACAAATCTCTAATTTCATATAAAACGGTAACATTAACAGTTTAAGGTCTCTCCGTCTATGTGTTATAATACGGAAGAATTTCGGAGTTCTTTCCTACTCCATTTTAGCAGGTTTCTGTTTATATGTTAATTGTGACCCGGATGTCCGTAAACTCTACTCTCTTCAATTCCTGCTATCACAGAAGCTACAGGTTATTTTCGCAAATGTGTCGAAACCAGCATTACCAGCAACGCCCCGCTCTTCATAATAAAAAAGCGATTCATCAAATGCTCAGCCTGCGAGGCTCGTCTATTAGCATTCATTCTCGCTAATTAATTAACCTTGAGTCTAATTATCGGGGAGGCTGCGGCAATTAATCAAGCACTGTAATTGGTAGCCGGCGCGCTGAGTAGGCCGCGACGTGTGTTTTGAATGTTCGGCTGGAGCGATGTGTTTCGTAATGCAATTGGATTTCCTATTAATTATTCACATTTTCCCCTGCACGTTATTTGTTAATTGAATTGACCATGTGCTCTCTGTCCGAGTTCATGTTTTCATCCTACCATTAGTTGTTGTTCTTACTGGGGACCACAGCGTTTCGACCACAGCGTTTCCAATGGAATTTATTGGATAAGAGGAGACAAAGAGTCTTTAAGACTGTATAGCCAATTTGCTATTCAGTGTGTGATTCGATTTTTTCGTAAGTATCGAGATAGAGTTCCCGAAAATAATGATCCACGATCTTGTCGAAAAGCTTATGTAGCGGATAGCAAGATAATACATAGAGGACAGAAGTAAATACTACAAGGTTCTTCCTTACAATCCTAGATAAGTGTGCCAGATAACCCCAAATGCGAGAGCTTTTTAAACTTGCAAGTACAGTGGTACCTCGACTTACGAGTTTAATTCGTTCCATGACGGAGCTCATAACTCGAATTGTTCGTATCTCGAATCAATTTTCACCATTGAAATGAATAGAAATGTCATTAATTCGTTCCGGGCTCCCCCAAAACACCGTAATTTGCTGTTACATGTTTGTAAATAAGATAAGTGTGCTTATAAATGACGAACATTGTATAATAAACGCAATACAATAGAATGTACTGCGATAAACTTGTCTTATTAAGTGTAATGTATAGAGATTTACTACTTCTACCCAGACTTGGGTGTATGTAATTTGAAGTGGCACTCTAAATGAATTGGATACAAACACAGTTTATACATGAAACAATGTTTATTAATATCTTTGCTTATGTAGGTTTTGCTTTTACAGCAATAAGCATACGTACTACTAGTACGAAATATATATTAGCATTCAATAAAAATGCACTTTGCAATACTCACAAACTAGAAAGTCAAACCAGCAGTTCTGCCACGTAAACTTTGGGCCCCCTAAGTACTAACGCAGGATAGCACCTGGAGCTACTTACCTCGTAGCTCCCTCTCGCTTCGTAACAACACTTTACTCGCTTATCTATCAAACTCCTTTAATCAAGCTGCTTGGTATTTATACCAAGCGCGTATGCCGAAATTAGCATATCTCAAGCAGATTCTTAAATTTATTCACTTAAAAGTTCGATTCTTGTGAATCGAATCTTATGTATACCTTACAAATGTACAACACTTACCTTACGGTAGAGGAGAATAGGATTCCAGGCTACAAACCCATGAAGGATAGGTTAAGGGCCTGTTCATATAGGAGTCCGTTGCGTAGCGTTAAAGGAAAGATGACGTTGAGACAAAAATAAACCAATCATAGGCGTTAAAAATTTCATTGCTAATCGTTTGGAGGTTTGTCATTGGTTAAATATATTTCAATACTTTAACGCTCCGCAACGGACTCCTATGTGAACAGGCCTTAATTCTCGCACTGTTCGCCAACGCGAGCGGTGACTGCAAGATTAAGCCGCTGCTCTTTTATCATTCGGAAAAACCCAGAGCCTTTAAGCATACACGAACACCTTGGTCATGTTTTTTGATAATTTCCTTTTTCAATTCAATGCACATCATCCGCTTCTTCTTCTCAGCACTGTCCTTCAAATGACTGCCTTCTGACCCATGGTTGGAAAAGTTAAGTTTTTCAAAATAACAGCAAGCACAAATACAAGCACAAAACTGATGCTTTTATTACGAGCTAGCCTCTTCAAGTGAACGAATGAGACAGGGAAACTGGGCGATTGTTGCGTCGTTCAATGTGGCTGTAATGTCCGGATTCCTCTTTCTCGGAATCCGTAGAAGGGGGAGGGCTTGCGATCCTAGGACCAAGGTTATTCCATCCCCTGGACCCCATGGGGAGTACTAGTTTGGGGGAGGGAATTTATGAATTGAAGCTATCTCTCTGCGAGAGAGGTTGGACGCTATTGGTTTCGGTTTGGTTTGGTTTGGTTTGATTTGGAGCGCTACGGCCAACTTTTTGCTACACGAGGGCTAATTAGACCGGGACCTACAGTTTAAAACCGATTCCGAACGGCTACAAACGTTCATGCCAACATTGGGACTCGAACCCACAGGATCTGAACCGAATGCCAGCGCCCTAACCATTCGGCCATCCCCTGGCTCTGTACGGTTTCTAGAGTGGACAGAGCAAGCTTCCCCGGGTGATAATTGAGTGTTAATCTCTCGGTTTAAGTCTGGATAGTAGTCTTGAGAATAATATGTATACAATTGTATAATAATTGTACATAAAGATTGTAAATATTATATGTTTCTCGTGTTCTCATTCGAAGATCACGTAGCATGGCGTTCGCTGCGCAAACTAGCGGTGGGGTATCTGAAGCTTGCTCGTAACCCGAATATTTGCTCGTAACTCGAAGCAAAAAATATGCGGAGAGAATGCTCGTATCTCGATAAACTCGTAAGTCGAGACACTCGTAAGTCGAGGTACCACTGTACTGGTAACCCTCCTATAAAACGGTAGATAGGTTCCTAGAAAATGCCGTGTTGTGTGAAACCGTGTTATATGAGACCCAGAGACGTTGAAAAAAGGGGGGTTACGTTTCAAAAACTTATTAAAAACAAACTTTTTTTTAAAATTCCATATAAGCAACTTAATTTTTATTAAAAATAAAAATGTATGTATAAAACAAACCGAAAAGAATAAAATAAATATTATTTTCATTTAATGCGACCTTAATTTAATAAATTTCTTCCTCGACACTGCTCACTACAATCAAACGAGAACGTTTTTTCTATTGAACGATATCACTTCACTTTCAGAACCTTTTTCTTCATTTAGATTTTTTGCACCTTCTATCCTCTTTAAAAAAATCTGTAATTTTGGTTTGTTTTTCTGGTTCTTACAAGGTCATTGTAGATTCGCGGTATGGAGATAGACAATTTTGCAGCTCCCTTTTGAATTTTCGGCTTCTTTCAGCGGAAGGGTCTGCATTCAGGAAAAATGATTCAAGATTTTCGGCTAAGCTTAGGCCTTCTTGCAATTTTATAGAGTTATAAATGAATAAATTACAATTTGTTTATACATTTTCATGTAAAGCCACTATAGTTCATTTTTCTTTCCTGTCATTATTTTAAGGTAATTTAGTTTTTAAATGTGTTGCACAAAAATCATGTTATCTAGTGCTGTAGAAGTGCAGTGTTGTACAAAGGTTTTCGCAATTTTTTTTATCGTGTTAGAGCGAAACCGTGCTACAGGTTGCGGTGTTATACGAGGGTTTCCGCAAGTTATCCTATCGTGTTAGAGCGAAACCATGTTGTAAGATGCCGTGCTGTAGGAGGGCTACCTGTAATGGCATAGGCGTAGCGCGCTTCTAACTTTTTTTTTTTTTTTGGGGGGGGGGGGCGAATTGAATTCACTTAGGGCCCTCCTCAACGGATTGACTACTGGACGGTCCTTAAAATATGAAATATTAGGATTTTTTTAAATTGAATAACAATAGAGTTGATGTTTGAGTATTATTGAAAAGTTGTACAACGAGGAAAAAAATATAATATGAATAAAATGAGAAAAAAATATAGCATCGAATTTTTGGTATGGATCATATCATTGTTATAAACTATGTTAAGGCTAAGAACATAATCGGAATCTCCAGTTTCACAATTTGAAAAAGCAGGAAAAAACCAACTTTTTAAAAAGATTTCTACAATTTTCCGATTTTAACTGAACTTCTATTAATATTTTAATTTATTGCAAGTTAAGTTGGGGGGGGAGAGAACGCCCCCCCCCAGAAAAAATATTATAAATAAAATGAGAAAAAAAAAGTATAGCATCGAAATTTTCTTATGCATGACATCATTGTTAAAAACCATGTTACGGCTAAGCACGTAATCGGAATCATCAGTTTCACAGTTTGAAAAAGCGGGGCAAAACCAACTTTCTTAAAAGTTTTCCGATTTTAACTGAACTTCTATTAACATTTTAATTAATTTCAAGTTAAATTGGGCCCCCCCCAAAAAAAAAATAATATATATATATATATATATATATATATATATATATATAATATAAATAAAATCAGAAAAATAAATATAGCATCGAATTTTTCTTATGGATCACATCATTGTCAAAAACCATGTTAAGTCTAAAGACGTAATCGGAATCTTCAGTTTCACAGTTTGAAAAAGGGGGGAAAAACCAACTTTCTTAAAAGTTTTCCGATTTTAACTGAACTTCTATTAACATTTTAATTTATTTCAAGTTAAGTTGCCTCCTTCCCCCCCCCCTCCTAAAAGCCTCACGTAATTAATGGACGTCCCCTTACCAACATTTTATATCTTGTCATAAAACGCAGAATTATTATTTTCAATTTGAAAAAAAATGTTTAGGGTAGGTGGGGGCAAAGGTTCGCATGGGGCAAAGGTTCGCACATACATTTTAAAATGACCGGGAAGAGTTTTAGGAAGAATAGGGTAGGCAATGCATTCCTCTACTTCTAGTCAGTTGCCTCGTAAAAAATGTTGGAGTTAAGACCCCCTTTTGCAGAGAAAATGAGATAAGTTTATTTTCGTCTCTTTTAATGTAATTTTTTGCAACTTTTGAGTAATTTTGAGCATCACTCAAACTCACGAACTGTTTTGGGCTTATTTTCGCATGTTAGGGTGGTAAATAACCTTTCAAATCCTACCTTAAGTTTTGGGTTAACTCAAATACAGTGGCATCCATTCTGCAGAAACAGAACCAGCATGAAATGGGGTAGGGTAGGTGGGGGCAAAGGTTTGCAGTTTTGAGTTTTGAGTTTCTTACGGGCCTCCGTTAGATCCTATCGCCCCAAAAAGTCACTTGTATTGTAGTTGGGTGGTACGATTTACCACTTAAACTTTGCTGGTTCGTTAGCATAATTAATTGATGGACTGTAAATTGGTTCGAAATGTTTTTATTTTCAACAAACGAGAGTTTTAAATGTGCATACAACGCACCGACGAGACATAGCTCCGAACAACAAGCTTCGAACAAGCTTCGAGGTGAATGAACTTCGGCATCCATAGGGTTGCCGTACAAAGCAAAATTAGCGCCAAGGGGAAGAATACAGCAGGGGGAACAATAATGGCGCCAAGCGCTAGAGAAGCGGTAACATACCGCCCCGCGTTGCTTGTCTATGACATGCAACACAAATTACAAGACAAGTTACAATCATTTTTCGAAGTTCATCACAATGCAACAAATTGACATTCCGTTTTTTTTTGTTTTTCGTAAATATTAAGTATATACAATTGTACAGAAAATAAAGTGAAAGTAAATATACAGAAAAATATATAAAATTGTACAGAAAAATAAAGTTAAAGTAAATATATATACAGAAAAATATACATATAAAATTGTACAGAAAATAAAGTTAAAGTAAATATATATACAGAAAATATATACAATTAAATACGTACAGATCTATTTTGTTGATAATAACTTCAAAGAGATCAATTTTCAATGGGTAGGAGGCAAATTTTAGAAATTGGTCTTTTAAAGTAACCATTTTTAGTTTTTACAATTGCTACGCGAATTTTGGCATCCTTGCCTGGAATGACTTGACTTATCCTGCCAAGACACCATTTAAAGGGTGGAAGGTTGTCTTCCTTTAGTAGAACCATTGCATTTTCGTTAATGTTGTTTTTAGCAAATTGCCATTTTTTCCGTTCTTGCAAATGGTTTAAATAATCAATGGACCAACGTTTCCAAATTTGCTCAACCATTTTTGTTAATCGTTGCCAACGGGATAATTTATTGTCTGATTCATTTATTAAAGAAGGCTCTGGGATCGAATTTATGGGCCGACCTATTAAAAAATGACCAGGAGTTAAGGATTCTAAGTCCGAGGCATGAGATGATAATGGAGAAATTGGCCTTGAATTTAAGATGCCTTCAACTTGGGTGACAACCGTCAAAAATTCCTCATAAAATAATTTGGCATCAGCAACAGTTCTTTTTAGATGATGCTTGAAGGACTTGACACCTGACTCCCAGAGTCCACCGAAATTCGGGGCTCGAGGGGGAAGGAATTTCCAGGAGATATTCTCCGTAGCCAAAAATCTAGATAAACATTCATCAGGAAAATTAGCAAGTGACGCGAGTTTTTTCAATTCTAGACTAGCTCCTATAAAGGTCTTAGCATTATCACTAAATAAGGTTGAACATTTTCCTCTACGAGCGAAAAATCTCTTCAAGCAAGCAATAAATGCTTGTGAAGTTAGATCGAACACTATCTCAAGATGTATGGCCTTAGTAACTAAACAAACAAAAATAGCTACATACACCTTGTGTAAATTACCCTTTCTTTGATACTTATATCGAATGTAAAAGGGACCACAAAAATCTACACCTGTGTTAGAAAAGACAGGATTGGGGTTGACTCTCTCTGGAGGCAAATTTCCCATTAATTGATCTAAAGTAGTAGGTTTGTGTCTAAAGCAAGTTACACAGTTGTGCACTACCTTTCTTGCGATATTTTTACCTCCAATGGGCCAAAATTCTTGGCGAACAAAATGTAATAACGATTGAGGTCCTGCATGAAAGTTCTTTAAATGATAATGCTGGAATATGAGAGTAGTCAGTTTGTGTTTTCTAGGTAGTATTATTTGATGTTTATTATCATAACTTATATTGGCATGATCCAACCGACCACCTACTCTTAACAAATCTTCTTCGTCTAAAAAAGCATTTAAGTGGCTTACCTGGCCTTTCTTCACCGATTCACCGTTCTTTAATGTTTTGATTTCCTTATCAAATTCACTTACCTGAATAATTTTAATTAATTTCTTTTTAGCCCTTTCTAATTCCTCGTTTGCAATTGGGCCGATTATTTTCATTTTGTTTTTAACATTAAATACAAACCTGCAAATAAAACTAAAAATGCAGATTAATTTAACGTAGTTATTCGACAAATTAAGGAAATCACTCGAAAATGTATTTTCTTTAGTGCTAAGTAAGTTAATGTCAGAAAGTTTTTTAAGTTCATCTTGGTAAAGCTGCGATTCTTGAAGAGGCACATCAACTGAGATGGGGGTACCAATGGATTCCTCTACAAGTCCAGGACCTTGCCACCACAGCGACAAACTTGAAAGTTCATGGGGCGAAGATCCACGAGAAATAATATCAGCAGGATTGCTAGATGAAGAAATGTGTTTCCATTGATGCGATTCCGTTAATCTTTGAATTTTAGAAACTCTGTTTCCAACGAAAGTCTTAAGTTTATAAGCCGGTGTCTTGATCCATGCCAGAGCAATTGTCGAATCTGTGTAAAGGCAAACTTCATCAATTTTCAACTTTAAGGAATTGCGAACCTTGACTATCAGTTGCGATAAGAGTAGGCATCCTGATAACTCAAGACGAGGCACAGACATAGTTTTTAATGGTGCAACACGAGATTTACTGGCTATGAGATGAGAAGACACAGTATTGTCCTTAGCAATACAAATTAGATAGACAACTGATCCATAAGCAGATTCGGAAGCATCAGAAAACCCTCGAAGTATGATCTTATCAGCACTGTCAGTCAACACATATCTGTTAATTTTTATTTCTTCAACAGATCTTAGGCACGAAACAAATTGTTTCCATTCTAACAAAATGTTTTCTGGCAAAGGTTCATCCCAAGAAAGCTTTCTAATCCATAGCCTTTGCAGAAAAATCTTAGCTTTAGAAATGATTGGGCCTATCAATCCAAGAGGATCATACAATCTTGCAATTGTTGACAAGACGTCACGTTTAGTGTAAGAAGATTTCTCATTTATCACTACTTTAAAACAAAATATGTCTTCTTGAGGGTTCCAAATTATTCCGAGTGCCTTGACAGTTGGATCTAAACCCGAAGTAAATTTATGTTCAGGACACTTCTCCGAAACACTATTCAACAGGTCATTGGAATTAGACTTCCATTTGTGGAGTTGTATTCCACAAGTGTGAAGCATTTGCGTCAACTGGCACTGCAATTCTCGTGCAGTTTCTAAAGTAGAAGCACCCGAGACAAAATCATCCATGTAAACATCATTAAGGGTAACTTCAGCGGCGAGCGGAAATTTGTCTGCTTCATCCAAAGCTAGCTGCTTTAAACAACGAATAGCGAGAAATGGGGCCGATTTTGTGCCGTAGGTGACAGTGTTAAGCCGATATGTGGTTGCTAACTCATTTATGTTTTCTTTCCATAATATCTTTAGTAAATCTCTTTGAGATTCCTCAATCAATATTTGACGATACATCTTTTTAATATCAGCAGTAAAGGCGTACTTATATGTCCGAAATCTCACCATTATATCACAAATGTTTTCTTGCACTGCACCGGCAAGAAGCAAGTCATTTAGACTTTGTCCCGAAGTACTAGGAGCACTGGCGTTAAATACAACCCTTAATTTTGTGGTCGAATTTTCAGGTTTGTAAACACCATGATGCGGCAGATAATACGACCCTTCACAATTCTGATCGTTATCTACCTTTTCCATATGGCCTAAGTTTTCATACTCAGTTATAAATTCTTTATATAAATTTTGCATCATCGAATTTTTATGCAACCGCTTGACTAATTGATTAAGTCTAACGTTGGCTAAGGCCTTAGATTCACCCAAAGATCCTTCTTTCATGGGCATTTTAACTACGAAGCGACCATCTTTATTTCTTTTGTGAGTTTCTTTAAAATGTGACTCACAAAACTCTTCTTCTTTACTAAGGATAGTCTGATCTTCACTAATATTTTCCACAGACCAGAATTTTTCGACTATCTTTTCTATATTTTCACTTTGACAAATTAAACTACATAAATTAGTATATGGCCCTTGATTATTTGTATTTACATAGCCACTAGCGACATAACCAAACACAGTATTCTGAAATAGTAATGAATTTACAGATGAACGTATTTGTTCACCCTTAACAATTTCAAAGAAAGTCTCCGCTCCCAAAAGCATATCTATTTGGGATGGCTTGGTGAATTCAGGATCTGCCAACATAACTTGTGGAATTTCTATATTTTCTAAATTCAAATTTGTTGCCGGAACCATATCCGTAATTTTATCGACGACTAAAAAGTTTTGCAACAAAAAGAACGATCCATTACCATTTGCTATATTAGCAAAAACTTCAAATTCAATTGGAGTAGGTGTTCCTCCTAATCCCGAAACCGAAATATTTATTTTTTGTTTCCTTAAATTAGCATTATCAACAAATTGCTTAGTTATGAAATTAGACTGAGAAGCACTGTCAAGGATTACTCTTGCTCTCATAAACTGGCCATAAATATTTTGCACAAGTACTACAGCTGTTGAAAGGAGAACACTTTTATTTTTTATAAACAAACAAGCAGAGGAAGAAGTATCTGCAGGTGGCAAGTCATTTTTCAGCTCTGGAGTTATTGTTTCAGCTTGCGCAATATTCAATTCTTCGTTAGAGGGATTTCCATATCGGTGTAAGAGATAATTATGACGACCATTACAAATCTTACACAAATACTTAGATTGGCGGCAAGAAGTCAATTTATGCCCCGAATTTAAACATAAAATACAAAGTGAGAGATTTTTAACCATATTATAACGTTCCATAGCATTCAAGTCAAGAAAATTCTTACATTTATAAATAGGATGATTTGATAAATGGCATACTGGGCACTTGGATGAAGAATTATTCATTTTCGTTACGAAAGTGCGTGTTTTGGAATTCTGAAAATTCAGTTTCGATTTTGGTGGTTGAGTGATATTATTTTGTAGATTTTCCAAAATTTGACATCTTTTTTCAATAAAGGTTGTAAACGTGCTCCAATTAGTTAACTCATTTGACGTTAAAGTCATTTCAAATTGTTTACGCGTTTCTTTATCCAACTTTTGCAACACAATATTTATCAACATGGCTTCACTTAATTTATCCAAATCCAAATCTAATAATTTTAAAGCTCTTAAATGTTTATATAGCTGATCAATTAGTGATCTTAAATCCTTAGCACATTCGTTGTGTAACCTTTCAATTGAAAGTAATTCTGAAATGTGGGTATTTACAATAAGTCTCTTATTATTAAATCTATTTTCCAAAGCCTTTAATAAAGAACAAAATGAGTCGTCAGTTGACATTATCCGAGCCGCACTTCCCACTAAGCATGACTGCAAATAGTATAGCTTTTGCGACTCAGATAGTTGATTGTTCGACGAAATTAACGAGTCAAATTGGGTTTTAAACAAGTTCCATTCCTCAATATTACCCGAAAACTTCGGTAATGGAATTTCTGGTAGTTTAATTTGGACATTATTACTTTTAATTTGAGTACTAGCATTACTATTTTCAACATTATTATGCATACAATTATTATAAATACGTTTGAGGCTTACCTCAAGTTTCAGAATATCAGACTCTATTTCAGCAAAACTATCCTCGATTTCATTCAAATCTTCATCTTTAACGACTTTGTAGTATTCCAGACGCAAACACTCGATCTGATCGTTTAACCTACGAACTTTATCCAATTTCACTTTGATTTCTTCTATTTCGACATCTTTATTAGTTTCTTGATCCTTTATCGATGATTGCAGTCTAGTTATTTGCGCTTTGATTCCACCACGTTTCCTATTCAACGATGTAATATCTTCATCCGCCATAATTAAAATCCGAGAACAAAACGAAATGGCTAAATATAGCTCAAATTAAAAGATTCGATCTCCGAGAGAGCGGACCAAATCAATGGTACGATTTACCACTTAAACTTTGCTGGTTCGTTAGCATAATTAATTGATGGACTGTAAATTGGTTCGAAATGTTTTTATTTTCAACAAACGAGAGTTTTAAATGTGCATACAACGCACCGACGAGACATAGCTCCGAACAACAAGCTTCGAACAAGCTTCGAGGTGAATGAACTTCGGCATCCATAGGGTTGCCGTACAAAGCAAAATTAGCGCCAAGGGGAAGAATACAGCAGGGGGAACAATAATGGCGCCAAGCGCTAGAGAAGCGGTAACATTGGGTATCCCCTCTACCTTCTATAAAATAATGAATTTTTTCCCGAAATATTTAGTCACCAAATTTTTAATTTTACCAAAAGACCTGTTTGCGAACCTTTGCCCCAATCGGTGGGGCAAAGGTTCGCACTGCAAACCATTAGGGTAGGTGGGGGCAAAGGTTCGCATGGGGCAAAGGTTCGCACATACATTTTAAAATGACCGGGAAGAGTTTTAGGAAGAATAGGGTAGGCAATGCATTCCTCTACTTCCAGTCAGTTGCCTCGTAAAAAATGTTGGAGTTAAGACCCCCTTTTGCAGAGAAAATGAGGTAAGTTTATTTTCGTCTCTTTTAATGTAATTTTTTGCAACTTTTGATTAATTTTGAGCATCACTCAAACTCACGAACTGTTTTGGGTTTATTTTCGCATGTTAGGGTGGTAAATAGCCTTTCAAATCCTACCTTAAGTTTTGGGTTAACTCAAATACAGTGGCGTCCATTCTGCAGAAACAGAACCAGCACGAAATGGGGTAAAGGTTTGCAGGAGTCATGGGGTAAAGGTTCGCTGTGCAAACCTTTGCCCCATCTGCAAACCTTTGCCGCTCTAACTATTAACATTTGTTTCATGTCCTCTTTTCATTAGGAATCCTTATTAACAACATCTTTTATTATTAATGGGAATTCACATTTTTGTAATTTGAAAAAAAATTATGGTTTTTGATAAAAACTGCCTGTTTTTAATCAGAAAATTTTTTGTAAAATGCTTGAAAATCCATAAATTAAAAATAAAATAAATTAGTACAACACAAAAATAAAATAGCTCTGAACAAAGACCTATTTTACAAGATAAAGGAATTAAATGTTGTTACAAGACATTATAAGCTTCGAAGGTCTGGTTAGGGAAAAAAACTCTAAATGAGTAATTTCCAGATTTGCAAGTCTTTGAAAGGTTCCTTGCGTCACAATTTTTGACGAAATTTTATAAAATTTATTACAAAGACTCCTCTTATACATTAAAATAAAGTTATGTATCCATTTCAGGTTTCGACATCATTCAGATTATCAAAGTTTAACTTAAGCGTGGAAAAGTACAATAATTTCACGAGAATTCAGAGTACAAGCATAAAAATATTTCCTAAAAATTAATTATTCAACGAAAGTACAAATCAAAACATAACCCTGATCAAAATGTATAAGCAATCTAAATGCAAAATTAAGGATAAGGTTAAAAATTGGATCGCAAGGAGCATTTTAAAAAACATAATAAAAATTTCAATTTTTTAAATATAAAAAATAAAATTTTAAATATTTATAAAATTTTATAAGGTGTTTGAAATAGTTTTACTTTAATGAATATTTATGCCCAATTTCATATCTCTGAGGTAAAAATTTCAAAAATTGCTTTGTAATGTCCCCCATCCCCTTAATTTGCTTAATTTTTACGGGTTTTAAAAGAATGAGTAAAGCCTAAGATATAATATAGCGATAGTGTTAATAGTTGATATTTTAATTGGAAGTTCTTTAGTTTAAGAAAAAAATTATTGAGATTAACCCCTTTTCATTTTGTGAATTTCTTTGTTAGATTCAACTTTCTGTGTTAATAGTTGATATATCATTTTGAAATTATTTAGTTTAAGAAAAAATTTATTGAGATTAACCTGTTCAATTTGTGATTTTCTATATATGTAACACCTTTAAAGAGATTACAAAATGTGAAATAAAATTATTTAGACAACTCTTTTTGTGATTTTCGATGCCTATCCAGTAAGAAACCAACGAGTGGGGTAAAGGTTTGCAGTGCGAACCTTTGCCCCACCGATTGGGGCAAAGGTTCGCAAAAAGGTCTTTTGGTAAAATTAAAAATTCGGTGACTAAATCTTTCGGGAAAAAATTCATTATTTTATAGAAGGTAGAGGGGATACCCAACTACAATACAAGTGACTTTTTGGGGCGATAGGATCTAACGGAGGCCCGTAAGAAACCCAAAACTCAAAACTGCAAACCTTTGCCCCCACCTACCCTACCCCACTCGTTGGTTTCTTACTGGCTAGGCATCGAAAATCACAAAAAGAGTTGTCTAAATAATTTTATTTCACATTTTGTAATCTTTTTAAAGGTGTTACATATATAGAAAATCACAAATTGAACAGGTTAATCTCAATAAATTTTTTCTTAAACTAAATAACTTCAAAATGATATATCAACTATTAACACAGAAAGTTGAATCTAACAAAGAAATTCACAAAATGAAAAGGGGTTAATCTCAATAATTTTTTTCTTAAACTAAAGAACTTCCAATTAAAATATCAACTATTAACACTATCGCTATATTATATCTTAGGCTTTACTCATTCTTTTAAAACCCGTAAAAATTAAGCAAATTAAGGGGATGGGGGACATTACAAAGCAATTTTTGAAATTTTATATATGAAATTGGGCATAAATATTCATTAAAGTAAAACTATTTCAAACACCTTATAAAATTTTCTAAATATTTAAAATTTTATTTTTTATATTTAAAAAATTGAAATTTTTATTATGTTTTTTAAAATGCTCCTTGCGATCCAATTTTTAACCTTATCCTTAATTTTGCATTTAGATTGCTTATACATTTTGATCAGGGTTATGTTTTGATTTGTGCTTTCGTTGAATAATTAATTTTTAGGAAATATTTTTATGCTTGCACTCTGAATTCTCGTGAAATTTTTGTACTTTTCCACGCTTAAGTTAAACTTTGATAATCTGAATGATGTCTAAACCTGAAATGGATACATAACTTTATTTTAATGTATAAGAGGAGTCTTTGTAATAAATTTTATAAAATTTCGTCAAAAATTGTGACGCAAGGAGCCTTTCAAAGACTTGCAAATCTGGAAATTACTCATTTAGAGTTTTTTTCCCTAACCAGACCTTCGAAGCTTATAATGAATGTCTTGTAACAACATTTAATTCCTTCATCTTGTAAAATAGGTCTTTGTTCAGAGCTATTTTATTTTTGTGTTGTACTAATTTATTTTATTTTTAATTTATGGATTTTCAAGCATTTTACAAAAAATTTTCTGATTAAAAACAGGCAGTTTTTATTAAAAACCATAATTTTTTTTCAAATTACAAAAATGTGAATTCCCATTAATAATAAAAGACGTTGTTAATAAGGATTCCTAATGAAAAGAGGACATGAAACAAATGTTAATAGTTAGAGCGGCAAAGGTTTGCAGATGGGGCAAAGGTTTGCACTGCGAACCTTTACCCCATGACTCCTGCAAACCTTTACCCCATTTCGTGCTGGTTCTGTTTCTGCAGAATGGACGCCACTGTATTTGAGTTAACCCAAAACTTAAGGTAGGATTTGAAAGGTTATTTACCACCCTAACATGCGAAAATAAGCCCAAAACAGTTCGTGAGTTTGAGTGATGCTCAAAATTACTCAAAAGTTGCAAAAAATTACATTAAAAGAGACGAAAATAAACTTACCTCATTTTCTCTGCAAAAGGGGGTCTTAACTCCAACATTTTTTACGAGGCAACTGACTGGAAGTAGAGGAATGCATTGCCTACCCTATTCTTCCTAAAACTCTTCCTGGTCATTTTAAAATGTATGTGCGAACCTTTGCCCCCACCTACCCTAAAGGTTTGCAGGAGTCATGGGGTAAAGGTTCGCAGTGCAAACCTTTGCCCCATCTGCAAACCTTTGCCGCTCTAACTATTAACATTTGTTTCATGTCCTCTTTTCATTAGGAATCCTTATTAACAACGTATTTTATTATTAATGGGAATTCACATTTTTGTAATTTGAAAAAAAAATTATGGTTTTTGATAAAAACTGCCTGTTTTTAATCTGAAAATTTTTTGTAAAATGCTTGAAAATCCATAAATTAAAAATAAAATAAATTAGTACAACACAAAAATAAAATAGCTCTGAACAAAGACCTATTTTACAAGATGAAAGAATTAAATGTTGTTACAAGACATTATAAGCTTCGAAGGTCTGGTTAGGGAAAAAAGCTCTAAATAAGTAATTTCCAGATTTGCAAGTCTTTGAAATGCTCCTTGCGTCACAATTTTTGACGAAATTTTATACACTTTATTACAAAGACTCCTCTTATACATTAAAATAAAGTTATGTATCCATTTCAGGTTTCGACATCATTCAGATTATCAAAGTTTAACTTTAGCGTGGAAAAGTACAAAAATTTCACGAGAATTCAGAGTACAAGCATAAAAATATTCCCTAAAAATTTCAAAACATAACCCTGATCAAAATGTATAAGCAATCTAAATGCAAAATTAAGGATAAGACTAAAAATTGGATCGCAAGGAGCATTTTAAAAAACATAATAAAAATTTCAATTTTTTAAATATAAAAAATAAAATTTTAAATATTTATAAAATTTTATAAGGTGTTTGAAATAGTTTTACTTTAATGAATATTTATGCCCAATTTCATATATAAAATTTCAAAAATTGCTTTGTAATGTCCCCCATCCCCTTAATTTGCTTAATTTTTACGGGTTTTAAAAGAATGAGTAAAGCCCAAGATATGATATAACGATAGTGTTAATAGTTGATATTTTAATTGGAAGTTCTTTAGTTTAAGAAAAAAATTATTGAGATTAACCCCTTTTCATTTTGTGAATTACTTTGTTAGATTCATCTTTCTGTGTTAATAGTTGATATTTCATTTTGAAGTTATTTAGTTTAAGAAAAAATTTATTGAGATTAACCTGTTCAATTTGTGATTTTCCATATATGTAACACCTTTAAAAAGATTACAAAATGTGAAATAAAATTATTTAGACAACTCTTTTTGTGATTTTCGATGCCTATACAGTAAGACACCAACGAGTGGGGTAAAGGTTCGCAAACAGGTGTTTTGGTAAAATTAAAAATTCGGTGACTAAATATTTCGGGAAAAAATTCATTATTTTATAGAAGGTAGAGGGGATACCCAACTACAATACAAGTGACTTTTTGAGGCGATAGGATCTAACGGAGACCCGTAAGAAACCCAAAACTCAAAACTGCAAACCTTTGCCCCCACCTGCCCTATTGCAAAAGGCATAATCAAGTTTGAAAGACACGACGTACTTTGTGCAACGCGCGCCTGCTGGTGTTCCAAAAATTGGCGCGCCCGCTGAAGGGTTAAATTCTGGCGAGTTCGATAGCCTTCGTACTAAAACCCTAGTTAGTTAAAAAAAGAAAAAAAAAAAACGCACAGAAGCTGTCTGCTCTACTGTGCGTAACAGGAACGTTATGAAACTTCACCGATAGCGTAATAGCCGTGATTTAATCTTTTCCATCAACATGCACTTTTCGGAGTTAAAGTATTCGCCTTGTAATCATTTCTCCCGCTTTTACGCATTCTTAGACACTTTCGCTAAACATCCAGCCTCAACAAATCTCGAAAAAACCTCCCTGTGCATTCTTCTGTTGCTCTTAGCGTCTTGAAGACGAGAAACTCGGGCGCCAATCTGGTTAGAGAGTTTACAGTAGAAGAGTCGAGGAGGAACGGCTCCAGCGAAGAGTTTACGATAAGAAGCGTATCCTCTCTATAAGCACCTTTTTCCAATACATCTCCGTTTCTAAACAGAAAAATGGCCTGACGTCTGTGGAAAAGATTGTTGTAGGAGTCGAGAAAGAGCTCAGTGGATTGCTTGTTTACAATTCCTGGCCTTTCCCGCGACTTCTCTCAAATCTGCGATTCTAATTTGAAATCGCATAGTCATAACTGTTGCTGGAAATTTGGCGCCAATTTTGCTGGCTGGATAAAACATACGATTATTGCTTTCGTAAATATTTCTCTCCGTATTGCGGAGAGGAAATTTTTGTTGGCGCCAATTCCGACTTGTGCGTCTTTTTCGTAGGTAAAACGAGCATTTTAGGGGGTCATATTTTCTAGAAAACAACTGCAGTTTTAATTAATCTCGAAACTGCAAAAATCTCGTAGTCAAAACTGTTGTTCGCAATTTGGCACCCATTTTTCTGTCTGAATTTCACACAGATTATTGCTTTCGTAAATATTTTTCTCTGTATTGCGAAAAGGAAATTTTTTTGGGCGCCAATTCCGACGCCCGCGTTTGCGACTTTTAACGTAGGATTACGTTCCTCAATAACGGTCCTTCGGAGAGAAAAAAAATTGTCCGGCATCGCGAGTTAAAATTTTGGCAGCGCGCCAAACCCAGTAGTAGTAAACAGTTAAACAGAAAAGTACCAAAATGCGTCCCCCCCCCCCAAAAAAAAGAGGTAATCAACGATAAGTAACCCTACGTTAATAACCCGCGGTAGTTTCGTTAGAAGAGACTACTTGAAATATATTTTTGTTGGTAAAACGAGCATTTTAAGGGGTTTTCTTTTTTTGAAAAACTGCAAAAAAGAAGCAAGAAACCCTGAAGAATGAAAAATTAGAGATTAATTAAACAGCATTTATTAGTAATTATCTGGTGGGGTGAGTGTTTTTTTTTTCAGATCCGGAATTTATAATGAAATATATTTTTCAATTCCTACTATTAGTTCTCACTCTCCCTATATTTATATATCTTGTTCAAATTTTCAATCGTTAATAAAATACTTTTTGTTCATCCACTCAATTGAAATACATTATTTTAAACATGTAGTGGATGACACTTGATGTTAATACAGTTTTTTCAATTATTAATTCATTAATTAAATTTAATTAATTAATTTTAGTTTTATATGGGAGAAAAAAATTTCTCGGTAATAATGGTGGTCACAGAATCGAGCCAATATCAGTGCAATTCCCCGCCAAAAAGTAACTAAAAAATTTTTTTTTCTTTGTTGACCTAAGTAAGAATTGACTTTAAAAATTTTTTTTTTATATTACTTGTTTATTACCATGTTTTTATTAACTCGCTTTCTTGTTTATTTGTTTGTTTGTATGTTTGTCCAGTACAAATCTTGCAATCAATTTTTAACTAACTTCCCGACTAGCTAGATACTTGAAACTTTTAGAATAGCTCAGAACACGATGACAATGCATTCTTTTAATATATTTGGCCGAAAAAATCCGCAAGGTGGCGCTTCGATTAGATTCAATGCTTGCACTTTTGCGCAACGGCGTTTGACGATTTTGAAAGCAGAATACATGTGAATTTAGTTTGTTTACAAAAATATTGTGCGAAAAATTTAAAAAATTATAAAAATTTAAGTTTATAAAGGCTGTGGATAGTGGAAACGACTTAAAAGTGATGAAAATTAAATAAAAGAAAGTGAAAAAGGATAATTATGTGAAGGTTTCTGCAGTTAAGAGAGAATTGTCAAGTTTATATGATTCAACAGAAAATTTAAAAACGTGGTATATAAAAAGTTCTTTTTATCTTGTAATTATTAAATTCACAGATTGTAATTTTACAATATTTTATTTCATTCTATCTCTAACTTCACTGAATTTTTTTTTACAAATGTATAATTATTAAATAAGTTTCAGCAGTGGTTCTGAAAGTGAAGGGGACATAGTTCAATCGAAAAAAACGTTCTTGTTTGATTGTACTGAGCAGCGATGAGGAAGAAATTTTTAAATTAAGGATGTGTTAAGTGAAAATAATATTTTTTTGTTTCTTTTCGTTTTGTGTTATACATACATTTATATTTTTAATAAAAATTAAGTTGCTGATATGGAATTTTTAATAATTTTTGTTTTTAATATGTTTTCAGAACAAAACCCCCCTTTTTTGAACTGTCTGTGGGTCTCATATAACACGGTTTCACACAACACGGCATTTTCTAGGAACCTATCTACCGCGTTATAGGAGGGTTACCTGTATATTCGCCTATTTCCATACCCCGACCTCTTTTTTGTTCGCCTATTTTCTTGGAAAAGTTCTCGTTATATGCTTTCAACTGCCAACCCTAATCATATCTGTTACTTTTTTTTTTTTTTTTTTTTTTTTTTTTTTTTTTTTTAGCATGGGCTGTAACTGTGAATATGTGTAATACTTGCGTCCGAAATGACGCAAAATCGAATATTCCCCCCCCCCCCCCCCCCGTAAGCGAGCCTTAATCTAACTCTCATCGATAAATAAGTGTGATTGCACGGCCATATCCCGGCCTCTGCTGTTTCTAATCATCATCCACTCCATTGAACACACATCCCTCGGGCCGTGGGTTGTTGGATATGCTCCCCCCTCCCTCTTTGCGCTGCAGATATTTATTCTGAAACATTTGTCTCTGACGGATGTGATTGGCGAAGAGGGAGAGTTGCAAAGAGTGAGGCAGACACGGTTTTGATGAAAGGAACAGCTGGGTCTTCAATTTACTAAATGTTATAGGCAAACTGATAGAAAAGAGAGGGAAGTCCAAGTATTGTTAGATATTGTAGTAACTGCGTTAGATATTAAGGAAAATTCAATAGTAGCGGGACCACGTTTTGTTACAAGCGTTATCTGGTGGTCACAAAACTGTTTGATGTACGGCGAAATATTTTCCTAAATTTCATATTTCAATAATTTATATAGTTTGAGCTGTAGTCACTAGGTACTGGTGCAGAACAAATAATAATTTGAAGATATTATATAATATTCTTGAATAATATACTAAAATTATATATATATATATACTCGTTATATATATATATATATATATATATATATATATATATATATATACACCGGGTGTCCGAAAAGTATGGCTACACTTTCAAAAATGAATTAAAAATAAACAAAGATTTTCATGTTCCATAAAGAAAAGATTAAAGTTTCTGTTCAATGAAATGTAAACTAGATGGCGCTACATCCACGTTTTGCAACATTCTGCATGCCGTACTGGAGGAAGCAAGAGACAGCCCTAAAGTAAACGTGTGGTGTGGTTTACTGCACGATCGAATTATTCGACCTTTTTTCTTTTCCGAAGAAACTGTCCGCTCTGACAATTACCTTAATATGCTTGAAATTTTCGCATTTATTCAAGTAGAGGACTTGCAACCCAATATCATTTTCCAGCAGGACGGGGCACCACCACACTGGAATTTGGAAGTGCGAAAGGTTTTAGCTAAAAGTTCCCCGGGCAATGGATGGGAAGAGGAGGTCCAATACCGTGGCCACCTAGATCTCCAGACATAACACCTTTGGACTTCTTCTTATGAGGATACGTGAAAAACATTGTTTACTAATCTCCAATTTGTGACACTGATGAACTGAAAAGTTTAATTTCAGCGGCCATTCAGAGTGTTGATTCTGCAATTCTTCATAGAATGTGGCGAGAAATCTCGTAGAGACCCGATGTGTTGCGCTCGACTAATGGTGCGCACATTGAAATCGTGGTATAAAACAATCGTGGTATAAAGCAATCGTGGAACAAAGCATTGCAGGGAATAAAAAACTTTGATATCTTCTTTATGGAACATAAAAAACTGTAAGTGAAAATCTTTGTTTGTTTATTTTTAATTCATTTTTGAAAGTGTAGCCATACTTTTCGGACACCCGGTATATATATATATATATATATATATATACACAGTGGACGCACGTTAATTCGAACTCAAAGGTTCTCGGAAAAAAGTTCGAATTATCCGATGTTAAGAGAAAATATATAACTTTAAAAGTGTATCACTGAAGAAGAAAAATCTCCTAGTATGTATAACCCCAGAAAATATATTATACTATGTTATGTAAAATTAACATATTAAAAAGCAATACAGACTTGCCTTAATAATAAAATGAAGCAGGAGATATGCAGTAGAAAGTAAACTGTAATTAAAAATACGAATTACACTTTGGGGAAAAACTGTAAAGTGGATGTTTGGTTTTGTTTATGATGCCTACATTGTTCAGCCAACTTCTCGATTTGAAGTAAACATTTCAATTCATTTTCAGAGGAAGGTTCCATCTGAATAAATGCTTTCACAGTTTAATAGAGATGGCTTTGTCCATTATGGTCGCATTAAAAATATCTTTCGGCAGGTAAGTAGAGAAAAGCCCTGGCAGTTTCCTACCGAAATTAGTGCATACGTCTTCGTTTACATCAGAGCTTTGGCCACATACAGTTTGATAAGAAATATTGTGCATTGACTTAAATCGAGAAAGCCATCCATGACTGCATTTAAAATCTTCAATACCCATTCGACTTGCCAATTCATCTGCCTTCGTCAGCACTAGGGGTCCATTTATCGGAAAATTTCGAGATCTAACATCCTGGAACCATAGCAGTAGAGCTTTTTCTAGATTTTTTTGGGATGCATTTCTCATGCGTTTCCTTCCTCTAGCAAATTTTGATTTTTCACATGAATCTAAAATTGATTCCTTGTTTTTCAAATAAGTTGACAAGATTTTTCTTTTATTCCATAGTCAGCTGCTAACTTTGTTTTACATTCGCCATTCGCTACTCTCTTTAAAATTTCTACCTTTGTCTCCAAAATTAGGGTTTTGTACTTTCCACGCGTAGACATCCGGAATTTTTACACTTTCACATCACACACTGAGGAAGAAAAACTAGATCACATTAACTTGTCTGCACTGCAGGCATAACTGACGTAGCTCCCTAGAATCTGTAGTAAAGACTGGTTTTTCTGGCACAGGAATGGTTAGTTACGGCACTGTATATAAGAATATGTAACATATCAATGCCAAATATTCTTAAATGAGATTTATTAAGCAGCTTGATTACAGCTTCTTGAATTAAGATAATTTTTTTATGTGACTAGTTTCAGGCCACCCAGTGTAGAAGGAATTTTTAAAGACATACGTTTACATTAATATCTTTCAACTACATAATCCCGTGAAATCTCTTGTAAAATGAAGCGGTTTAGAAATGGCTTTGGCTTGTCATGTCTTTCCGCGAAAGAAAATAATTTCTGATTTTCCGAATCTATATTACTTAGTGCTCCAGCTTCGGAAAATCAGTAAGTTCAGTAAGTTCCTTCAGGTAGAAAAATGCAGACGAGTTGGCAGAACAAGCTGAGCTATTTCGATGACTATTTTTGATACTGGAATCGATTTTTTTTTAAGAACTATAAATGGGCATGGTGGGTCGATTGGCAAGGACAGTGAGCCAGTGATCTGAATATCGCTGACAAAACCACCGACGTGTACACTAATGGCGGCTGGTGCACGGCAAAAATCTGTCGCAGCTGCAATGTCCCCCAAGTTCCCAAATTACCTCTAGAGGTGCGGGGTCAAGTGTCCCAGTCTCGTCACTTCACTCTGTTCAGAATTACGGGACCAATGTTCTTCGAGGTCAATAAAGACTTCAGCCCTAGTGATACCTCGCCTTAAGTGAAGCAGCTTACTACCCTTCGCCAATGGACCTAGGTCCTTTGGATTTGGTGTAGGCTTTCGTTACCAAGGGGATCGGAAATAACAGAACTATAAATGAAAAATAATAGTTTTAATGTGTTTGAATGCAAAGATTTGAAACTCTAGTTCAAATTTAAGTCACTCTTTTGAGGAAAAAGTAAAATATTTTTTTTTCCCTTTTTTCAATTCCTACTATTAGTTCACACTCTCCCTAGATATATATATTTATATATCTTGTTCAAATTTTCAATCGTTAATAAAATACTTTTTATTCATCCACTCAAGTTCAAATACATTTTTTTAAACTTGTAGTGGATGACAGTTGATGTTAATACAGTTTTTTCAAATATTAATTCATTAATTAAATTTAATTAATTTTAGTTTTATATGCCAGCCCTTTCAATAGGAAGAGGTCTAGAGCGTCTCTTGCTCTTAAATGGTAATTTCCCCCTCTTCTTACTGTATAAACGGTAGCACTGTTGTAGCGCTCGCTCCTCCCGTCCTGTAGGTTGCGGGATCGAATCCCCAACCTGACAAACTTTTTCTCTCGCTTTCCCCCCCTCCTAATCTCGCACAGTAAGCAAGGTTCTGGCAGGCAATCCTTTTTTTTCAATTACTACTATTAGTTCACACTCTCCCTATATTCAATTCCTACTATTAGTTCACACTCAAATTTTTCTTTGTTGACCTAAGTAGGAATTGACTTTAAAAATTTTTTATATTGTTTTAAATGTGTTTAAAGTGAGTGTTGGTGATTGGAAGAGGAGGGGGGGGGGGAAGTACACCGTCTTCGATGTCGCCACCTTTCTGAACGTAGATTAAACTCGTGCCTCCAAACTTCGAGATCGGTATTGTAGGAACTAAATTACCCTGGCAATGTAAATAAGTGCTATATCATATGGTTTTTCCTCACAATACTTCTTCTTTTTCCTTAAAAAAATAAGTGCACTTGCATAAATAATTTATGTTTATAAGCTGCTTTTAAAGGAATTAAAACTTGATTATATATTTTTTGTTTTACTAAATATGATAATCTGAGGATAAGATCTAGGTTTAATTTTTTTCAGCAATATTTGCCTGAACTCTGTTCGAAGGCTGTTGCTGGAGAATCATTTGAAAAAAATTAGAAAAATCAGCATGACTGACAAAGTAGCAAAAGAAAGAAAAATTTGCACGTAAAGTAGATTTATTTAACAGTAAACCTATTTATCTCTGAGATCCGTTATGCATTGATAAAAAAATGGGCTCGTGTAAAAAACAAGTAAAATTTTTAATATAAGCCGGAAAATTGTAGTGAAGGGGGAATAAAGCAAATAAAGCAATAGCCCTGACTTAGGAACATTTACGTAGGCTTACTACAGTAAAACATCGTTTATCCGTCCCTCGTTTATCCGGATCTCCGGATAATCCGGATCAGATTTGTAGACTTTTTTTATTTAATATTCACATTATGGTAACAAACTGCTTT
The DNA here is from genome assembly GCA_907164885.2 of Dolomedes plantarius. Classification (NCBI taxonomy): domain Eukaryota; kingdom Metazoa; phylum Arthropoda; class Arachnida; order Araneae; family Dolomedidae; genus Dolomedes; species Dolomedes plantarius. The sequence goes on from OU015503.1 coordinate 2,318,429, forward strand.
TTGGTGAGTTTAAGAAAGCTTTATTAGAGTGTCGTTGACGTGGATTGACCCAGAAAAGTTATTTTTATGTTTTTTAATATCTTGTAAACAATACTATGTCATTTTGTTACAAAACATAGTTTTTTTATCGTAATAAACGGTAAGTCTGCGTAGTTAAGAATTTTGTTTTGCTTTTATTGCCTGGATTATCCGGATTTTCGATTTTCCAGATTGCCTATGGTCCCAGTTAGTCCGGATAAACGAGGTTTTACTGTACAGGTAGCCCTCCTACAACACGGCATCTTACAACACGGTTTCACTCTAACACTATAGGACAAATTGTGGGAACCCTCGTATAACACTGCAACCTGTAACACGGTTTCGCTCTAACACGATAAAAAAGATTGCGAAAACCTTTGTACAACACTGTACTTCTGTTGCACTAGATAACATGATTTTTGTTTAATACATTTAAAAACCAAATTACCTTAAAATAATGACGGGAAGGAATAATGAACTACAGTGGCTTTACATGAAAATGTATAAAAAATTATAATTTATTCATTTATAAACTCTATAAAATCACAAGTGAGGCCTAAGCTTAGCTGAAAATCTTGAATCATTTTTCCTGAATGCAGACCCTTCCGCTGAAAGAAGCCGTAAATTCAAAAGGGAGCTGCAAAATTGTCTATCTCCATACCGTGAATTTACAATGACCTTGTAAGAACTAGCAAATAAACCAAAATTACAGGTTTTGTAAATGTTCTGAAAGTGAAGATGATATTGTTCAATTGAAAAAACGTTCTCGTTTGATTGTACTGAGCAGCGATGAGGATGAAATTTTTTAAATTAAGGTTGTGTTAAATGAAAATAATATTTTTTTGTTTCTTTTTCGTTTTGTGTTATACATACATTTATATTTTTAATAAAAATTAAGTTGCTTATATGGAATTTTTAAAAAATGTTTGTTCTTAATAAGTTTTCAGAACGTAACCTCCCTTTTTTGAACTATCTCTGGGTCTCATATAACACGGTTTCACACAACACGGCATTTTCTAGGAACTTATATACCATGTTATAGGAGGGTTACCTGTACTTAACAATGACGATAGCAGTCTTAGTAGAAGAATATTCTATCGGTAGAGTAAAACAATATTTATCCATCTGGCAGATTTGAACTGACCCACAAAATTCCAACTAGCCTGAGGGGAAGATCGAAACGTTCTGTCATCTAGTGAACATTCCCTCGCCCGAAGCAATATGCCGGGGGGGGGGGGGGTTAGGAAAGAAAAAGCAAATGAATGCCGGGGGCAGCAGACGATTCTCATTTCAATTTCATTTACCGATACTCTTGCGCACTGACAAAAGTATCGACAGATGGTCCGATGTCCGGCATCTTGTGTGTCAAAGATTTTCCCTTCCGCATTAATGAGTGCTCTCAATCCAAGCTGTTTCCACCCGGCGGATGACAAATATAGGGACGGGGGTCGTTTCTTTTGTGCCGGGGAATGGGATAATGATGGATTTGAAGTGAAGAGGGGAATGGTCTCTCGGCTTGTGACAGATGACCAATATGGAGATGGCGGGGAGCGCGGGGTGTATTACGATCCGAGCAAACAAAAATGATTTTTCCCCCCTCTCTCTTTTTCCGAGTGTTACGCAAATCGAGCTAATATTTATTCGTCATTTTATGAGAGGGAGTTCTAGTATGTAATAAGAAACATGTGTAGCAGGAGAACATATATCATTTCTGCTACCACTAATAACCGGGAAATATCGCCTTAATTTATATATATAAAACAGTTCCGTAACTGACTGACTAACTCACTGACATACAACGCACGGACCAAACCGCCGGACCTACAGGGCTGAAATTTTGCATAGCGATTCTTCTTATGGTGTAGGGGTGCACTAAGGAAGATTTTTGAAAAATTCTTCTGAGATTTTTTAAAATTAAATTTTTAAGCTGTTTTGTAACATTTTAAAGTTTGCATTTAAAATAATAATTTGAGGGTTATAAAATTTATATCACGAGAAAGATCATAAAAATTCCTTTAAAATGAAATCTTTTTCGAACTTTTACCTCGATTTTCTGATTTTTGGTGAATTTTTAAAGATTAATTTTTAGAATTTAATTTATTAAATGCTGATCACGTGGATTCTTTCTCTGGTACTTTAAATAAATTTATCGTCACGTGCATAACAACCAAATAGACAAAAAAAATATTCTTTTGCTTTCTAATGCAGCAGACGATTGGATATTATAAAAAAAAAATAAATAAATAAATATACCTTACGATTTATATATATATATATATATATATATATATATATATATATATATTACATCAATTGTATACATTGATCGTCGTATTTATTATAAATATATATATATATATTTTTTTTGCATTGATTGCATACATTGACCGTTGTATTTAATTTGAATGTACTCCGTAGCGAAGTGCGGGTTCTCAGCTAGTCCTGTTCATTTCTGGGCTGATTCATTTGTTTGTACTTTCGCGACAAGAAAGATTTTTGACGTTTCGTTATTTCGATTGGAGTTGTCCACAGGGATGGAATTCGATTTCGAGATTTCCTGAGACGTTGTTCACGAGTTCATTTTCAAAGTTAATATAGTGAAACGTCTCTAGCCGGCCATAATTTTGTTCGGAACCGATTTAGTACACTCCATCCAGCCAATGCTGTTCTAGCCCTATTTCTGCGGCCACCCCTCTAAACGACCACTTTTTCCCAAAACTATGACTGGCCGCGATAGAGAAGTTTCACCGTACTTGCTTTCGTGTGCGATATATCCATTCAAAATGTATTGGATAGTGGCATATTACTTTGCACTTTGTACCTTCTTTTTTCTAAGCTATACTTGTATGTATTAGCCATCCATATCTCAATGTAATTAGCCCTTCGGTGAGAACATGATTATTTTTCCATTTAGTGGAAATATCTGCCTGGAAGTCAGATATAGATGGAATATCTCTTTTCTAGGTATTCTTAACCCTTCAACGGGCGGGCCAATTTTTGGAACACCAGCAAGCGCGCGTTGCATAAAGTTCAACGTCTTTTTCAACCGTGATTATTCCTTTTGTAATAAACTTTTTTTTTCAAATTGAAAATAATAATTCTGTGTTTTATGGTAAGATATAAAATGTTCCTAATATTGAGATATATTTATAATTAAAGTCCAAAGAATGCAGATACATTAGCCTTATTTCAAAACTGCCTGGTTTAATGCATTTAAGGACAACTTGCGAATCGATTTCTATTATGTCCAAAAACTTAAAAATAATGAGATTGTCCATCTTCGTGATATGCGGAATACCATGTAATAGCTACACATTTAATCTACTACATCAACTCGTAATTTTGTCGTATTGCAATCCAGTATAATTGTTGGTTTATCACGGTTAAATCACGACTAACAATGAATGGAAAGGAATACAAGGGTCATAAAATCAGACCTGCATTAGAGAGGGTGTAGCTATAAATAGAAACTGCTTAGAACATTCAAACCTCACTTGTAAAAACAAACAATTCAAAATTACAAAAATGTTGCACTTTATACACGGGCGCGCCCGTTGAAGGGTTAACTAGAGTTTCAGGTTCGCATAGGCAGTTACAGCTTACTTTAGTTTTAACTTCAGAAAAAGAAAAGTAGAAATCCACAATATATATTTTTATATTTAATTAACAAATCATTCGGGAGGTCACGAATGTTCAGCCTTATTTTCATGAAGGGTTTGGCCAAAGTCGTTCCCAGAACCTTCAGAAACTCAAATCTTGAAAGATTTTCAGCCTTACTGTACATTTTATACAAAATGTATGACGAATATGACAGTCAGATATTTAAACATTTTATATGGGGAATATCTGTCTAGTAGACAGACAATGTTCTAGAAAACTGGCACGTACCTGAACCATAGAAGGCTGGTATAATATATCATACGACTTGCTGTAGTACCTTGAACTGAACGGTCATCGAATTTATAAGCTCATGTAAGCTTCGAGCTCATTTTTACTCTACGAATGTAAAACATTTTATTCAAGAATTGGCTCAATATTTAATTGTAGAAAAATAAATATTTTTTTAATTTTAAATGATTTGGAAGTTTCTTTTGAGTACCAGCTAATACTACAACCTGTGATGTCGACGTCTCAAGTGCATCCGTGGGTTCTTGCTTGATTTGATACTGCCATATACGACGCCGACCAAATAGGGTATTTTTAAGGAATTCGTCGAGACCTCTATGTTGCTGACATTCCGGTAATTTGAAGTCTTCATATCCTGCTGATATTTTATATTCACCTCCTCCAGATAATTCTTCTAGAATCTACATCTGATGAACTGGTATCTCTACCTCCCCAGAATTTCTCCGCTTGAGTTCCTTGTAGCCGTCGAATTCAACTTTATAGAGGCTGTCTCCACAGTGTTAACCAACTAAGCTCCTCACCACGAACTTTCGCGATTGCGTATAGTGAGACTAAGGAACATTTCAGTTTTCACGTAAGTTCCTCATCAACTGACAATTCTTCACGACACAGGAGAACTGTTATAATATCCTCTTCAACTTCATTAAAGATCCCTATGACAGCTGGCGTCACGAATCACCCTTCCAAAATTAAGACAATATGTTGACTGAAGCAGGTGTAGACTCACTACCTCAAGGTCGAAGGGTGAGAGGCCCAGCGTTGAATAAAGATACCATAGCTGCCTGGGAGGCAGCTGTTCCCACCCAAGGGTTAGTGTGCTGAGATTCCATGCAGTGGGATCACGTTCGAATCCCGTCTAAGGCCTGGACGTTCCTGTGTTGTCCTGTCATACTAAGATATGTTGTTTACCTATATGTGTTCATATAGTAAAAAGGCCGACAGAATCTCGGCACATGCATAGGCGAATGTCCCCGGACAAGTGTTTAGCATTGGAACAAAAGTATTGGTGTATTTTCAACTAAATGCGAGCTGGGTATTTTGATTCCCCCGTTCATTGGCGTTTGCCAGGTGGATTTGGTGAAAAATAAACTGATGGTAAAAGCGTGAATTACAAGGGGCTCTATTGATTACAAATTTTACATTTGTGATTTGCCCGGTGAGACAATGGCGTTTAATGTTTCAAAAGTCTGATGAAAAGTCATTCCTGCTGTTTTAAAACTAGTTTCCGCTCTTCAAAATTATTTGTGGATTTAAGAGTATGTGATCGACTTGGTCTTTCATTTTTCATTATAAATCGAAAATTGGGGGTGACTTTCATGTCTTTTTTTTTTGACCGGAGTGCATTGGAAATCAAATGACCTAAGGTTATGAAAGAGCCTCCATTAATTTCTAAAGGAGGCCACGGTCACCTCCTCTAAAATTTTTTTTGTGAATTTAGGGGAAAATTTTTATTTAGCTTATTGGGCCATTCATTGTCCAACATTAATCTCAACATCAAATTTATTTCCATTTGCACATTTTTTAGAGTTGTAATTTGTCTGAGACTCAGAGTAAATCAGATATTCTATCGTATGTTCTAGGTGGCTGGCTCTAAGATTTTGTAAATTTCGGAATTTTTATATATTTTGCTTACCGGGTCTTTCGTTAACCAACAATAAACTATATAAGTTACTTCCATGCCTCACTACTTTTGGGACATGCAATTAGTTTGAAAAATTCCTTTCAAATTCCAATCAAATCAATTTCAATTTCTAATCAAATTCCTCTCTACTTCCTCTTTGACATTGTTCATATACTCACTGCTTTCAAGTTTTGAAATTCACTCTGCGCTAGTTCTAACCAGCACTCGAATTGTACCATGAAATATTGAACCATGCGTTTTTCATTGTTTTACCACCTATATTGTAACTCGCGTGGGAAACAACCTTTACAGGCAGTTTGTTCATGGATTGCGCATTGAGCGATTTGCTACTGCATTTGGAAGCAAACAGGAACTATCTCCACCATCTCTTTCTGAATTTAAAAAGAAAAAAAAATTAAATTACGTGTCATGATAAATCTATGACGATCGGGTATCAAGTTTGCGGAACCACAGGAAAATTTGGTGACTGGTTCCTGAGTATCGGACTCTACTAAAATATGATCAACATTTTTTCAACACTACCGCAAGTTAAATTTTTGACATCCTTTTTCGTTCGGAAAATAGTTATTTTGATCTTTAATTTAACGGCAAACAAGTACAGCGAAAAAGCAAAGACAATTCTCTCACCTAGTGGTGAACAGCTTGATTCATTTCAAGCAGCGATTATAGCCACCCATTTAGGATAAAGATAAACTAACAGGAAATTTTGATTCATTTATCTGTATGGGGTTTAATATATCTAGCACCCCGTTGCCTTCTCATATTTTTTTAGAAATTATTAAAATAATAATTTGTCATTTTGTGTATAACAAAAATCAATATTTGTAGATATTATATTAGTTTACATTGTAATGCAACCGTCTGTTTTAGTTCAATAGCTTCAGTATTAATTATGTGTGTCATTGTATACAAATAATTTGTAATAAAAAATTTTACATGTAAGAAACGCTTAAAATGGAAACGCGCAGTTGGGAAAAGTCAAACAGAAAAAAGAAAGATCCATAACCCTTTTCAGGCCCAATAATCCAAACCGAATCATAACATTTAATTATAAACGAAGTACAGGTAACCCTCCTATAACAAGGTAGATAGGTTCCTAGAAAATGCCTTGTGTGAAACCGTGTTATATGAGACCCAGAGACTGTTCAAAAAAGTGGGTTACGTTCCGAAAACTTATTAAAAATTTTTTTTTAATTCTATATAAGCAAGTTAATTTTTATTAAAAATATAAATGTATGTATAACACAAAACGAAAAGAAACAAAAAATATTATTTTCATTTAATGCGACATTAATTTAATAAATTTCTTCATCACTGCTCAGTACAATCAAACGACAACGTGTTTTCGGTTGAACGATGTCACCTTCACTTTCAGAACCTTTTTCTTCATTTAGATTTTTTGCACCTTCTATCCTCTTTAAAAAATCTGTAATTTTGGTTTGTTAGCTGGTTCTTACAAGGTCACTGTAGATTTCACGATATGGAGATAGACAATTTCGCAGCTCGCTTTTGAATTTTCGGCTTCTTTCAGCGGAAGGGTCTGCATTCAAGAAAAATAATTCAAGATTTTCAGCTAAGCTTAGGCCTTCTTGTAATTTTATAGTTATAAATTAATAAATTATAATGTGTTTATACATTTTCATGTAAAGCCACTATAGTTCATTGTTCCTTCCCGTCATTATTTTAAGGTAATTTGGTTTTTAAATGTGTTAAACAAAAATCATGATATCTAGTGCTGTAGAAGTACAGTGTTGTACAAAGGTTTTCGCAATTTTTTAATCGTGTTAGAGCGAAACCGTGTTACAGGTTACAGTGTTATATGAGGGTTCCCGCAATTTATCCAATCGTGTTAGAGCGAAACCGTGTTGTAAGATGCCGTGCTGTAGGAGGGCTACATGTAATACATATTATTAATAATTTTTTTCGTTACTTGGAGCAATATACCTTTATGTTTATTCTTTATTTGTTAGGTTATTACATAGTGGTAAAAAATCAACCTTTTTAACAGAATATATGTTAGTTTTAAGATTTTATGGAAAACTGCTCAATAATAACAAGAATATAATTTTACCGAGATTATTTCAGAATATTCAGGTCATACACAGATGAATAAAATATATTTTGAAAGTAAAGTTATATCTAAAAATACATGAAGACAATACCTGAAAATCATTAGGTTTTGGAACCAGTTTTCAACTGTATACTCTAGTGACGCAGCAAGAAGGTACAGTGATTTCCGCTTATAAGAATCACGTTTGTTATTACTGTTTTTGATTCTTATAAGCGGTTGATTCTTATAGCCGAAATTTAGGTTTTTGGTCAGGCACACACACATCTATATATACATATATTAGATAATTTACCATAAAATACGCTTTAATTTACGTTATCTTTTATTAAAATTATTGTTTAAAATTCTAAAAATACAACTTAATTTCTTGACCTATAAATAGATACACATGATTATAATAAGAGAAGAAAAAATCCAGTATTTGTTACAACATACCTGCTTAACAGTTTAACATTTCAACTACAGGAAGGGTGCAAGAAAGAATTTTCTATGGTAGTTTGACGTAATGAAGTTTTCAGGAGTCTGTTTATACCTCTTTCAATACCAATAGTCTCAGACGAAGATTCACCTTCTAGCTTACGTTTCACGGTTTGATAACGTGCTGAATCTACTAATGTCACGTTTGCCTAAGTGATAGTGGACACTTCGCCGAAGATTTATGTGTTTCAGGGTCCAGGAATCCGCAACCAGGATATGGGAGTTGGAAAAAAAGGAGTCAATGTCTTTGTTTGTCAGTGGAGAAAAGTGCAATCGGACCTGGACGGGTAGAGATGCCCCTGGGTCAAGCTCATAAGACAGTGTTGTGCTAAAGCGTTTAAGGAGAAACTATTATGTTATGTCTAACAAAGAAAGGGATGCATTTTACGACTGTATTCCATCCCATCTTATCACTTTTTCTTAAAAAAAAGTAAAGAAAGAACTTCATGCCTTTTGAGTGTTTAAGTGGCTTTTTGGAAAACTGAAAGGAAAGCGAAGAGTGTAAGCTGATTCTTAAAACCGGTGGATTGATTCTTTAAAGCGAAAATTTTAACATGGAAATAATACATTTGTTTTTGTTTTCGCGATATTGATTCTTATAAACGGTTGATTCTTATAACCACTGATCACTATAAGCGGTGGTTACTGTATTTTGGGGTTTAAGGGGTTCCGGGCTCACAAAAATCTTCAAATTTTCGAAAAACAATTTATTGCTTTAAAAATTTTTCTGTTTTTTTTTTGTGCTCAAAATGACGTTTAAATTATGCTTCTATCTTAATAAGAACAGGAGATATTAATTTTTTTGTTTTGCAACATTCTAATAGCAGCCAATCTTTGTTTAAACCTTTAAATGCGTTTCCCTGCATTATGGGTCTTTTCACTATTTCTCGTTTTTAAATTGTTAGAAGTCAAGAACCGTAGAAGATAAATGGTTCAAACTTGGAACATGCCTTTTTCAATTATTTTACTTTAATTCTGATTCAGAAAATTTGAAAAAAATATTAACTTTTGAAGATGATTTAAAAAAAAATAAATTACATCTTTTTTTTTTTTTAGCAAATTTGAAAGAAAATATTTACTTTTGAAAATAATTTTTTAAAAATAAGTTACATCTCTTTTTTTTACAATTTTATTTTAAAAATTTTCAATTTTTAAAAATTAATATTAAAAAAATACTGAATCAAATTTGTTTTTAATTTATTCCAATGCATGTTATAAGACAACTGAACATCAAATACAATGCCTAACAAAACGAATTGACATCAGTATATCTATCAACATCCTAGCCACCCAGTAACGTTCCCAAATCGAAATACGGGGGAGAGCAGGGCATATACATAGATGTGACAGTGACATGTCCATCTATATATTTAAGTTGCTAAGCCGACTTTTTGGGCAGTCCGTGAGAGAAAACTACTGCATCAGTTTACTTCATTTTGGTCTTAAACGTAAGATTGTAATCTGTAGATTTGTCAAATTTGGTTTTTGTAACCGCAATTTCTATTAATGAGCGATAATTTACAATTAAAAATTGATTTCTGCGCATGCTCAGTGGCATGTTTAAATCTCGCTTTAGAAACTCACTGTTTCTGAACATGCTCAATGACATGTTTTAATGATAAACACGTTATTTCGAGGTCTCTCTCACCCTGCCATTTCTATTTTTATGATAATTATGTTTGTGAAATATAAGATTAAATCTGATGGAAATTGTTTATTTTGCGCTGTTTAATTAGCGATAATTTACTATTGAAAAATTACTTTCTGCGCATGCTCAGTGGCATTTTTAAATCTGACTTTAGATACTCACTAAGAACTCGGGCCGCTTAAACACATTAGTTTGTTTATGCGCATTATTATGATTTTCAACATCTTGCAATGATGTGTTCAGTATAATTTGTGTATTAGTGCATTTATTTACTATATAGCCGTCATGTTTTGACGGGTACCAACTAGTATCTTCCTTAACCCTTACGTCGTCTCATCGGTCTAGGAGACCGCTATTGCACCTGTTCTGAAGGGTGGGGTGGTGGTGGGGGTGATCAGACTGTTGAGGGTTTGTGAGTTCTTCAGTCGGGTCCTGACCTTCAAGTACAATACATCGGAGATTTTCGCCCGCTCGTATTTTGTCCGCAAATTTTATTTTTGTAAAACATAGTCGGTCTTTTGGACCGATGAGCCTTGAACTGATTTAAATTTTTGCCGGTCTGTATAACCGCTAAACCTTTAACCGTACTAATTATCTGTCATTCTGCTTGCATTCTATTTCCAAGATCTTTGTTTTATTGCTGTAGCTAGCATGTCTGGAAAAATTCATCCTGTTTAACAACGAACCAGACATTTTGTCTCTCGCACTATCACAGATTGAGGAATCGGATTCTGAAATTTTGTTGAATAATCTATTTTTCATTTATCCTTTTCAAGAACGAGAGGTGGCAGTAGTTTTGCATTAATGACTTATAACTGCGAAAAACTTATATAATTACAAGATAAAGAGAACTTTTTATATACCACGTTTTTAAATTTTCTGTTGAATCATATAAACTTGACAATTCTATGCATTAATAGATATTTAAAAATTTTTTTTTGATGAATTATCTCATCAACGTGAAAGAAAACTTGAAAGAAGTTAATTGGAAGTTAACTTGCATTTAACTTTTCGTTCCCGTTCCGGCCAATAGATGGCAGCACCAGTCTACAAAACTAAATTAACTGAAAATTAATTTAATTCTGCTTAAAGATGGCTAAAAGTATCAAAAGAATGCATTGTCACCGTGTTCTGAGCTATTCTAAAAGTTTCAAATGTCTAGCTAGTCGGGAAGTTAGTTAAAAATCGATTGCAAGATTTGGACTGCACAAACACACAAGAAAGCAAGTTAATAAAAACATGGTAAAAAATAGGAAAATATCCTAATTTTATAGCGTGGCGGTCTGTGAGACCGATAAGCTAGGAAACAGTATAAAGAAGAGATTAGCCGACATAAGGGTTAAGATTACATAAGGGGCAAAGAGAGTCCGGAACAACGTTGATGCGATATAGGTGCTTGCGAAGGCACTCATGGACGTATATAAGATGAAGCATTGCAACAGATTTCTTTCTGGGCCATTCAGGTACAAGGGAGAAAGAACGTTCCGAGGGTATAAATAAATAAAAAAAGTAAATAATAATAATAATAATAAAATAATTCATTAATAATAAATAAATGAATTATATTTTTGTCAGGTATAAAAGATTTCTTTCTCTGTCTTGCTTTGTATTTTTGTTATTGACGTTCCAAATCAGAACGTTCTTTCTGCCGCACCCTGTACTTCCAGAATCTGTCTGAACCAGGACTTACTACTATTTCTGTTTGTGAGTTCCTGGAAGAAAGAGTCCCTGAAGGCTTTCTTAACAATTGTCTTGATGGAGTTGAGAGTCCGGGTTGCGATGTTTGGAGGACAGAAGTTCCCTTGTTAGCCAGAAAATCGGCGGCCTCATTACCCTCAACTCCACAATGGGCAGGGATCCATTGGAGAACAACAACCTCTTTATTATTACTTGCAAGCCGGTTAAGGGGACGGTGAACCTTTATTTGACCAAATCCTGTCATTGATTGTGTTATTGTAAAAAATATATATACACTCATGGACAAAAAAATTAGCGCACCAAGAAGGAGTCGTCAAAATGAAACGAAATTTTACATACGTAATGACTACTTTGATATAAGTAAATGATAAGAAAATCAAAGAAAAAGGATAATTTATTTCAGAGAAAAAGGCAAAAGAATGGAGGAGTTAATACTCCGTTGGACCCCCTCTAGCGCGAATGCACGATGCGATACGATCGGGCATTGAGTCATACAAGTTCTGTATGATGTCTTGAGACATTTCGTTCCATATTTGCTGTAACCTTGCCTCTAGTTCGTTCAAACTCGTGGGATGCCCAACTCGTCGTCCCAAATGATCCCAGATATGCTCGATTGGAGACAAATCTGGGGATCGGGCAGGCCAAGGAAGGGTAGTAACAGTGCGGAGACAGTCTTGTGACACCCTTGCCGTATGAGGCCGAGCATTGTCTTGTTGAAAAATGGCTCCTGGGAGCCGTTGCATGAGTGGCAACACATGTGGTTGCAGGATTTCATGAACATACCGCTGGGCTGTCATGGTGCCACGGAACAATACTAGGGGTGACCGTGTATTGTAGGCAATGGCACCCCATACCATCACACCAGCTGTAGGAGCGATGTGTCGCTGTACAGCAAAGGCAGGATTGAAGCGTTCACCACGGGCTCTCCACACACGAACACGATTGCCATCACTGCCGAGATTGAATCTGGATTCGTCGCTAAAGACGACCTGGTTCCATTCCGCTGCAGTCCAGTTTCCTCGTGCGCGGCAAAACTCCAAACGGAGGCGTCGATGGGTGGGCGTCAAGAGCAGCACACGTAATGGGCGCCGCGATACCAACTGTCCTTCAGCCAGGCGCCTTCGTATGGTTCGAGAAGACACAGGGGCCCCTAGTTAAGGTGCTACCTGTGCCTGGATGGCGGCCGATGAAGCAGTTGGCTGTACGCGTGCATTTCTTACGATGTGGCGGTCTTCTCGACGACTGGTCTGTCGAGGGCGTCCTGAGCCTGGTCTTCGTGTACATGACATCTCTCGGGTCCACTGGTCCCAACACCTCCTCACAACACAATCAGAGCGGCCTAATTGACGAGCTACTCGCCCAGCTGACCACCCAGCTTCCATCATCCCGACGATTCTCCCCCTCTCAAACTGCGACAACTGCTTATATTGTCTTCGAACACGGCGTAATGGCATGTCTATCTCATCTCTTCCTTTGTAAATGATTAAGCACAATCAAACAAGCTTTGGTTGACTGTTTTATACTCCACAGAGTACGATGTTCAACGCCCTCTACTGGCTATACGTAATGCGCAATCACTCTGCATTTCTAATCATTAGTATATCTCCCCGACATGTACCTTCATTGCAAGTTTCGTTACGATCCCGCAATTATTTCTTGGTGCGCTAATTTTTTTGTCCATGAGTGTATAATAAATGTCTAATTGATTCTATTTTAATTAATTAAATAATACATTTATTAAACAAACTTAAAAATCAAATTAGCTTACCCAATATATTAATTTTAAATAATTGTTCCTTACACTTAACTTTAATACAAAATAAATGTAATCGACAAAGCATCGAATAAATTTTATTTTTAATTACTGTAGTAATGAATATATTTTACAGTATTTTGTGTCTAAAAGTTTTATAGTTTTTGTTCTTTTAAATAACACTAATTTTGAAAATTTCCAATGATTACAATAAGTTTTTCATCACAGTTTTACACTACGTAATTTTTTTTTTATTTCCAATGGCAAGAATTACTGGAAAACAGATATCAAAAACACTACGTAAAATAAATAGGTTAATTATACTTATTTTAAAATTATCTGTTTTACACCAATCAATGTACTACATTAATATCCCGAAGGTACGCGGTAGGTGGGACTGACGAAAGATCGCGTAAGTCGGGGAACAACTTTTCATATCTTTATGTAGAAAACAGTTCCGTAACTGACTGACTGACTGACATATAACGCACAGACCAAACCGAGGGACCTAAAGGGCTGAAATTTTGCATAACGATTCTTCTTATAGTGTAAGGGAAGATAAGAAAGATTTTTGAAATATTCTTAGATTTTTAAAAAATTAAATTTTTAAGCTGTGTTAGTAACTTTTTTAAGATTGCATTTAAAATAATATATTATAAAATTTATATACAAAAATATTTTTTTTCTTGCTAATGCGGCAGACGATTGGATATTATCCAAAAAAATATTAAAATACAGTAAAAGATATGTTTCTCAAACTGTAGTAATATTAACTGTACTATATTCTTTAGTATGTCCTTTTAGATTTAATATACATTATTTTGTTTATAAAAATATCCCTTAAGATTTTGCATTATTTCTGTAAATTCATAGTACCAAAATAGTTTTTTTTCAAGTCAAAAATGATTTATGAAGCTTCTACGAAGTTATTTATAAAGGGTAAGTGTATTAATAAACTTTAAAACTGTTTTTCTCAAAACAGATTTTTCAAGGTTTTTAGAATTTTTAAATGTGCCATGCTACTTAATTTTTGTTCAAAATTCATGAAATTGATAAGGAAGAATCCTGATACCGTTTACAATAAAACTGGGCATGCATTTTACAATTCGACTTCAATAAGGTAATTAAATTTGATTTATAACTTATTAAAAGGCAAAATTTTGATGAAAATCGGGAAGGAATTGAGAAAAAAATTTCTCAAAAATTAACTACTCAAGGGATTAAATAACTGATGCACATATTTGTTTGTTATACAGTTTTAAGTAATTAAAATGCAAAATAGAGGAAATATCTCAAAATTTATTTCGCAAGGAGCATTTTAAAATTTTGGTTATAAATTTAAAATTTTCTAAAAATTTTAAAATTGGAATGAGATTGGAAATTTCTTTTAAGGTATTCTATATATTTATAGTGAAACTAGCTAAAAACCCGCTCTTCGCTACGGAGTACATTCAAATTAAATAAAACGGTCAATGTATGCAATTAATGCCAAAAAAATAAATATATATATCTATAATTATATATAAAGAGAGAGAGTGATTTTGTACGTGGAGGGTAATCTCCGGAACCACTGCATCTATTTGAAAAATTCTATTACTGTTTGAAAGGTACATTATTCCAGATGGACATAGGCTATATATTATGTATATCTGATCAGTAGAAATAAAGTTAGGGGGTATACTCTAGATTTGTGTGCATGGCCGCCATCTTGAATTTTTCCGCCAGGGTTTGGCGCATTTCGCATGGCGATAATTATTGCGTTCTGGTAAAAATAACCCAATGTCAAATTCTCTAATTTTAAGACCAAACAGTTATTTCTGATGTGATCTTTTAATTACAGTATAATAATTTTAGGTCAGATCTCGGCCTTGACCTGGAAATCTGAGTCAAATTGACTATACTCAAAAGAGTAAATTATTTTTAAGACTAAGAGTCTTTTTGTTGAAAATTTTTTAATCCATTATCAGTTTTTCGTTAACTTATTAAATTTAAGTTGCTTTTAATTTTGTTTATCGATTGTCAATTAGTATACTATAATGATACACCATTTCATTTATTTGAAGTAAAAATTATCTGCCATCATTTTTTCGTAAAATGTAAAATACAGTATACATTTTAAATACAATATATTTTAAAATATTTTATAATTCCAAGTTGTAGTGGATTACAAATAAATTTAAATAACTGAAGTTCAACTTCTCTCTCCCCAGGAACCTAAGTTAAAAAGTTAGTTAAGGTTAAGTTATTGGTTTAGGAAAAGGGTTTTTTTTTTCTCATTTCCAACACAGCAGGATAAATGGTCAAGTAATCCTTGTCCCGATTTTATTGTATGAACCAAATATTTGGTTAAGGTCAAATCTGAAGTAAATGAAGTAAAATTTCATTACCACAATGCCCTTTAATAAAAAAAAAGAAAAAAAGAAAAAAAAAAAAAAAGAGAGAGAAGAAGAAGAAGAGGATCTGGTTACTCACCATAAATTTATGGGTTCATAATTATTTTACATTTTTCAAAGCTGAATTTTAGATAATTTTTAAATTGCAAGTTATTTAGGTGGTACGAAAATGCTGTATTTTTTTTCTAATTAACAATATATTGCATAATATTTTGGTTATTCATTGCTATTAGTCAAAGAGTTAGGGCAAACTGAATAGATGTCATTGAAATTTTATCTGTAAGTAAAATTCATTTGACCAAATTTTTCATATGGATCATAATTTGAAAAGGTAGTTTTTAATTAAAAATGACAAAAAAAAATCTCAGTCCAACGATTAAATGATTTTTCAAAAATATTTCTAAATTACACAATTTAAAAAGGTCGTTTTTATTAAAAAAGCTAAAAGAAAAACCCCAAATTTCCAATATTTGAGAATGATTTTTTCAAAAAAGTGGTTTTTATCAAAAACCCCAAAATAAATCTAATCCCAACGTTTAAATGATTTTTCAAAAATTTTTCTAAGTTTCATAATTTAAACAGGTGGTTTTTATTAAAAAAGCTAAAAAATTTCAAAGTCCAGCGTTTTGAAAACACCGCTTAAAACACATTGGCGAGAAATTTTCCACTCCTCAAAACACGGTAAAATCGCCAAGTTGGCGCAAAAAAATCCAAGATGGCGGCCGTGCACACAATTATTAAGTAACGTAATATTAATTTGAATATTATTTTAGGTGCTTAAAATAATTAAAAAAACATTCTTTACTTAAAATCCTTTTTTTATTTTTGTATTTTTATTTCATCTCTTACTCTAATTTTGAGATACCAATGTGTATCTATACTTCTATAATCTATACTTATATATAAAGAGAGAGAGCGATTTTGTACGAGGAGGGTAATCTCCGGAACCACTGCACCTATTTGAAAAATTCTTTCACTGTTTGAAAGGTACATTATTCCAGATGGACATAGGCTATATATTATGTATATCTGATCAGTAGAAATAATGTTAGGGGCTTAATCCTAACAATCTCCATTGTTACCGCTACTGTCCTCTACCGCTTTTTGTACCATACACTTCAACGATCTTTGGCGTGGTGCTATCGCGGTGGGCTTCTGTTCTGACGTTAGCGGTTCGAAACTAGCCGTTCTCCGGCACGCTCTTTTCTTTTAAAAAATTAACGTTAAAATTTAACTAACGTAATATTAATTTGAATATTATTTTAAGAATATAATTTTTAAAAAAATTGAATATTTAATAAAAAACATTCTTTACTTAAAATTCTTTTTTTTTATTTTTGTATTTTTATTTCATCTCTTAACCTCTTTCTATTAATTTGAATACTATTTTAGGTGCTAAAAATAATTAAAAAAAGCATTCTTTTCTTAAAATCCTTTTTTTATTTTTGAATAAAACTACGGTCTCAAGCACACCTCTTTCTTTTAAAAAATTACTTTTTCTATTAATTTGAATACTATTTTAGGTGCTTAAAATAATTTAAAAAAACATTCTTTACTTAAAATCCTTTTTTTATTTTTGAATAAAACTACGGTCTCAAGCACACCTCTTTCTTTTAAAAAATTAACTTTAATTAATAACTAACGTAATATTAATTTGAATGCTATTTTAGGTGCTTAAAATAATTTTAAAAAACATTCTTTACTTATAATCCTTTTTTTATTTTTGTCTGTTTTTTTATTTTTGCGGCCCGTCCCGACTTTGTCCGGGTTGAACAATTATCTATCTTAAGTAGATATTAGGCAGGTATAACTTATTTCAAAACTTCTTGGTGTATCACCTTCTTGGTGTAAGAAAATCTAAACTTTCTAGAAATACCTCAAATGCTAGGTCTGAAAAAAGGAGACGTCAAATAACAAGATCCCAAAGATCCCAAGATCCCAAGATTCCAAGAACCCAACAGCAAAATGTTCAGGTTGTACATGAAATTCGATCTGCTTTCCAATTCAATCCAGATAATAACTACAGTGAACACAAAGATATCCAAATTGGAAACATGAACAAAGTTTGTAATAAATGCAAAGCCAAGAAATGGAAGGACGAAGCTCAAGGACTTTGTTGCGCTGCGGGAAAAGTACATTTAATAGATATTCCTGAGCCGCCGAAACTAATCAAAGATCTCATAATGGGAAATCATCCACTTTCGACACATTTCTTAAATAATACAAGACGTTACAATACCATTTTTCAAATGACTTCCTTCGGGGCGAATGAAGTCAGGGAAGGTAATTTTATGCCCACCTTTAAAGTTCGTGGACAAATTTACCACTTAATTGGCAGTCTACTTCCACCCGAAGGCAATAATGCACAATTCTTACAAATATATTTCCTGTCCGAGCAAAATCAAGTGAACGCACGATCACGCATGGTACCTAATTTAAACGCAGAGCTTATAGCACAGCTTCAGCAAACTTTACACGAAAATAACAGTTACATTCAATCCATTAAGTACAACTTGGAAAAGAATATAGATTCAGAAGAATTACAACTAATTATCCACGCAGATCGTCGTCCAGCTAATACACATAGAGGGAGGTATAATGCTCCTACCACTGATGAAGTTGCTGTTCTTTTAGTGAACGAAGACAAAGGACCAAGAGACATAATTTTACAGGGTCGGGATGGACAATTACGTAGGGTTTCAGAATTGCATAGATCCTATGACCCTTTACAATACCCCCTTCTCTTCCCAAGAGGTGAAGATGGCTATTGTCTGAATATACCACAAGAAAATTCTGCACGTAATAAGACTGTCACATGCATGCAGTTTTATGCGTATATGCTTATGATTAGAGCAGACAGCTTGAATACGTTACATCATTTCAGAAATCTATTTAACCAATATATTGTTGATATGATATCTAAGATAATTACTGAACGACTTGATTTTATCCGCAGGAATCAAACAAAACTTAGAGCTGAAAACTACATCCATCTAAGAGATTCTGTAAATCAAGATCAGAACGTGAAAGCACAAAATATTGGTCAACACATAATATTACACTCAACATTCACAGGTTCTCCCAGGTACATGCACGAAAAGACGCAAGATGCAATGTCATACGTCCGAAACTTTGGCAGACCTGATTTGTTTATAACGTTCACGTGTAATCCCGAATGGCTTGAAATTAAAAGGGAATTATTCCCCGGACAAAGATCCTACGATAGGCATGACATTCTGGCACGTGTGTTTAATTTAAAGGTAAAAAAACTTATGACACTTTTAACGAAAAATGCCATTTTCGGTACCACAAAAGCTTACATATTTAGCATTGAATGGCAGAAGAGAGGATTACCTCACGTACATATTTTGTTATGGCTTGAAACCAAAATAAAACCTGACGAGGTCGATAACATAATATCAGCCGAGCTTCCAGATCCCCAACGGGATCCCTTATTATTTGATATTGTGGTTAAAAACATGATCCATGGCCCATGTGGGGAATATAACATAAATTCTCCTTGCATGACCAATGGAATCTGCAGTAAGAAATACCCACGGAAACTTATAGCTGAGACGGAAACAGGGGTGAACGGATATCCAGTTTATCGTCGAAGAAGCCCTGAAGATGGCGACAATACTGTGACAATGACAGTTAGAGGAGAGGAGGTCACTGTTAATAATAAATGGGTTGTTCCATATTCCCCTGTACTGTGCAGAAGCTTTAATGCCCACATCAATGTTGAATACTGTCAATCAGTTCAAGCGATTAAATATATCTGCAAATATATCAACAAAGGATCCGATCAGGCCACTGTCTCTGTTGAAAACAAACAAAATGAGATCGAAACATATTTAAATGGCCGTTATATTAGCACATCGGAAGCTGTTTGGAGAATTCTCGAGTTTCACATTCATGAGAGGCATCCAACAGTAACCCATTTAGCGGTGCACCTAGAAAATGGCCAGAGAGTGTATTTTACAGAAAACAATCTCCAACAAAGAATTGAAAGCCCTCCTGCAACAACACTTACGGCGTTCTATGATTTATGTAGCACAGACGATTTCGCGAAGACTTTGTTATACCACGAAGTTCCTCAGTACTACACATGGGCAAATAACAAGTTTTCGCGAAGAAAACGAGGGCAAGAGGTCGAAGGGCATCCCGGAATTAGGAAAGACTCTGCTCTTGGTAGACTGTACAGTATTCATCCTAGCCAATCTGAATGCTTTCATTTAAGGATTCTTTTACAACATATTCGCGGTCCAACATCTTTCCAAAGTCTTTTGTCAGTTAATGGACAGGTCATGCCAACCTATCAAGCAGCCTGTAAAGAACTATGTCTTATTGAGGACGACGAACATTGGAAGTATACCTTAGCTGATGCTGTACTTTCGGATTCGGCTCCTAAACTGAGAGAATTGTTTGTGACAATTTTGTTATTTTATCAACCTTCAGATCTCATTGCTTTATGGCAAACATTTAAAAAAGATCTCTGTGAAGACATATTGCATCGAGCGCGCCAGCAGAATAATGATGACTGTATGCCATTATCAAATGATATCATAAACCAAGGTCTCATTCAAATAGAAGACAAAATTTATCTATTAAGCGAAAAGTCATTAGGAGACTTTGGCCTGCCGTCACCACAGAGAATCAACAAAAGCAATTCTGTAAGGACAACATTGGTACATGATTGCAACCAACTGATTGAGTACGTTTCTAATAACGTACCAAATTTAGTACCCGATCAGCGACTCGCCTTTGACGCCATAGTGAATAGCGTTGAAAACAATGAAGGCAAATTATTGTTTATCGATGCACCCGGTGGAACCGGAAAAACTTACTTGATAAATTTAATACTGGCCAAAATTCGATCAACAGGAAGACTGGCTCTTGCGGTGGCTTCTTCTGGAATTGCCGCGACTTTACTTAGTGGTGGAAAAACTGCCCATTCAACATTTAAACTGCCTTTGAATGTCTCCCTCCAGAAAGAATCCGTATGTTCCATAAGAAAAAACGGGCCGTTGGGCCAACTTCTTCAACAGGTCTGTCTCATAATGTGGGACGAATGTACGATGAGTCACCGCTCACATATAGAAGCCGTAAACAGAACTCTAAAAGACCTAAGAAGTTCAGACCAAATTATGGGAGGCGTCACCTTCGTATTTGCCGGTGACTTTCGTCAAACTCTTCCTGTGGTGCCTAGAGGAACGCGTGCAGATATACTTAAAGCCTGCTTAAAGTCGTCTCATTTATGGAGCTCTGTACAATCAATCACCTTAAGAACAAACATGAGAGCCCACTTAGGAGGTGGTGATAGGCATTTCTCGAGTCTTCTATTACAAGTAGGTGACGGGAAAATACCTGAACAAGATGGCCTTATCAAAATAGATGAGTTAGGAAAGTCTGTCTGAAATCTAAATGATTTGATCTTAAATGTGTACCCAGAAATTGAGAATCTTTGTCAAAAAGATTACACGTGGATGTGCGAGAGGGCGATAGTTTCGCCAAGAAATTCTTCTGTTGATCATATCAATGAACAAATATTAATAAGAATACCAGGTGATAAAAAAATATATAAATCCATTGATACCGTATTAGATACAGAGGACGCTGTACATTATCCACAGGAATTCCTTAATTCCCTTAACCCTTCAGGACTCCCCCCTCATACACTAAATATTAAAGTCGGTATTCCAATAATTTTATTGCGAAACCTAAATCCACCTAATATGTGCAATGGAACTAGACTCCGAGTAAAATCGCTACGAAATAATGTGATTGAAAGTATTATTCTTACAGGACCAGCGGCAGGTCAGTTGGCTCATATTCCCCGCATTCCCATGATCCCTACAGATTTACCTTTCCAATTTAAGCGATTACAGTTTCCAATAAAAATTTCTTTTGCCATCACCATCAACAAATCCCAAGGTCAAACATACAAATATATTGGACTTGACTTACGGGAAGATTGCTTTAGTCATGGACAATTATATGTTGGTCTCTCTAGGTCAGGAAATGCGGAGAATCAATTTATTTTAAAACCCCAGAAAAACGAAACAAAAAATGTGGTATACCATGAAGTTTTAAAATAAATTATACCTACCTAATGAAACATGATGAAAGGCTGATAAGGAAAAATATCCCTACTGGGAAATCCTCGCCTTGCAAATATCGCAAAAGGAGGATTAGGCGCCTTTGCTGTACGCCTAGCGTGGTGTGGAAATCAGCAATTTATTCATTTAAAAATAATATATAAAGTTGAACGAAACAAAAATGTATAGAACGAAACAAAAAATGTGGTATACCATGAAGTTTTAAAATAAATTATACCTACCTAATATCTAATTAAGATAGATAATTGTTCCACCCGGACAATGTCGGGACGGGCCGCTAGTTTAAAATAAATGCGACGATCAATGTGTACAATTGATGTAAAATATATATATATATATATATATATATATATATATATATATATATATATATATATATATATATATATATATATATATATATATGTGATGCTCCGTACACCACGCTGTGGAGGAGATGCGTAGCACTTATCAGATGTGTAGTCGGCACAAGGGTGTGATGCAGTCGGGCGAAGTGTTGACCATACCGTAAATCTCTGCTCTCAACTTGGAGAGAAACACACATGGAGCCATAGAAGAAGAACACAGCTTTCAGACGATATCCATGAAATCACCTTTTTATTCAACTATGAAGCATTACGAAAGCGTTATAATTGCAGTGTCCACTGGACTTGCCCTTACGGGGCTCAGAGAGCTGATTACATTACAAGTTAAGACAGGAGCGGACAGTAGGTCCGACAGCAACGAGAGTTAGACACGAAGAGCGAGAAGTCTTCTGTTCACGCAAATAGTAAATGAGTGTTTTGCGATATTGACGCCAGAGGGCCTAAACTACTTAATTTTTAATTGGGCGACTTTAGATTCGTTCACGTTTAGATTTTAGTTCACGTGTCCACTTAAGTTCTCCCGGGGATACTTTATTGCTAGATCCCGCGCTTGTTAGATCTGCGCCCTATTGACCTGGGTGCAGGATAAGTGGCCATAAAGTTCTTGTAAAGTGTGGTTTCGACATTATAGAAGACATAAATCCAGAGTGGTTTGAGGGCTCTTCAAGAATTTTGACACAAATAATATTTCGAGTTATAACAAATTTAAATTATCCCACTTTTTAAAAAAAAATTTAAATTTAAATTTTTTTAAAAACTCGTTCTTCCTATTCAGATCCGGAGATCCGGATAAACGAGATTTGACTGTACTTCCATTGCACCTATCTTCATCTACCCGTGTTTGAGACTGAGTTTTCAAATCTGGATTTTTAAAATAGTTTGTCAAAATTTACTGATTTTTTTTCTATTCTTGTTAACTTTTTCCTAATATTTTTGAATTTTGCATCAATCGAAAAATTTCCCTCGTGCTCGTGCGATTATTTTTATTTAAAAAAAGTGGGTAACTGTCGACAAAAATTTGACCCCCACTGATCTAAGTTATGTATGGTTTTAATTAGGGTTTTTGACCCGGGTTTCCCCGAACCCGAAAACCCGGGGAATTTTTAATGTAAATCCGGGGAATTAGTTATTTATCTAATACAGTAGAATACCAATTATATTCCTTAATGTAGAACCAAGACCGAATTTAACAAGTCGGACTCGGTACGGGTCTCAAACCAATGAACAAAAAATTAGAATGAGACGAAGTGAGATGGAGATACATTGGCGGCGTCGTACGCCATAGCTCTATTTCACTCAAGTTTTTAAGTTGAGGATTCCCAACAGCAACGTGCGTTATGCCGTGTGAATTGCGCAATACTTCAGCTACACGACCATGCCGACCAAGAAGGTGGGAGTTAAAGATGGATTTGAAGATGATGCTACGAGTATTGGTGCTTGTACTAAACAAATGTCCCTATCTGATGAGCTTAGTATGTTTCTGCAGGAGAATGATAATAAGGAAAATCATAAAAAATCAAAATCTGGTTCATATATCATAAGAAAAGAAATTGAGTTGTTTCGGGCAACAAAAAGCCGTCCTGAAATGCTAGATAAACTTTTCAGGTCTTTTTAACAACAATTCGACCAACTTCGGTGGAAGCAAAACGAGAATTTTCTGTAATGGGTCTCTTTGCTATTAAACTCAGAAGCCGACTCAGTGATGATACGTTGAGTGCAATGATGGTTGTAAGGCAGTTTTATAAAAAAAATGAGATATTTGTACCACTTTTATTTATGTTATACATATATGTATATGTTTATTAACATTAAATTGATTTACTGCTATTTTTTATATTTGAAATTCTGAAATAAATTAAATGCTTCTAATAAACTATTTATTATTTTAGTTCTTTGCTATTGACCCCCTGAAACCAACCAAGTAAACCCGGGAAAACCCGGGTTTTAAATATAAAAAAACCCGTCAAACCCGTAACCCGGGTTTTAAAAAAATTGCTCAAAATCGAAAACGCTAGTTTTAATACCATATCACGAAGGTCTCTTTTATTATTAGAAAGAACATCATTTTTAATACATTTAATACTATGATTCCCGATTTCTGTAAAAAGGGAAAATCATAAAATAGACTGAAAGAATAAAAAGTTTCGCTTTAATTCAAGTTTTTCTTAACTATATTAAAAAGTACAATATTCTAAAAAGTACTTCTAATTAAAGTACTTAAAGTGTTAACGGAACTAGCTTTTTGATGATAAAAAAAAGTGTAAGAATCGCATTTTTGAAAGGTTTATTTAAAAATTAGTTTTAAATTTCCCTTTAAGTTTTCCCTTTATTTATAAATTTTAAAGTTGCAGAAGATTTAGGATTTAAAAAAAAATTACTGTCATGAACGTTAAATATATTATAAAACGCAATACCGCAATTCCTGCTCTTTGTATTTTTTTTTTTTCTTGCATGTCTTAATGCAAAGTGTTTGTTATATTTTCCTCTATAAATCCTGTCTCGATTCTAGTTACGAATGGATATTTAAAAAAATTCTCTTGAAAGTTATGCTAGAACTTAGTTTTATTTTTTTGTTGCTGTTCATTTAAAGGACAAAAGAAGAAAAAAAAGTGTAAAAAAATGAAAATGGGTCTGGTGACAGAAAAAGACAAGTCTAAATGTTAAGTTAGTATTCCGGTTTCGGTGTGCGTTAATTCAAAAAAAATATTATTTTACGCGAATGCAAACCTGCCAACTTTTACGCAACGTTCGTGAAATTTATGCATTTTGACTCCTTTGTATGCTTTTCCGAGTTGTCTTTTTTACGCATATAATTACATATATATGTATGCGTATGTGTTTTCATTATGTCTAAAATAAATGTGAAATTCTCTCTTCACGCGAGACAGGGAATCTCATTTTATTATGTCTTTTAATGCAAATTAATCAATGAATACATTATTATCATTGAAAAAGGGTCGTGAATTCAGGATACAACGCGTTCAGGCCACTTGGTTTTTTAACTAAATCTCTCTTTAAGAGTGATTACAAAGTTTTAAAGATGTCATACGTGTACAGTTGTCTTCATTTCTTTTGAAGTAACAAAGTATGAAAACACCGAATTATTTTATAGGAAAACTAGTTGAAAAGCCACACTTCGCTACGGAGTACATTCAAATTAAATACAACGGTCAATGTATGCAATTAATGCCAAAAAAAATTAATATATATACAGTGATTTCCGCTTATAAGAATCACGTTTGTTATTACTGTTTTTGATTCTTATAAGCGGTTGATTCTTATAGCCGAAATTTAGGTTTTGGGCAGGCACACACACACACTTATATATACATATATTAGATAATTTATCATAAAATACTCTTTAATTTACGTTAATTGTCTTTTATTAAAATTATTTTTTATAATTTTAAAAATACAACTTAATTTCTAGACCTATAAGGAGATACACATGATTATAGTAATCGAAGAAAAAAATCCAATATTTGTTACCACATACCTGCTTAACAGTTTTAACATTTGAACCACAGGAAGGGAACAAGAAAAAGTTTTCTATGGTAGTTTTACGTAATGAAGTTTTCAGTAGGCTGTTTATACCTCTTTCAATACTAATAGTCTCAGACGAAGATTCACCTTCTAGCTTACGTTTCACGGTTTAATAACGTGCTGAATCTACTAATATCACGTTTGCCTAAGTGATAGTGAACACTTCACCGAAGATTTATGTGTTTCAGGGTACAGGAAGCCGCAACCAGGATTTGGGAGGCGGGAAAAAAAAGAGCCCCTATTTTTGTTTGTCAGTGGAGAAAAGTGAAATCAAACCCGGACGAGTAAAAATGCCCCTCGGTCAAGCTAATAGGACAGTGTTGTGCTAAAGCGTTTAAGGGGAAACTATGTTATGTCTAACAAAGAAAGGGATGAATTTTACGACTATATTCCATTCCCATCTTATCAATCCTTGGGATTGGAAGGAATTCCTTGGGAAAGGAATCATCTTATTAATTCCTTTCTTTTCTATTTTTTTTTTTTTTTTAAAAGAAAGAACTTCATGTCTTTTGATGGTTTAAGTAGCTTTTTTGGAAAAATGAAAGGAAAGCGAAGAGTGTAATCTGATTCTTAAAACCGGTGGATTGATTCTTTAAAGCGAAAATTTTAACATGGAAATAAGACATTTGTTTTTGTTTTCGCGATATTGATTCTTATAAACGGTTGATTCTTATAACCACTGATCCCTATAAGCGGTGGTTACTGTATATATGTATAATAAATACGACGATCAATGTATACAATTGATGTAAAAAAAACAAAAAATATATTTATAAAAAAAATCGTAAGAGATATTTTTATAGACAAAATGATGTAGAAGAAAATATTCAAATTAAATCTAATAGGACATACTAAAGAATATAGTACAGTTAATATAGTACAGTTTGAGGAACATATCTTTTACTGTATTTTAATATATTTTTGGATAATGTCCAATCGTTTGCCGCATTAGCAAGGGGAAAAATATTTTTTTGTCTATTTCATTGTTAATCACGTGGCGATAAATTTATTTAAAGTACCAGAAAGAGAAATCACTTGATCAGCATTTAATAAATTAAATTCTAAAATTTAATATTTAAAAATTCACCAAAAATCAGAAAATGGAGGTAAAGATTCGAAAAAGATCTCATTTTAAAGGAATTTTTATGATCTTTCTCGTGATATAAATTTCATAACGCTCAAATAATTATTTTAAATGCAAACTTAAAAAAAGTTACTAAAACAGCTTAAAAATTTAATTTAAAATAATCTAAGAAGAATTTTTCAAAAATCTTTCTTAGTGCACCCCTACACTATAAGAAGAATCGCCATGCAAAATTTCAACCCTTTAGGTCCAGCGGTTTGGTCTGTGCGTTGTATGTCAATCAGTCAGTGAGTCAGTTACGGAACTGTTTTATATATATAGATTAGATTCAAACATGTAAAGGTTTAGAGAAAAATCTTGATTAAGGGGAGTCATCACCTCTGAATCTTCAAAAAATCATTGAATTTTACATTTTTGCATTTTTAGAATATTTGAACATTTCTGAATCATAAGGTCATTAAGGCCTACATTCGGAGCCAATTTTAAAAAAAATCGCTTTTTTTAAGGAATTTTTTTGGTCTTTTATGGTAAAATAGCATTTAAAAATTAAAAAATAAACAAAAACTTGCCTGTAAATACCACACTTTTTTATAAATTGGTCAACTTGAAGTAATTTTTAATGAAATTTAGCTAAAACGCCTATCACTCTGCACAAAATTCTAATGCTACTATTTTAATTTCCTTCTCAGACATGATACATATGACAGTTATCTTGAAAATGATCCACAATCTAAGAGAAATTTTTAAATGCAAAAATAATACACACAATTTTATGTTCTAATATGAAGATTTTCCCCGTTCGCCATTCCTTTCCTTATAAAAATAGCCCCAAACAAAAAACTATTTATTATACATCAATTATAATACAAATCGCGTTAAAGTATTCCAACTAGAACATTAAAAATTATGACATTAAAGAAGTAGTTCCAATGGAAACATTACCAGTGTGGGAACTTTAAAAGCCTTTTTCACGTAAAGATCATTTTCATGCTTGCGCTCCTGACCGTATAAAGGAAACTACTGCAGATATTGCTTTCATATTTTCGGGATAGGTGTATAATGATGCTACCAAAAATATGCCTCTAATTTTTTCTTAAGAAAAATTATTTTACTGTGAATTTATAACATGTAACTTGTAATTTTAATGGCCTTTTCAGTTTGTTTAAATCGGATTGTCCTGGAGTAAATATTTTTTGGTTTTTAAAATTTAAATAGGTGTAGAAATATACCTAATGTTTTAACATCACAAAAAGGGAAAAATTATTATTGAAACTTAATTATTGTTGTTGTAAGAAAGTGAAATAAGAAAGGGGCTAAACATAACTCGCATGTGATGCTTATGCAATACATCTGCAGTATTTAAACATTAATAAAATTATAAATGATTATAAAACACATTTATATACATCTACATTTCAACACAGGTCTAAAATCTGGAATAATATTTAGTGTAACAGTAAACAGCAAAACTTCTCGTGTGACTAATAAGAACCCATTAACCGAAAAAAAAAAAACTATTTAAGCATTAATGGCGAACTTGTTAATGATCAAATCTGAGAATGTCAAAGGTTGATTGTAGACTCTAAATATAGTTCAGTCGCGAATACGAAAGCCTAAAATTCACAATAATTAACTGTATACCAAGCTTTATAAGTCAGCCTTGTTTTACTATATAGGTGTTCTCTTACTCTGCTCCGGAGGATAGAAGCTCAGTTAGCTTAAGAAATTCGATTTGAGTTTAATATACATATATGGTGATATAAGGGGAGTCATCACCTTTTCACAAGTTGATGTAACGTCCTCGGTGGAAAAGAGACACACGAGAGACAATTATATTACACAGAGCTTGTATTAAAAAATAAAAATTTACAGTATGTATAAGGCAGATAGTCTAGGCTCCTCTGCATATGAGAGGTTCTATAGGAACCAAAAATCTTT
The DNA here is from genome assembly GCA_907164885.2 of Dolomedes plantarius. NCBI lineage: Eukaryota > Metazoa > Arthropoda > Arachnida > Araneae > Dolomedidae > Dolomedes > Dolomedes plantarius. The sequence goes on from OU015503.1 coordinate 2,347,084, forward strand.
TACAAGTCTCTCAACGGAGATGTATCTCCCCACTCGTAAAATCGGGAGCCGAGAGAACAATTTTCAGGCCTTCGGTCGGCACAGCGCCCTTTCGGCACCGTTTTCGACGGAAAGATCCGAGGCTCAACAACAGCCACCTATCTCCAGGGCAGACACCCACGCACTCCTTTCTCCTTTTGTTTTTTTCAGCCAGCTGGCCGGGGGGGGGGCGCAGGAGCGACCCACGATGGTTTCTTGGAACCGGGCAGAATTCGTAAAGGGGTGGGCTTTTGCTTGGATGGCCCTTTTTCCCCGAAAAGGGCCAAGACGTAACATTGAACAGACAGAATTTTTGCTGTTTGTTCAAACTTTTTTTAAAATTTAAATTTATTTATTTATTTATTTTTTTACCATTATAAATGAAATTTTTGGTATTACTTCTCTAAACTTTATATATTATGTTCCCTGAATTAATTTTATTACAGGTAAATAAGAATTTATTTAAGAAGTAAGAATTGAGTGTATCTTCTGACAATTTAAATTTATACTGATGCATTGCTTCGAGGCAAATATTTAGAGTAAGCATATCACTCATTATTAACAGTACCGCCAACCAGCGGAGATGCAGAAAGTGCATTTTTAACTGCAGGTAATTTGTCCACAATATATTCCCAGCTTAATGACAGTTTAATCGATGCATTATGTTTTTCACGATCACATTTCAGAAATACGGAGTTAATAAATTAGTTGTTTTCCTCTTTAATCTATATATATAAAACAGTTCCGTAACTGACTCATTCATTCACTGACTGACTGACTGACTGACATACAACGCACAGACCAAACCGCTGGACCTAAAGGGCTGAAATTTTGCATGGCGATTCTTCTAATAGTGTAGGGGTGCACTAAGAAAGATTTTTCAAAAATTCTTCTTAGATTTTTTTAATTTAAATTTTTAAGCTGTTTTTTAAACTTTTTTTACGTTTGCATTTAAAATAATACATTGAGGGTTATAAAATTTATATCACGAGAAAGATCATAAAAATTCCTTCAAATTGAAGTTTTTTTCGAATTTTTACCTCCATTTCCTGATTTTTGGTGAATTTTTAAAGATTAATTTTTAGAATTTAATTTATTAAATGCTGATCACGTGATTTCTTTTTCTGGTACTTTATAGTAAATAAATTTATCGTCACGTGCATAACAACTAAATAGACAATAAAATATTTTTTTTCTTGCTAATGCGGCAGACGATTGAACATTATTTTGTCTATAAAAATATCCCTTACGATTTTTTAAAAAATATATTTTGTTTTCTACATCAATTGTATATATTGATCGTCGTATTATATATATATATATATATATATATTTATTTATATTTATTTTTTTGGCATTAATTGTATACATTGACCGTTGTATTTAATTTGAATGTACTCCGTAGCGAAGTGCGGGTTTTCAGCTGGTAATAGATATATAATAGACTGCACAGCAAAATTTTTATGTGATATTTACTCCTCTCAATAATACTACTACAGGTTTTGTTACTTCATTGCATTGTAATACTATAGTGATTTATTTTTTATTTATATTTTTTGTCTCTAATGTTATAAATTATTATTTTAGACCTATTATTAGTAATATTTGATTATAACATTTGTTACTTTATTTTATATTTGTATATAGCAAAATTGTTTATATTTTTATAGTTTATGCATTTTTTGCAAAAACTAATTAATATGGCAAAGAAACAATTCTGCTTTTGTATCTTTTTTGGAAAATTTCTAATACCGGTATCCCGGTATAACGTTTGAATAAATACCGAATACCGGCATGGTATTTTTGATCCGGAATTACAGTCACTAGTTGGAAGGTATGCAAATACACCCATACCTCGCTTTACGGCCTAGATACGTTCCGAAAAAGTTGGCCGTAAAGCGAAAAGCCGTATAACGAATCAATTATTTTCATACAAACCCATACAAATTTAATTGGATCTGTTCCAATTTTTTATAAATAATGTAGTTTTTTAGTTCATAAAGCAATTTATTCTTTTTATTTCCTATAAAAATGCTTACATAAAAATAAAATTACAAAACAATGTAATAATAAACAGAAATTCAAAAAGTAAACATATAAATAAAGAACAAAAGAAATCATATGCACATATGTATACATATAATAAAAAATAATATAAAATGTTTAAAGACTGTTTTAATGTGATGACGAACATTAACATGAAGAATCACTAAGCTATAATATGCATCACTTTCCGCTGTTGTGGCCGTATAACGAAACACTGTGGGCCGTAAATCGAAAAAGTGCCATAATTAAAAAAGGCCGTTATAGCGAAATGCCGTATAAAGAGCGGCCGTATAGCGAGATATAGGTGTATTATGAAACTTAACGAATAAATTAGTGTCAGTGTTTTTTTTTAAACTTATTAATTTAACCCGAAAAAACTCCATTGGTATATTTAATGGTATATTTGTTTGTACCATCACAAAAGCCGTTTTTGTTTCTTTCGATAGACTCGAAGAGGTCCAGAATGTTAAGTTATAATAACTCAACTCTCAGGGATTACTTTTACCAGCAATAAACGAAAGGCATTCTGACGTATCCCGGTATAACGTTTTAATAAATACCGAATACCGGTATTGTATTTTTGGTCCGGAATTACAATCTCTAGTTGGAAGGTATGCAAATATGATGAAACTTGACTAATAAATTAGTGTCAGTGTTTTTTTTAACTTATTAATTTAACCCGAAAAACTCCATTGGTATATTTAATGGTATATTTGTTTGTACCATCACAAAAGCCGTTTTTGTTTCTTTCGATAGACTCGAAGAGGTCCAGAATGTTAAGTTATAATAACTCAGCTTTCAGGGATTACTTTTACCAGCAATAAACGAAAGGCATTCTGACGTATCCCGGTATATAACGTTTTAATAAATACCGAATACCGGTATTGTATTTTTAATCCGGAATTACAATCTCTAGTTGGAAGGTATGCAAATATGATGAAACTTGACTAATAAATTAGTGTCAGTGTTTTTTTTAACTTATTAATTTAACCCGAAAAAACTCCATTGGTATATTTAATGGTATATTTGTTTGTACCATCACAAAAGCCGTTTTTGTTTCTTTCGATAGACTCGAAGAGGTCCAGAATGTTAAGTTATAATAACTCAACTCTCAGGGATTACTTTTACCAGCAATAAACGAAAGGCATTCTGACGTATCCCGGTATAACGTTTTAATAAATACCGAATACCGGTATTGTATTTTTGGTCCGGAATTACAATCTCTAGTTGGAAGGTATGCAAATATGATGAAACTTTACTAATAAATTAGTGTCAGTGTTTTTTTTAACTTATTAATTTAACCCGAAAAAACTCCATTGGTATATTTAATGGTATATTTGTTTATACCGTCACAAAAGCCGTTTTTGTTTCTTTCGATAGACTGGAAGAGGTCCAGAATGTTAAGTTATAATAACTCAGCTTTCAGGGATTATTTTTACCAGCAATAAGCGAAAGGCATTCTGACGTTTCCCGTTAATTCGTTTCACAAATCCGGTTTAGATGCCTATCTCTCGGTCCTGACATAAAAGAAACATTCATGTCTGTGTGGCTGAGAAACCCTCTCGCACTTTAATATGCAAACTGGCATTCATTTCTGCGGTATGTGAACTTGACACTTGTCAAACAAAGGAAATACATATGCAAACACTGCCTTTGGGATGACGCCTCGATTCCGGCGCCGCAAGAATTCGCTCTCGACGTTTGCCTAAATGATTGGGAATTGGTGTTGTGAATTTTTTTTTTTTTTTGTTATCTCGACGCCTGGCGTCGCTAGTGGCGGTCATTGTTTGAAGTTATGATTAGCATGAAAATGCATTTCTGGGTTATTGTACCGGGCGGCCGCATTTCGCGGCTTAATCGTTTTTGTGAACTTAATCGCGCGCACTTTCTCAGATGCGCCCGGGACGGGATGTCGCGTTTCGTGGCTCCTCTCTGAATTGAGAGCGAAAATGTAGTCGAGTTTATTGACTTAAACTGCAAATTCGCGTCTCGTGTCAAATCTGTTTACGGAATTCCTGCAGGGTAAAACACAGCTGATGAGACTTTGGATGATTTTTTTTTTTCCGACACCTTAATGAAAATAAGGGAGAACTAGTTGATACCCGTCAAAACATGACGGCTAGATAGTGAATAATTGTACTAATACACAAATTATGCTCAACACATCACTGCCAAATGTTTGCAATCATAATATTGCGTAGAAACAAATTAATGTATTTAAGCGGCCTCGTTCTTTGTGAGTATCTAAAGCCATATTTAAAAAATGTCACTGAGCATGCGCAGAAAGCAATTTTTTTAATTGTAAATTATCGTTAATTAAACAGAGCGAAATAAACAATTTCCACCAGGTTTAATCTTATATTTCACAAACATAATTATCATAAAAATAAAAATGACACAGAGAGATCTAGAGAGATTCCTCGGAATAAAGGTGTTTATCATTAAAACATGTCACTGAGCATGCGCAGAAACAATGAGTTTCTAAAGACAGATTTATACATGCCACTGAGCATGCGCAGAAATAAATTTTTAATTGTAAATCATCGCTAATTAATAGAAATTGCGGTTACTAAAACCAAATTTGACAAATCTACAGATTACAATCTTTCGTTTGAGACCAAAATGAAGTAAATGGATGCAGTAGTTTTCTCTCACGGACTGCCCAAAAAGTCGGCTTAGCGACTTAAATATATAGATTCGTTAGAAAATTTGTGAGGAATTCGTAAAACTAGGGATCCTAACATTGCCGGGATAGTTCATTCAGTTGAATTTGAATATCGTAGTTATGTAATGAGACTCAGGTTCGATTCACAATCCTGACTGCTGTAAGTGATACCCGACCCCTGGAAATAACGACATTAGACCTTTACATGGCTCCGTGGGCCTTAAATTTCTTTATAAACTCTTGTAGTCCTTATGTCCTTAATTTTTTACTCAAAATGTAAATAAATATTAACCCTTCGGTGGGAACATGATTCTTTTCTTGCTTAGTGGAGACATCTGCCTGCGAGGTAAAAGGAATATCTCCTTCCTAGGCATTCCTAACTAGAAATTCAAAGGATATTTGTGGTTTATTACATTTCATGGTCGCCACAATCGTCAAACCATTTCTCCTTAATTCTTGACCAGCTTCTATTGAACGGAACCAATCATAGGTTATATTACGGTTCGTTTTGTAGAGGTGTTTAAGAAAATCAGTCTTAAACGCCAGCCTTCGTTTCAAAATAGGTCAGCCTTCGTTTCAAAATAGGTAGCATTAAACAGGGTTTGGACAAAGTCGTTCCTACCACAACTTTTAAAACCTCAAATATTGAAAGATTTTCAGCCTAACTGTACTTTTTTTTTTCCGCTTTCGGTACTACTTATCTGTGTGAAAAACCATTCTCCAAAATGAAATGTACAAAAAATATTTACAGATCCAAATTAACTGATAAGCATTTAAAGTCGCCGCTGATAATTTCCACTAGTAAACTTGATCCACAACTGCAAACAATTGTCTGGGGAAATTACAGCTACATAAATCTCAATCATAATTCTAATGTTTAATTTCATTATTATAAGTTTTGGGGATAAATCTGTTATCATTAATTACAGTTAAGATGTTCAATTTCATTATGTATGTCAGTTATTGTGTTTCTTAACTGGTCGTTAAATAAAAACATCTGGTTATTATTTTGTATGATTTACTTAAAATGCAAATTTTACAATGTAATCGAAATAAGCTATGGTGGGCCGGATTGGTGGTGCTAGCCGGTTTAGGCCCGCGGGCCGTAGTTTGGAGACACCAGCTATACACTATTTAACTACAGGTAGCCCTCCTACAGCATGGCATCTTACAACACGGTCTTTGACCTGTTCCTGTTTACTTATTCATCCAAATTTGAGAATAATCAGGTTTTCGAAAGTGAATTTTCCCTTTTCGTATTTTTTCAACACACTTCTTTAATTGTTCACTGGAAATAAGCGGAGCGACCTTATTTTATCCTATTAAATAAATATCTCCGTTCCTTATTTCATTCGTCTGCTTCAGACTGTTAAACTATGTTCTGGTTTAAAAGATTAAACTGTTTAATAATTATATATTTTTATTTTCAGGCTGTTGCGGTAGTTCGAGATGTATTCTCTAAGCACAAAGAGCTCTACGAAGTAGCTTTAGTAGCGTCATTTTATCCTTCCTTCATCTATCAGGTAAATTCACGATTCCTTCATGTTCTATATTTAGTTAACATGGAAAAAAAATTTTTTTAGAAAATGAACTGCTTTCGGATGAAAAGAAAATAATTCAAAATATACATTTGTTCCTGTGTGATCAGAAAAATACCAACACGACAGCTTTCTGTAGCTTAATATGGAACTGAAGATCTGCAAAATCAACTCATGGAATTCCTAATAGGGCCCAAAGCAGCCTATAAGTGAACCTACCGGGAAACGGTACTTTGGGTGTTCCGTTCAAATCCCGATAAGCGCCACTGAATGCTCCCGTGTCTGTGCTGGGTATGTGCACTGTGGCATCTCGATAGGTTGTTAAGGTAAATCTCTGAGGCTTTTTTAAAATGACTACTATTGAATTCATGACCAAGAAAGACAGAGTCCTAATTATAATGAAAAGGCCAATTCTTAAACAGAAACTTAACAAGGAAATTTATTTACAAAAAAAATTTAACATTAAAAGGGTACAACATAATTTGTTAATTGAAGTGCAGGTTTTACAACGTACGCTCCGGGACCCATCTAGTTCCAAACAGGAGCTTAAAAATCACGTCTGCTCGGGGCGCGTCACAACCACCATCTCCCTAAAATTCTCCTAATCTCTGACTATATCTGGTGGTGTTTTCTTTGTCGGCGACTCTCCCAATTCATCGAAAATGCGTCTGTTTTTCGGAGAGGGGTCTGGCAGCTTGTTGGTGACAGTTCTTCGTAGCGATGCATACTTAAGCCATCTTTATGGCCCGCCGATATCAACTCGCATGAAGCTATTTCCAAGAAAGACAGCTTTACGACGATGGTCGGAGACGCTTGTTTGAGAACCCGATATGCATGGGCTTAACTTTCAGGCCAAAAACTCTGGCGGCATTTGTTGGTATCGTTTTTTAATCCCCCACGTGTTCAAAAACTGTGGGAACTGGAAAATGGTATTCCCAAAAAATGTGCAGCTAGTTCGTGGGGTGTGAGAACGCACCCCCGTAAAGGCGTGACGTCACAGCACATTAACCTTTTGGGTGGGAACATGATTCTTTTCCCACTTAGTGGGAGCATCTGCCTGGATGGCAGACATAGAGGGAATATCTCCCTCCCAGGTATTCCTAACTAGAAATTTAGAGGGTATTTGTGGTTTATTTTGTTTCATGGTAGCCACAATCGTCAAACAATTTCTCCTTAATTCTTGACCAGCTTCGATTGAACAGAACCAATTATCACAGGTTATATTACGGTTCGTTTTGCAGAGGCATTTAGATAGTCGAGCGAGTGATTGGGTTGGGATTTTTAATTTTTGCTCTGATAAATCTAATTTTCACCTGAACCATTAAAGGCTGGCGTCATGAATCACCCTTCCGCATTAAAGACAAGATGTTGACTGATGCATGTGTAGACTTACAGTACCCAACATCGAAGGGTGGGGGGGGGCCAGTGTTGAATAATGAAACCATAGCTGCCTGGGAGGTAGATGTTCCCATCGAAGGGTTAAATCTGTAGGCCGGAAACTCCCTCCGTGGTGTTTATAGAAGTGGGAGGAGAGTACGAGCCCTCCCCCCTCTCCATGGTGCTTTATCGAAATTTTAGTGGCAGCATATCAACAGGGATTCAATCCCGGAAGTCCTTAGTTGCTATGTTCGACCCTGTCTGGGGCATGGGAAGAACTTTTTCATATTTTAACTCAATTGAGATCAAACAATTAATAAAAGAACAAGTAGATGGATGCACCAATCAGACCATTGTAGTTGGTTATATACTGTTTTCCTGTTCGCGCATGCCCCAGCATTGCTATGCTGCGGGGATTGAAAAGTAAAGTGCAGAGCCTTGGAAAACGCGTTGCCGAAAAGACGAGCGTTGCGGGGTTAGAGGTCGATAAAAATGGCTGAATAGTCATTAATTAAGCTGGCGGTCTTTACAATTTGAAGTTAATAAAATATTTAATTATGAACTGAAGTATTATCATTCCCAGCCTCCAGTCACGACTACATAATGAAGAAGTAAAATTAAACGCCCTTTAAAGGATTATATATATATATACAGGGTGATTTTTTTAAAACTGACACTACTCAGAGCCATTTGTCGCGCAATCTATCAGTCGGAATTCCACCAACATTGATAGAGGGACTAAGGACGACATGGGAAACAGTTTCCGTGTAGAAATCAATTAGATCCAAAAGTCGCCGATAGGGGAATATATGGCGCTGTTGTCGGCGTTCCCGAGAATTTGTATTAAAGGCAAGTAAAACATCAAAATACAAATTCACGACTATGTAGTCGACAACAACGACAGTATTTCGGGCTATAAAGAAAAGGGATGAATACCGAACAAGTGGTAAGCAGACAAATGAATAACAAAGAAATTTCACTGCAACACCGCTTTATGCAGCAAATTCACCCTCCTTCAATGTGACCACAGTCCTGGTGGACGACCCATTGCATCCTGAACACTACGTTTTCAACGGCCAAGCGTAACATGGCACCAGGAATGTTAATGAAAGTTCGGGATATGTTGTCTTTTAGGGCCGCCAAGTTCGAGACTCAACCAAGATACACCTTAGACTTTAAATAACCCCACGGAAAATGTCACATGAGTTAGGTCCGGGGAGCTAGGTGGACATGCAAGTGGAAAAAAGCGACTGATGACCCTTTTTTCTGTAAAACAAAGACGCAACAGATTCCGCACTTTATAACCCAAAACACTGGCACTACTGTCGACTACGTAGTTATGAATATGCATTTTGATGGTTTAGTAACCTTTTATGCAAATTTCCCGGTGCTCCGACAACAAAAGCGCTATATCTTCCCCTATCGGTAACTTTTGGAACTTTTTTTTCCACGGAAACTCTTTCCCATGTCGTTCATAGTCCCTCTATCAATTTTCGTGGAATTCCGCCAAAATTGGATCCGCGAAATATCCGATACATCGCGCGACAGATGGCTCTGAATAGTGTCAGTTTAAAAAAATCACACTATATATATATATATATATATATATATATGTGTGTGTGTGTGTGTGTGGGGTGTGCTGGAACTGAGGAACGACGCCTTCATATACACTCACAGGGTTTATTTTATCACGAGATACTTAAACATATAATATAATGAAATGAGGTTTCTTAGCTCCTACTCGAGCAAAGCGATCTCTCCTCCGTGTGAGCGTACTTCCAACTGGCGTATTTCGTCTTCAAACAGGAAGTGGTTGGAGGGCCCTCTAGCGGCTAAAAGTAACTCGCTCCCACGTGTGTGTGTTAGTTAGTTAGTCAGTCAGTCTGTCTGTCTGTCTGTATGTATGTATGTATGTATATGTCTGTCTGTCTGTCTGTATGTATGTATGCATGTATGCATGTATGTAGCTAGCTAGCTAGCTAATTGAGTTACACGCTTTTATGGAGCTGACGAAGTATTTTTTTCTGTAAAATACTGTTAATGGTGCTAGAGTAAAATGAATCAACTTAGAATGTAATTAGATTAAAAGCAGATCTACAGCTGAGATAGATTGATAGGGTTATAAGATTTAAATGTCATCTGTTATGACGAAGAATAATCTGACGGAAAGACAGTCGCCAATCGAAAATTATTTTCACATCATACTTAGCATGTCACCTCTGCTTCCGCGGAGTTGTCGTATAGAGAAAAGAACGTACCGAATAATTCTGTGACCTGAAATTGTCGAGATTGTTAGTTGATTTATTGCTTATATATGCATATTATTGTGGTATTTGTATTATAATAAGCGTGATAGTTAACCTTTCGTAAAATCAATTTCAGGTATAGTCTCGCTAGGTCTCTCTTGTATTTTGTATCTTTATTTTTTTTCAAATTAAACACTGTATACATTTGAATTAAAGATTTATTAAAATAAATGAAGAAATTAATTTTCGTAAATTTTAATCATTTTTTCAATCTGGACTGTTTGAATTTTACAAAATAAACTAAAAAACTTTCTGGGCTATAGTTTCACACAAGATAAATAATTCGTTCGCGCTTTTAGGTCACAATATATTAAAATGTACTGTGTTTGTGCTTCAAATAAGCATTCAGAATAATGTGCTAAGGAAAATTTATCTCATACGTTCACTGTAAAAATATAAGATAACATTCAAACAGAATTACAAAGGCTTCAGAGAAGGCCTTTGTAATTCTGTTTGAAGGCCTTCTCTGAATTACAAAGGCTTCAGAGAAGGCCTTCTTTAGAAAAGTAATCGACGTAGTGGGACTAAAGCCCTGTTTACATAGAATCCGTCAGTGTTCCTCGTATTGACATACTTTAATCCAATCACAGGCCTTAACAATTTCATTGCTAATCGTTTGAAGGTTTGTAATTAGTGAAATATATTTCAATACTAGTAACGCTGTCGGATTCTGTGTGAACAGGTACAAATGCTTTTCGTTTAAGCAGCGATATTTTAAACCTTTCAAAAGGCGCTTTTAATAGTTACTCCAATATAAAATTTGTAAAATTTGTGTTTGTTTTTGTTGGTATATATATATAAATGCTACAAAGTGTTTTTAACTTTTCACACCAGATGGTGCTAAGTGTCTGTATTTGTCCTTTTGTATGTAAATGTATATTTTCTGTAAATAAAACTCAGTTGGAATGTAGTCCTTGAACGTGTGAGACACAACATTTGGCAGCAGAGCTTCGTGGTTGTTTTTCTCCTCGAAGAGCCAGTCGCATCGACATCCGGTCGCCGATGAATTCAAAATGCAACTGTGAGATTTCCTAAAGCGAAAGTTTAAACGATAGCGAAGAAAATGGATAACATGAAAAGCATTCCGTTGTTGAATAGTGGAAATTATTTACTCTGGTCTATGAAAATCAAGGCAATTTTAACTTTAAAAAGATTAATAGATGTTATCTATGAAGATAGACCACAGGATTTAAAATTACTAGAAGATTGGAAAACAAAGAATGATGACGCTGTAGCCTATATTTTGCTATCACTTTCAGATGAACAGAGTCTCCAATTTGCAGAAGAAACCAATGCCAAAAATTTATGGGAAAAAATAAAAAGGGTTTTCACAGGAAAAAATGAAGACCGGAAGATAGATGCTGGAAATGAGCTAAAGAATATAGAAATGCAAGAAAACGAAAATGTATCTGACTACATAGCCAGAGCAAGGGGACTTTCTATGAAGTGTAGCGCACTTGGTTTGAACATTTCAGAACGTGAACTGGTTTACTACACAGTTCGTAGACTTAACCATAAATTCGGGAAAATAAGAGAAATATTGAAGACGCAAAGAGAAAAAGAAATTGATGAAATATTAGAAATTTTACGCGAAGAAGAGAATACCCATTTAAAAATGAACTCAAATTCCATATCCAGAAAAGGAGAAGCTTTCCATGTTAAAAACAGTAATAGAAACGTAAAACTTTGCTGGATCTGCAACAAATCCAATCACATAGCCAGAAATTGTTTTTTCAGGAATAAAACAGGAAACAGGAGTGGAAATGCACCCGACAACGTGATAAGAACATTACCTAACGACAAAACCAAAAACAAGCAAAAAATGAGATTCGCGAACGCAGCATTTGAAAACGAAAATCAGAACTTTGCCCTTATGACAGACCCAGAACATTCCGACGCTACTTGTGAGGATATTTGGATTTTGGATTCTGGAAGCAGCTCACATATGTGCAAGGACCTTAAATTTTTTGAAAACTTTAATTCCGATGTTGGTCATATTAACTTAGCAGGTAAGAATTCTGTTTTAAAATCTATTGGCGAAGGAAAAGTTAAAGCTAAGACATTTGTAAACAATATTGAAAATACATTAACTATTGATAATGTGATTTATGTACCTGATTTAAGATGTAATTTGTTATCCATGACTAAATTAATGGAAAGAGGTTATAGTATTCAATCATATGATAATTATGTTTTGGTTTTAAGCAAAACTGGTCAAATTGTTTTAAAAGCTGAGAAAGTAAATAATCGCTTAGAAATTATAATGAAACCTTGTATTGATAATAATTCATCTGAATTATTAGAGTGTAACTTTGTTAAAAATGTAGAAAATTATGAATTATGGCATAAAAGACTTTGTCACTTGAATCCTCAATATATGTCTAAAATGAAAGATATAATTGATATAAATGTTAAAGAATCTGAAATTTTAAATTGTGAATCATGTAATATCAGTAAATTAACTCGTAAAAAACATTGCAAAATTAATATTGATCAAAGTAATTCTGTTTTGGAATTAATTCATGCTGACTTAGCTGGTCCTATAAATATTGATTCATTGGGTGGTTCTAAATATTTTTTAATGCTTGTAGATGATTATTCTGGTATGTATTTTTCTTATTTTATAAAACATAAGTATGAAGTATTTGATGTGTTTAAAAATTTTAAAGAAAGGTATGAAAACCTAACAAGCCGAAAAATCAAACGCTTAAGAACCGATAATGGATTAGAATTTGTGAATAAGGAAATGACTAAATTCTTACTGAAATTTGGCATATCTCATGAAAAAACAGTACCGTACAACCCAGAATCAAACGGAAAAGCCGAGAGGGCTATAGGAGTTTTAGTAGAACGCGCAAGAACCTTACTATATGAGAGTAGACTACCTCAAAAATTTTGGGCGGAAGCCATATCCTGCAGTACTCATGTATCGAATATTACACCGCGCAAGTATAAAAATAAACTTCCGATGGAAATATGGACAGGTAAAGAACCCAAAATAAGTTATTTAAAAACTTTTGGCTGTGTAGCTTATTATCATATTCCTAAACAATTTCGCAATAAATTTGATGTTCCAGGGAAACGCGGAATTTTTGTCGGTTATTCCAGAGATAGAATAGCATATAGGATTTATGACATCGCAAAAAATACAGTGATTGAGGAACGATCAGTTAAATTTGACGAAAAATTAAAAGGCAGCGAATTCATAACGAAAAATTCGGAATCCTATTTATGGAATGTTGAAAATCTGAGTCAGTTCAATTTTTCAAATTTAGAAGCAGAAACAGAAATTAACCCGCGTGAAGATAATCAAAGTGAAATTAATGACACAAAATCATTACAAAATGAAACCGCAAACGATCAAAGAGTGGAAAACTCAAATCATGAGTTATCACCTAAATTAAGGCGTTCCGAACGTATAAAAAATAAGTCAACGGCGAATTTGGCCTTAAGTAACTCTACTCGGGAGGAAAATAATTCAATACCTGAAAATTATGAGCAAGCAATGAATAGCATTAAACATAATAAGTGGAAAATCGCGATGCAAAAAGAATTAGAGTCAATGAATAAGCATGATGTCTTTGAAATAATTGAAAGACCTAAAAATGTAAAAATAATCAAAAGTAAGTGGATTTATTCAGTTAAAACAATTAATGACGAGGAAATTTATAAAGCAAGACTCGTAGCGGCAGGTTTTAATTTAATTAAAAATAAAGACTATTCAGAGTCTTTTTCGCCTGTTGTTAATATAGAATCATTTAGATTATTGATATCATTAGCTGCAAAATTAAATTTATCTGTAAGATTTTTTGATGTCAAGACAGCTTACTTGTATGGCGATATTGAAGAAACTGTTTACATGGAAATCCCACCAGGTTATGAAGAACAATTTGGTAAGAACAATGTATGTAAATTAAAGCGTAGCTTATATGGTTTACCACAATCTGGTAGAAATTGGCATATTAAACTTAAAAATGAACTGAAAAGGATTGGCCTCAACCAGCTTGCATCTGACAATTGTGTTTTTATTACAAGTAATGAAACTGATTTTTTCGCAATTTGTATTTATGTAGATGATTTGGCAATATTTTCAAATAATTCTAAATTATGTGAAGAGATAATACTTAAGCTTAGAAAAACTTTTGAATTAAATGAAACTACAGAAAATTCCAAATTTTTAGGTATAGAAGTTCTACAAAATGAAAATGGTATTAGTTTATCGCAAACGCATTACATTGAATCTCTGATAAATAAATATGGATTGGAAAACTGTAAGAAAGCTAATACACCAATAACTAAAGGTGAGGATAGATGTTTTAATCCCACGGATGATTTAGTCAATCAGACTGAATATCAGGAAATAATAGGTGAGATTTTATATTTGGCTAATAGAACTCGCCCAGATCTCGCTTTTGTCACTAGCTATTTATCACAATTTAATAAACGACCGGAAAAAAGGCATTATACATTAGCTAAAAGAGTTTTGAAGTATTTAAACGCAACAAAAAATAAAGTTTTGTTTTATGACAGAGAAAATGGATTTTTAAATTGTTGCGCAGATGCCAGTTGGGGAAATGCTGAGGGAGGCAAATCATTTTCAGGTTGTGTTATAATGATTGGTAATTCACTTCTTACGTGGAAAAGTAGAAAACAAAAATGTGTTGGACTATCCACATGTGAAGCAGAGCTGCTAGCTATCGCCGATGTTGCAAGAGAATTAACTTGGACTCTAAACATGTTAACTGAATTAAAATGTGAAAATTTTGTTAAGAGACCTGTAGTCTTATATAGTGATAGTCAATCAGCCATCGATTGGTTAAATAGTGGTAAGTCATCAAATAAAACTAGACATGTGAATCTGAAATTCCATTTTGTCAAAGATCTCATTGAAAATGATACTATAAAGACTAAATATGTGAATACTAATGAGATGATTTCTGATTTCTTAACCAAGGCTGTAACATTTGATAAATTGTTATTCTCATTGAAGAATATATGTTTAATGTAAATGTGCTGTTAATGTTCTGAAAAGATAAAACCCCTTTTCGCAGGGGGAGAGTGTTGGTATATATATATAAATGCTACAAAGTGTTTTTAACTTTTCACACCAGATGGTGCTAAGTGTCTGTATTTGTCCTTTTGTATGTAAATGTATATTTTCTGTAAATAAAACTCAGTTGGAATGTAGTCCTTGAACGTGTGAGACACAACAGTTTTATTTATAATTTTAGTGCAGTAAAATTTGTAAGTTAAAGCTGCTGTATATTAAGCCTACTGGATTCGCGCACCTCAGTGTTAACCTGTGGAGAAAATATGTCTACTATTTATTACCATGCTTTTATTAACTCGCTTTCTTTTATGTTTGTGCGTTCGTGTGTGTGTGTTTGTGTTTGTTTGTTTGTTTGTTTGTCCGGCACAAATCTTGCAATCGATTTTTAACTAACTTCCCGACTACCTAGACATTTGAAACTGTTAGAATAGCTCAGAATACGATGACAATGCATTATTTTAATACTTTTAGCTATCTTTTTAAGAAGCATTGAATTCATTTTCAGTTAATTTTGTTTTGTAGACTGGTGCAGCCATCTATCGGCCGGGACGGGAACGAAAAATTAAGCTCAAGTTAACTTTCAATTAACTTCATTTTCTTTCAGGTTGATGCGATAATTCACCAAAAAATTTTAAAAAGTATTTATTAATACATAGAATTGTCAAGTTTATATGATTCAACAGAAAATTTAAAATCATGGTATATAAAAAGTTCTTTTTATCTTGTAATTATAGCTAAATAAATTCTGATAATCCAATAAAAATGATATTTTCAGATAGCCTGAACTTTTCTGCACCTTGCAACAGGATTCAGTTTATAAATTGCATCCGTAAAAGGAATTTATAAGCGTTTAGAACACACAATACCAGATTTTCCCCCCGAATAATTTAAATGGTAAAATAATTATTTTCATTTTTTAAACGAAAAATGCCCCTTGGTGTAAAATTTCTTTCTCTATGACGGAGTACAATTAAAAAAAAAATTTTTAATTCAAATCGGCAATCCTTCGACACATTTTCTCCATAGGTTAACATTGCGGTAAGCGAATCAAATGGGGTTAGTACACCACAGCCTTGAATTATATGTTTAGTTAATCCATTGTTAAATTAATTTACATGTTTTTATTAACTCCTTTTCTTGTTTGTTTGTGTGTTTGTCCAGTCCAAATCTTGCAATCGATTTTTAACTAACTTCCATACTAGCTAGACATTTGAAACTTTTAGAATAGCTCAGAACACGATGACATGCATTCTTTTAATACTTTTAGCCATCTTTAAACATAATTGAGTTCATTTTCAGTTAATTTTGTTTTGTAGACTGGTGCAGCCATCTATCGCCGGGACGGGAACGAAAAGTTAAACGCAAGTTAACTTCTAATTAACTTCATTTTCTTTCAAGTTGATGGGATAATTCATCAAAAAAATTTTTAAAAAAGTATTTATTAATACATAGAATTGTCAAGTTTATATGATTCAACAGAAAATTTAAAAACATGGTATATAAAAAGTTCTTTTTATCTTGTAATTATGTTTTTTATAATTGCAGTGAATTAGTTTTAATGAAGTTATAATACATGAACATCCTAAGTGTTTCCTCTCTAACATGTTGGATATATTTTCTCCTAGCTTCGCCGCGTCGATCCGAAAATAGTGACTGCGCTGACGTTCCGACCCCATTTCGTCTCGTTAACGGACATTCCAAACGGCCGGCCCCGCTACTCATCCATGTGGAAGAATCAGTTGGCCAAACTTGGAGACATCGTCCTCGAGTGGGCTTTTCACAATCTACTTTGGTACATCACAGGATCGTCAGCCGTCTTAATACACAAGGACTACTTATCTGCGTGAGTGTCTCAATATAACTAAACTTAACAGAGCTAGAGAATTATAAGTAGACAAAAACAATACAGAAATCATGCACTCAGGGCTGCACGCACCAGAGGCAAGATTCTGTAAAGGAGGCAAGATTCTGTGCCGGAACTAAACCAGAAGTACGAGGTAACCGACTGGTCTCGTCATCAGGGAGCCTAACGAAATCAGTTACCTCAAGGGGATTTTTCTGAATAGGATGCAGGTATAACCAAAAAACATCCCAAGGCCCCGAGTTCTCCATTTAAAAGAAAATGAAAAGACACTGACAACTTACAGTAAGGGCTCAACGCACCATACATGCAAGTACACATACAATCCTAATGAAAAGACAAAGATGCATACATACCCTAATTCAGTAGGTGACGGTTATGGCGAACCAGCAGCCCAATTTTACCCTAGTACACTGGTGTAAGAAATTAAGAGAATTTGCAGACTTGGTCGATTATCTCTAGAAGTACTGTACCGATTTAAATGAAATTTGATAAGTACATACATTGATATAATACAAAACAAATAACCATTCAATAATTGTAATACACACGGATGATCGTGCGTAACTCTCGTGGGAGTCGGAAGGTATGAAACAGCGATTGCAGAATAAACAAAAAATTGGGTTATTAGATGGTGTTATTTTGCAGCAATCGGTTAATTTCAAATTGTAACAGTAAAAATGAGTAACCACCAACGTTTAGATGATGGAATGAGGTGGCGAATTGTGGGGAGGATAGAAGCATGCCAATCTCAAGTCCAAATTTGTAGATAGTTCAATTTAACGCCCAGCGTCGTGTGTAACTTATGGAAACAGTTCCAGGATACCGGATCCATCGAGAGAAAGCCTGGGCAAGGTCGTCCAAGAGCCACTACGGCCAGTGAAGATCGCCATTTGTCGATTATAGCGAGGCGTAACAGGAGTGTTACGGCTTCTCAGCTCTCTCGTGACTTGTATGCAGCCACAGGAACCCGTGTATCAAGGATGACTGTTTCCAAAAGACTTCATGAGAGAGGGTTGTTTGCAAGAAGACCTGCTGTTTGCGTCCCGCTCACTTCTACGAACAGGAGAATCCGTTTATCATGGTGCAGAGAGCATAGAGATTGGAGTATGGATTAATGGGCGACCGTTCTGTTCACTGGTGAGTCCCGATTCAGCCTAAACACAGATTCTCGCCGTATGTTCATATGGAGAGAACCAGGGACCCGCTACCTATCCTCCAATGTCCGCGAAATCGACCATTATGGAGGAGAAGGTTTAATGATCTGGGCAGGCATCATGTTGGATGGCCGCTCACATCTCCATGTCTTTGAAAGAGGTACTGCGACTGCTGTGAGGTATAGGGATGCGGTCTTGGAGCCCTATGTTTGCCTTTTCAGGGGTGCAGTCGGCCCTGAGTTCATTTTAATGGACGATAACGCGAGGCCACATAGAGCTCTTCTGGTCGACGAATTTCTAGAGAGTAAGGATAATCGCCGGATGGATTGGCCAGCCAGATCTCCAGACCTTAACCCTATAGAGCATGTCTGGGACGCTCTGGGGAGGGCAATTGCAACTCGCAACCCCCGTTCGAGAACCATCGAGGGAATGAAAACAACGTTGCTGAGCGAGTGGGACCAACTGCCACAGGAAATGATAAACTGCCTTATTTCAAGCATGAAATCACGCTGCGAGACCTGTATATCTGTAAGAGGGGACCATACCCCCTATTAACCCATCTATTAACCCATTTTTTTGTTTATTCTTCAACCGCTGTTTCATACCTTCCGACTCCAACGAGTGTTACGCACGATCATGCGTGTGTATTACAATTATTGAATGGTTATTTGTTTTGTATGGTATCAATGTATGTACATATCAAATTTCATTAAAATCGGTACAGTAGTTCTAGAGATAATCGACCAAGTCTGAAAATTCTCTTAATTTGTTACACCAGTGTAGTTATGTCACTGTAGCAAAACCACAGCTCTACACCCCATTGAAGTTTAAAAAAATATGAAATCAGAAAAGCTATCCTAAACGTCTGTAAAATATACCTGAGTCTAAATGCCATTTTTTAAAAACATTTAGATTGCCGAAATTTTTAGTGAAATTGTTCTTACTTAGGTATTCCTCGAAAATGTTACATGCCTCCAAAAAGTCTTCAGAGTTATTACAAATGTTTTTAATTCTATATAGTTGTGAGTAAAATATATTATTATAGATTTTATAGTTCAAGTTGTCTCAACCCTGCTAGTTCTCTACGTCAGTGGTGCTCAGACTGTGGTCGCGACCCACAGAGGGGGGGGGGGTCTTCAAAACAGTTGGGGGGGGTCGCGGATAGTTTGATGTAATATATATCTCATTGAATTATTTAATTTTAAAAAATCTAGTTTAAATTATCTATAATTACTTTTTTTTGCATGGATATATTTTTAGATTTTAAAAAATATATACACCCAACTTTTTTTTTACATGGTAGAAGATACGTTCCTCATAAATCCGTGTAAAAAAAGATACGTTTCCTATAGTAAAATGGGGGATATGTTCCATGTCATCCGAAAACCGTGTAAGATGAAATATTTAGTTCGAGAGCTATATTTAATTCGAAAATCCGTGTAAAGAAAAGTAATGAAACTACTGTAAAAGTTCTGATATACATACGTAAGTACGTAATATGCATTGTTATGGAGCAATTAATTTCAAAATGCATAATTCATAGGTAAAATTAGTTGCGCAAACAAACAAATTAACAAACAAAGAAATCTGGAAACTTCAAATAAAAAATACTAGGTTAATCCAAAAATAAGCATGGGAAACTTCAAATTTAAAAAAAATTTTGCGGTCGGGGGACCCCCGTCAGGAACGAAGTTCCTTACGTTATTTTTTCAACTCTAAACGTGATTTAATATGTAGATTTCTATTGATTATATTAGTGTATTTTTGTCACTCCAAAAAGCGCAGCCCTCTTTTATTCAACCAACTCTCTCTCTCTCTCTTTCTCTATTTTATTAAATTTAAAAATTTTAATATATATAATTTTAATATATGCATATATATATATATATTTATTATATATATATATATATATATATATATATATATATATACTGCGCTATTCCCAGAATGAGTGGGAATAGAAACGGCCAGCGTTTGTGTGGGGATTTGAACCAGGGACCTCTGTCTCCGTAGTGCGATAGTCCGATACTCCGTAGTCCGATGCGATAACCATTCAGCCACAGAGTCCTTGAGAAAAAGCTCTTATGAAGGAGGCACAACGCTTTTTCGTTACGTGACGATTCCTGCCAGTTCACTCCACTGTAAGCCGCGTAAAAGAACTTCGTTCCAATAGATATAAATAATTTTTAATAATTATTCGTCTCTACTTGATAATAAACGAAAATGTTTACGACAGACTGGACCATTATCTCTACCATCCACCATATGTAATGAAATCCATAACTGAATATTTTTTCCATGCATCAACGATTGTGTGGTTGTCCTTTTCAACTGCATCCTAAATATGTTGGAAAGCTCGTTTAATATAATGAAGCTTAAACGTATATTCCTGTCAAAACGCACATCTCCTTTTGTTTATTTAAAGAGAAGTGCTGCTAGTTTTTAAGCGTGGCAATAGATTTTTGAAATGTACATACATATGTACTTACAAGAGAATGATTTGGAACCATTGTAGACAAAATAAAGCTTTAAAAAAAAGCGATTTTTTTCTGGGACCGCGTAACTTCAGATTAATGTAAAATATTAAAAAAACGTGCAAAAAATAGTGGGGTGTATACATGCTACGATATTGTTAAATGAATTGTCAAACGGTCTTACAATAGTCAGAAAAACATAATTTGACATAGTTTGCAAGATTTGCATAGTTTGTCATAAACATAGCATAGTCTGTCAACATTTGCTCACTTCTTTTTCAAATTTTTTTGTTAGAATTTTCGTAATACAGGTGGCCCTCCTACAACACGGTATCTTATAACACGGTTTCGCTCGAACACGATAGGATAAATTGCGGGAACCCTCGTGTAACACTGTAACCTGTAGCACGATAAAGAAATTGCGAAAACCTTTGCCAACACTGTACTTCTATAGCAATAGATAACATGATTTTTGTTTAACACATCTAAAAAACTAAATTACCTTAAAATAATGACGGGAAGGAATAATGAACTATAGTGGCGTTACATTAAAATGTATAAACAAATTATAATTTATTCATTTATAACTCTATAAAATTACGAGAATGCCTAAGCTTAGCTGAAAATCTGGAATCGTTTTTCCTGAATGCAGACAGACCCTTCCGCTGAAAGAAGCCGAAAATTCAAAAGGGAGCTGCAAAATTGTCTATCTCTATAACGTGAATCTACAATGACCTTGTAAGAACCAGCAAATAAACCAAAATTACAGGGTTTCTTTAAAGAGGACAGAAGGTGCAAAAAATCTAAATGAAGAAAAAGGTTCTGAAAGTGAAGGTGATATCGTTCAATCGAAAAAACGTTCTCGTTTGATTGTACTGAGCAGTGAGTGACGAGGAAGAAATTTATTAAATTAAGGTCGCATTAAATGAAAAAAAAATTTTTTTTGTTTCTTTTTGTTTTGTTTTATACATACATTTATATTTTTTAATAAAAATTTAGTTGCTTTTATGGAATTAAAAAAAAAAGTTTGTTTATAATAAGTTTTCAGAACGTAATCCCCCTTTTTTGAACTGTCTCTGGGTCTCATATAACACGGTTTTACACAACACGGCATTTTCTAGGAACCTATATACCGTGTTATAGGAGGGTTACCTGTATTTTTTTTTGGAAAAAATTTCTACTACCAAAAATTTTCATTGGGGGTCGAGTAAGTTTTTATATAAAGATAGTGGGTCGAAAAAAGTTTGCGCACCACTACTGTACGTTACTGAAAGTATTCGATGCAAATTATCATGGATTGAGGTGTTTTTAGTAATGACTAGGCCCACTTTTTAGGGATAATCAGTTGCAAACCAAGCGCCCCAAAAGTCTTAAGCGATACCAAATTTTGAAGCCCTTCCTTATTTGTTCTCGACCGGAAATTTCATTTAACTCTCCGCCTTAATGGCTCACCAGTCAACTTCCCACATCTTAAATCCCATTGTTGTCAAGCTATGGGTTAATTTTCCTCGCAGTCTTTTTCTAGTCACTGATTAACAAATGCCTATTTTTAACGCTAACTTCTGGAACAAAAATTTCACAACTTCCCGCCTTTAAGGCGGTGTATCTATTTCTTCCTAGATATTCAGTCCCATTGTTGTTAAGCTATGTGGAATTTTCCTCGCAGTATTTTTCTTGTTAGCATACGACTATTTTTAACAATATGTTGTTGAAAATTCAATATGTTGCCAACATATAGATTGCGCACCAGGCACATGCGACGATTTTTACAGTGACATTTTATACTGACCAATAGTATTTGCTGGTTTTAACATATTTTACGGTTTTAATTATTTATTCTAATACCATTCTTATCCTAGTACTAGCTGAAAACCCGTACTTCGCTACGGAGTACATTCAAATTAAATACAACAGTCAATGTATGCAATTAATGCCAAAAATATGTAAATAAATACAACGATCAATGTATGCAATTGATGTAAAAAAAACGAAAAAATATAATTATAAAAAATCGTAACTGATATTTTTATAGATAAAATAATGTAGAAGAAAATAATCAAATTAAATCTAATAGAACATACTAAACAAAATAGTACAGTTAATGTAGCACAGTTTGAGGAACATATCTTTTACTGTATTTTAATATTTTTTTGGATTTAATTTCCAATCGTCTGCCGCATTAGCAAGAAAAAAATATTTTTTTGTCTATTTCGTTGTTATGCACGTGACGATAAATTTATTTAAAGTACCAGAAAAAGAAATCACGTGATAAGCATTTAAAAAATTAAATTCCAAAAATCAATCTTTAAAAATTCACCAAAATTCAGAAAATGGAGGTAAAGATTCGAAAAAGATTTTATTTTAAAGGAATTTTTATGATCTTTCTCGGGATATAAATTTTATAACCCTCAAATTATTATTTTAAATGCAAACTTTAAAAAGGTTACAAAGACAGATTAAAAATTTAATTTAAAAAAATGTAAGAGGAATTTTTCAAAAATCTTTCTTAGTGCACCCTTAGACTATAAGTAGAATCGACATGCAAAATTTCAGCCCTTAGGGTCCAGCGGTTTGGTCTGTGCGTTGTATGTCAGTCAGTCAGTCATGGAACTGTTTTTATATACAGTGGAATCTTGATCGATAGTTCCCCGAACGATCGTTTTCCCGTATGTATTTTTTATTTCAACCAGTCCCGAATAAATCCCATAGAAAAGAAGCAAAAAAGACCGCATGGGTCGTTCCTCGATCCATCGTTTTCCCGCAGTATTCGTTCAGAATATCGCAGCTTTACATTAATTTATCGGATCGATCGTTTTTTCATAATAACTGAACCTGAAATATAAATGTCTGGATTGAGTTAGAATGACGCTCTAATTAAACAATGAGCAGAACATATGAGATGCACGGTCTCGTATTTTTGTTTTCTCTTGTTTAGCCTGGTTTCGTTTTATTGTACCACTCCCATTATTTGTTCGCCGTTGGAGTTCTTTAATTCTTTAGCTCCTGGAGTACCCCTATTTTCGGCAACTCATTGCAAATTCACCGACTATTCAACATATCTGTTCTTATCAGCAATGGCTCACAGTCAACTTTTTTGTTGGCCTTGGGATGGAGGCGCCCTGGTGTTTGGTCTATTGTGTGATAAGTTTGTGATTACTGCAGTTCTACACTGACCGATGAGTGTTTCACCCGGAAGCAGAACTTCCAGGTGGTCTTATGTCGGACCCCATCCGGTGCAATGGAATGGTTCTAGTTACAACCGATTCACGGCTACCGCTTCTTTATACTCTCACACAATAACCGATACCGAAACGAATGCAATTTGCAACACAAAAAAAAATATTGTTTACTTGTGGAGAGAAAACCGACAAAAAACAAACGACGATTAAGTACTTTTATTTTAATCAAAATTTCTGTGTATCTACGTGTATTTCTTTTTTTATTATTATTATCTTGGATTTCAGTACAACTTTGTAATTTTATCTTCAGTTACACTACGGGTATGTTTGCATTTATGTATGTGAGAAAATATATTTTAGGGATATCAAACTTTAAGGTATTTTTTTGTATGTTCCCGCATCTATCGTTTTCCCGCATCCATCGTTTAGTTCAGTCGGTCCTTTCGAAAACGATAGATCGAGATTCCACTGTATATAGATGCGTCTTCACAATGGCTTACTGGCCGTATGTTGTGCACGCCTGCTCTAGATATAACTAATCTCGCTCAATGTTGGGACAATGCATTAGACATCGGACCAGTGGTCACTAATCTGTATACAGCCGACACCCTCGTACCCGAAACAACGCGTGACCCAGGATTTCGCGCCAAGCAAGCCCCGTCGGCGCCTAGTCGCAAGGACGCTCGCCTGACAGTTATGTCCGTAATGGAGCGGTGCGAGCGCGGGGAGACGGGCGCCTCCGCTATCTCGGGAAAAATAACGAAAATCGAAATGACTCCACAATTAAGATAGTCCCACGTGTTTTTCGCAGTGTCACCCCATGAATTTTAAGCGAGATAGAAGACCGCGGGTGAGGAGTCGACGACAGACGGCCTCGTGTTTTTGGTGGGTTCTTTTTTTTTTTTTTTTCGGCAACGTAAATGCGACCGAATATTAAAAACCTCACTTTTAAACGAGGCGATGACGATTTGGAGCGGCTTTTCGCAACCTTATTTCCAACCTTGTTGTACCCCTTGGTAAAATTTTTTTTCACCGATTGTTGTTCGGGGGTTAGACGCAATATCAGTTACGCAAGTTCAGAATGTGCTTAAGTCATCTGTATATTTAAGTTGCTAAGCCGACTTTTTGGGCAGTCCGTGAGAGAAAGCTGCTGCATCAATTTACTTCATTTTGGTCTTAAACGAAAGACTGTAATCTGTAGATGTGTCAAATTTGGTTTTTGTAACCGCAATTTCTATTAATGAGCGATAATTTACAATTTAAAAATTGATTTCTGCGCATGCTCAGTGGCATGTTTCAATCTGGCGTTAGAAACTCACTGTTTCTGCCCATGCTCAGTGACATGTTTTAATGATAAAGACATTTGTTCCGAGGAGTCTCTCTAGATTACTATCTGCCATTTTTATTTTTATGATAAGTATATTTGTGAAATATAAGATTAAACCTCATGGAAATTGTTTAATTACCGATAATTTAGAATTTAAAAAAATTGCGGTCTGCGCATGCTCAGTGACATTTTTAAATCTAGCTTTAGATACTCACTAATCACGAGGCCGCTTAAACACATTAATTTTTTTTCTGCGCATTGTTATGATTTCAAAGATTTGGCAATGATGTGTTGAGCATAATTTGTGTATTCGTACACTCATTTACTATCTAGCCGTCATATTTTGGCGGGTTAAATTTCAATTAAAGTCGTTTAAGCGAAAAATTTCTCTATTCTAAAAAAAAAGTAACTCCCGCTGCCGCTGTCAAAAGCTTGTCACGCTGTCTCCTCCGAAACCGCTGGGGGTATGGGGTCGAGAGCGATACCAATGGATACAGAAAAATGGGGGGACAAAAGTAAGACATGTCTCATCTTCGTCGGACCTTTAAGTTTTCTTTTTTTTATGTGTTGTGGGAAAATATTGACTTTTTCATCTTCGGATTACGATAACTCGACAAAAAATGATCGTAGAATTTTGATCTTTTTTACAATCTAAGACTACAGACGTTTCTCTTTCAAACTAGACCTCATTTGTTTAAAAATATTTTAAATCAGACTAATATTTTCGTCAAAAAATGAAACATGGTTTTTCAAGAAATATCGTCCCCTATGTGGATGTAATATCGATGCTCCTCGAGTTTTTATCTTGCAAAGAAAATATTTACATCATCTGGAAGCTGAAAGCTTTCTTATTCATATAAACCTCATTTCAAGTCTCTATCTTAAAATTTCGATTTTTTAATTGAATTTTATAGCTGATAATTCAACAGGGATGAAAAGCCCTTCGCATAAGGGTGACAACAGTAAATTGATGGAATCTGTTACATTGCCCGAGAATCACCCCTATGTATCTCTCTATTAGCCCTAACAGAGGAACGAGCGTAGCGAGCCTAGGAGCTAAGCCGCTAGTAACTGAAAAAAAAAGTTATAGGAAATATTTTAATAAAAGCAGTCTATAAAAATGTCTGAAAGTACTTACTAGTGAGATGAAATTGTTTTAGGGTGTTTTTTTTTCTATTACAAGCTGGTTTAATCGCCACTTCTAAAACTTTTCCGCGTACAGATATTCCTCGACTACGACCAAGATAGGCAACGAGACATTGGTCGAGTTTCAAGCTCAAACGTATGCACTTACATACAGACCCTAATTTTCCATTAGGCCCAATTGGCCCGGGCCTAGGGGCCCCCGAATATTGGACACCCCCCCCCCTCCAAATTTTTTATTTTAATAGAAAAAATTTCAAATTCAAATTTTTTTATTTTACCTTTTTTAATAGCATTTTTTTATATATATCCTTTCAAATTTGATTGATTGGTTCATCATATGTATGCTACAGTGTATATAAGGGATTAATAAGTTTTTCTGGTTGCATTGTATTGGCGTTTTAATGATGAAGTTAATATGTTGTATTGCTTTTTGTTATTTGATAATGTTCTAGGCTTCTACGCTTCAAATAGCCAATTCTTGGTAAAATGGTACTTTAACAATGATTCATGATTATTTTTTTGTCTGTTAATTTTGGAAATTTTACGCCCACATCAGTGTTAGGGGGCCCCCATCCCGAGTTGTGCCAATAGTCAAGAATTTTCTAAATCGGGCCCTGCTTACATATATTTTTTACTTTCATACGTTATTTAAAATACATTATAATTAGAAGACATAAATTATTTTTCGTCATCACTACTTATTATGTTAGTACAATCCATTGGTTCAGAATTTAAGGCAGAAGATACATTGAAAGTTTTTCAACAAAGTTATCCAAGGTTGTTTGAACAGCCTGCGTTTTCTTTTCCTCATATATTGTCTGGTAGCAAGCCAGATTTTCCTGAATACGACGATTTACACTTGGGAATCTTTCTTCATTTGGATCCATTGCTTCTAATTGTTGTAGTCCTTTATTAATATAATGAAAAGCTGAAGCCATTTCTGAAGCCAATGAAGGTTTATTTGATTTATCGTGTGGATATCGAAACTATTGCATCGTACATTTATATTGCATCATATTTTTTAACCCTTACGTCGGCTCATCGGTCTAGGAGACCGCTGTTGCCCCTGTTCTGAAGGGTAGGGTGGTGGAGGGGGTGATCAGACTATTGAGGGTTTGTGAGTTCTTCAGTCGGGTCCTGACCTTCAAGTACAACACATCGGAGATTTTCGACGCTCGTATTTTGTCGGTAAATTTAATCTTTGTAAAGCATAGTCGGTCTTTTGGACCGATGAGCCTTGAACTGATTTAAATTTTTGCCGGTCTGTATGACCGATAAGACTTGAACTGTATTAATTATCTTTCAGTATGCATGCATTCTATTTCTAATACTGGGAATATACATTCGTGAAACAGAGAGCGAAGTGTATGGGAAAGCAGTGATTTATTGGTCCCGTCGCCGAGAGGAGGTTTTATGGCGTCCCTTGTACCTTTGATGATTTGTACTCAGACCACTCCGGAGAGCGGTTTTAAGACGAATGATCAAAGCGACGAAATACTTCCCCCACGTTGGTGTGGGGGACTAATCAACACCAAAATGTGTCAAGAGGCGACGGGTGGGGGGGGAGCTTATTCGCGTATGTGTAGTTGTAGCTTAAGATCTTTGTTTTATTGTTGTAGCTAGCATGGCTGGAATAATTCCTCTTGTTTCACAACGAACCAGACATTTTGTGTCTCTCGCACTATTACAGATTGAGGAATCGGATTCTGAAATTTTTGTTGAATAATCTATTTTTTATTTACCCTTTTCAAGAATGTGGGTAGGCACGAGAAGTTTTGCATTAATGCACGAGTAGTTTTTTGCATTTTGCACAAGTAGTTTTGCATTAATGACTTATGACTGCGAAAAACTGATAAAAATAGGAAACTATCCTAATTTTATAGCGTGGCGGTCTGTGAGACCGATGAGCTGGGGAACAGTAAAAAGACAGATGAGACGACGTAAGGGTTAATAATATGTAATACATATAGGTTTGTACTGTACATTTGAGTGACAGTATATTTTAGATTTTTTAAAAATTTTAAATTTCGGCCGTGAGTCGAGGAATATCCGTACTCCTTATAATCCTGTTAACCCAGCTCTGGTCACGCAGCGTCTCACAGTCGCCAATGTTTACATCTTGCGTATTGATGGATATCTCTGTACGCCCAGCAGATGTCAGTACCTTCGAAGTGTTTATGTATGGGTCATAACTAACAAACAAAACTCCTGCAGTTGCTATTATTCTTTTATAATACACGGATGTATAGTAAAACATCCGATTGCCGTTTCACCAAATCTGTAAAAATTGCTAATAGAAATACATTTTTAAAAAAATTACGTAATTTTTATTTATCCTATCGTAAAAATTTGTTATAAAATATTTTTTTCCATTTGATTGGTTTTCATTTGCAAAAATTGCTTATAGAAATATATACACTCATGGACAAAAAAATTAGCGCACCAAGAAATAATTGCGGGATCGTAACGAAACTTGCAATGAAGGTACATGTCGGGGAGATATGCAAATGATTAGAAATGCAGCGTGATTGCACATTACGTATAGCCGGTAGAGGGTGTTGATCATTGTACTCTGTGGAGTATAAAACAGGTAACCAAAGCTTGTTTGAGTGTGCTGAATCATTTACAAAGGAAGAGCTGAGATAGACATGCCATTACGCCATGTTCGAAGACAATATAAACAGTTGTCGCAGTTTGAGAGGGGGAGAATCGTCGGGATGATGGAAGCTGGGTGGTCAGCTAGGCGAGTAGCTCGTCAATTAGGCCGCTCTGATTGTGTTGTGAGGAGGTGTTGGGACCAGTGGACCCGAGAGATGTCATGTACACGAAGACCAGGCTCAGGACGCCCTCGACAGACCAGTCGTCGAGAAGACCGCCACATCGTAAGAAATGCACGCGTACAGCCAACTGCTTCATCGGCCGCCATCCAGGCACAGGTAGCACCTTCGCTAGGGGCCTCTGTGTCTTCTCGAACCATACGAAGGAGCCTGGCTGAAGGACAGTTGGTATCGCGGCGCCCATTACGTGTGCTGCCCTTGACGCCCACCCATCGACGCCTCCGTTTGGAGTTTTGCCGCGCACGAGGAAACTAGACTGCAGCGGAATGGAACCAGGTCGTCTTTAGCGACGAATCCAGATTCAATATCGGCAGTGATGACAATCGTGTTCGTGTGTGGAGAGCCCGTGGTGAACGCTTCAATCCTGCCTTTGCTGTACAGCGACTCATCGCTCCCACAGCTGGTGTGATGGTATGGGGTGCCATTGCCTACAATACACGGTCACCTCTAGTATTGTTCCGTGGCACCATAACAGCCCAGCGGTATGTTCATGAAATCCTGCAACCACATGTGTTGCCACTCATGCAACGGCTCCCAGGAGCCATTTTTCAACAAGACAATGCTCGGCCTCATGCGGCAAGGGTGTCACAAGACTGTCTCCGCACTGTTACTACCCTTCCTTGGCCTGCCCGATCCCCAGATTTGTCTCCAATCGAGCATATCTGGGATCATTTGGGACGACGAGTTGGGCATCCCACGAGTTTGAACGAACTAGAGGCAAGGTTACAGCAAATATGGAACGAAATGTCTCAAGACATCATACAGAACTTGTATGACTCAATGCCCGATCGTATCGCATCGTGCATTCGCGCTAGAGGGGGTCCAACGGAGTATTAACTCCTCCGTTCTTTTGCCTTTTTCTCTGAAATAAATTATCCTTTTTCTTTGATTTTCTTATCATTTACTTATATCAAAGTAGTCATTACGTATGTAAAATTTCGTTTCATTTTGACGACTCCTTCTTGGTGCGCTAATTTTTTTGTCCATGAATGTATTTTTCATTTGCTTTAGTTTATTTTATTGTTAAAAGTGCATATAAATTACATTAAATTTTTTTACTGGTTTTCATTTATATCCATCATGTCTTTAACGTGCTGTTTTAATAAGTATTTATTTTTACAAATGGAATAACTAAAGCCTGAATCGACCATACCTGCAATTTTTAAACACGCGACCAGCGCGGGGTTAATAGTCCAGTTCGTACCACAGGATGGAGCAGATGATGGAGAATTCGAGATGTTCTGCTGACCACAGCGTGAGCTTAAACGGCGTTTATATAAGAGCATCCTCCGCGCAAAAAGCGACGACCTGTATCTTAAAAAAAAAATTTTAATTCTTAATATCAAATCCCTTTTTAGTTTTTTAAATCTATTTCAGTGGCAACAATTTTAATTCCTTAATTTATTAATTAGGTGCTAAAACATAAATATTTCTTAAATTTCTTAAACCGCCAATTCTAACGATAGCTTCAAAACTAATTTCTATTTTACCGTGTTCCAACTGGACTTATAAATTTGTCCTTATTATATCTTATTTAAATTCAATTATACATTTCTTATCAAATTTTAACAAAAATTTTAACACAAGGAGTGCTCACTTAGCAAACCGTACAAAAAAAAGAAATTAGCTACATTTAGGTGGGCCAAATTAAACCACACCATTAAACAAAAACGGTATACACTAAACAATACATAATAATCAAAACATAACAATACAAAAACAACTAATACATAATAATACATAACATATACTACCCTTAGGTATAATATATAATACACAATATACATTATATTTGGACAGTGCAATAACTTTGTATAGAATTATTTTCGTTTTACTTACACTAAAAATTAACACCTTAGATTTCTTTACTGTTGACGTATTTCTTTACTATTAACGCATTAACAGCTTATTTTATGATTATCACCTTACTACACGAGTATCACATTTCTCAGTAACTCTAACACATTACATTGCTTTGTAATTACAATTACTCTTACTTTATAATTAACAATTTACTCTGTTATTACATTTCACAATAAATTAACACATTAATTGCATTTCAATTAACAATTGCTCTATCAATATTTTAACACCACCATTTTATAATTAACACACTTTTTCTATTAACACATTTCTCAATACTTAAAAATTTTTACAATTCTATATTGTATAACACAAACTAACACTATTACAGATGATGGAGAATAACTTAACAGACGGGAATTCAGTGCATGTGTCCAAGAGCAGTTACGAACCGCTCGAGGTTTCCATGCGGTTGTTACTTTAATTCGCAATAGTTTTTAATAATTTTTAATCGCAATAGTTTTTATAATAAATAGTTTTTAATTTGGGGCTGTTTTTAAAAGGAAAGGAATAGCGAATCGGGGAAATTTTTCATATTAGAACATAAAAATGTCTGTATTATTTTTGCATTTTAAAATTTCTATTAGATTGTGGGTCATTTAGAAGATAACTGTCATATGTATCATGTGTTAGAAGGAAATTAAAATAGTAGCATTATAATTTTGTGTAGAGTGATAGGCGTTTTAGATAAATTTCATTAAAAATTACTTCAAATTGACCAATTTATAAAACAGTATGGTATTTACAGGCATAAATGAAACATAAAATTTTGTTTATTTTTTAAATTTTTAAGTGCTATTTTACCATAAAAAACCAAAAAATCCTTAAAAATATGATTTAAAAAAATTGCACCGAATGTAGGCAGTCACCTTAAATGTATTTTCCAGAAAACTAAATTTTTAGTTACTTTTGTAAACAAAAAAGCTAATAATTTAAAAAGTTTTCAATATATTTCAATGAAACTTTGCAATAGTGTTTTACATATTACTAACTGTGTTTTAAAGCAAAAGCTAAACTTTGGGTGGTAGTTGAATCATTCTACAGGTACCTGTACTTGAAAAAAGATAATTTTAAAAAAAATCAGCCTTTTTTTTCACTTTTTTGTATATTCAGTGGCGTAGCGATGGGGGGTCTACATGCCCCGGGCGCTACTCGCAGAGGGGCGCCAAATGGTCCCAAAATAACTAATTCTATATACAGTTGGCTCTCTGTTTAACGACGCTCTACTTAACGACGATCTCTATTTAAAGACGATATTTCCCAGTCCCGGCACCTCCGACGTTATGGGAAATGTTATTTTTTCACACTTTCTGTTTAAGGGCGATCTCTACTTAGGGACGATTTTTCACGGTCCCTTGAAAGTCGATAAACAGAGAGCCTACTGTATTATACCAGCTGAAAACCCGTACTTCGCTACGGAGTACATTCAAATTAAATACAACTGTCAATGTATGCAATTAATGCCAAAAATATGTTAAAATATATTTATAATAAATACAACGATCAATGTATGCAATTGATGTAAAAAAACTAAAAAATAAATTTATAAAAAAAATCGTAACGGATGATTTTATAGATAAAATAATGTAGAAGAAAATATTCAAATTAAATCTAATAGAATATACTAAAGAATAGAGAGTATAGTTTGAGAACATATCTTTTACTGTATCTTAATATTCTTTTGGATAATTTCCAATCGTCTGCTGCATTAGCAAGGAAAAAAAATTATTTTTTCGTCTATTTCATTGCTATGAACGTGACGATAAATTAATTTAAAGTACCAAAAAAAGAAATCACGTGATCAGCATTTAATAAATTAAATTGTGAAAATTAATATTTAAAAATTCACCAAAAATCAGAAAATGGAGGTAAAGATTCCTAAAAAAATTTCATTTTAAAGGAAATTTTATGATCTTTCTCGTGATATAAATTTTATAATCCTCAAATAATTATTTTAAAAGTAAACTTAAAAGAAGTTACTAAAATAGCTTAAAAATTTAATTTAAAAAATCTAAGAAGAATTTTTGAAAAATCTTTTTTAGTGCACCCCTACACCATAAGAAGAATCGCCATGCAAAATTTCAGCCCTTTATGTCCAGCGGTTTGGTCTGTGCGTTGTATGTCAGACAGTGAGTCAGTCAGTTAAGGAACTGTTTTATATATATAGACTAGGGGCTTCGCCCCTAGGCTCGCTACGCTCGCTCCTCTGGTGAATCAAGTGAATGAATGACTCAATAGTTGTTTATAGCGATTGAGTCATTCATTTTGTTTACAGTTGAAGTTCCCCCCCCCTCCTCTCGACGAAATGGATGAAGCCCGGCGAAATGGAGGAATGGGTGAAAAATTGGATCTTCTTTCAAAGGAAACGAATGAGAAGATTTTTTTTGAAGTATTTCTTTAAAATTCAATAAAAAACGAAATTTTAAGATAGAGACTTGAAATGAAGTTTATATGAATGAAAAAGCTTTCATCTTCCAGTTGATATAAATATTTTCTTTGTAACATAATAAGTCTGAGAGCATCGAATTTATATATCTCGAAACGCATCAATTTTTCCAAAAAGTGAGTTTTCAATTTTAATAAAAATATCAGTCTGTTTTAAATTATTTTTAAACAAATGACGTCTTGTTTGAAGGAGAAATGTCTGTAGTCTTAGATTGTAAAAAAAAAAAAAATTCTACGATCCTTTTTTGGCGAGTTATCGTAATCTGAACATGAAAAAGTCAATATTTTTCCACAAAACATAAAATAAAAAAAAAACTTAAAGTCCGACGATTATGAGACATGTCTTACTTTCTTCCCCACATTGTTCTGCATCGATTGGTATCGGTCTCGACCCCATACCCCCAGCGGTTTCGGAGGAGATAGCGTGACAAGCTTTTGACAGCGGCGGCTGCGACAGCGCCAGTTACTTTCTTTTAGAATAGAGATTACTATATGTTTGTCGGAAGGGGGGGGGGGGGGAGGGGCGCCAAAAAGGTATCATGCCCAGGGCGCCAGTTTTGCTCGCTAAGTCATTGGGTATATTTCAGTGATTTTTGGAAATATTCTACAACTTTTACTTCAGAACACAGGAAACTGTCACAGGAGTTCAGGGTTTCTCAAAAAACGTTGACACATTTTGAAACTTTACATTAAAAGAAGTACTCATGGTAGGAACTAGAAATTCTCATGCGTGTTACCTTATATATATATATATATATATATATATATATATATATATATATATATATATGTATATACAGGTAACCCTCCTATAACACGGTAGATAGGTTCCTAGAAAATGCCGTGTTGTGTGAATCCGTGTTAAATGAGACCCAGAGACAGTTCCAAAAAGGGAGGCTTAGGTTTTGAAAACTTATTAAAAACAAAATTTTTTTAAATTCCATATAAGCAATTTAATTTTTATTAAAAATATTAATGTATGTATAACACAAAACGAAAAGAAACAAAAAAAATATTATTTTCTTTTACGCGACCTTACTTTAATAAATTTCTTCCTCATCACTGCTCAGTACAATCAAACGAAAACCTTTTTTCGGTTAAAGGATATCAGCTATACTTTCAGAACCTTTGTCTTCATTTAGATTTTTTGCACCTTCTATCCTCTTTAAAAAATCTGTAATTTTGGTTTATTTTCTGGTTCTTACAAGGTCATTGTAGATTCACGGTATGGAGATGGACAATAAATTTTGCAGCTCCCTTTTGAATTTTCGGCTTCTTTCTGCGGAAGGGTCTGCATTCGGGAAAAATGATTCAAGATTTTCGACTAAGCTTAGACCGTCTTGTAATTTTATAGATTTATAAATGAATAAACTATGATTTGTTTATACATTTTCATGCAAAGTCACTATAGTTCATTATTTCTTCCCGTCATTATTTTAAGGTAATTTAGTTTTTAAATGTGTCAAAAAAAATAATGTTATGTAGTGCTATAGAAGTACAGTGTTGTATAAAGGATTTCGCAATTTTTTTTTAATCGTGTCAGAGCGAAACCGTGTTACATGTTGCAGTGTTATACGAGGGTTCCTGCAATTTATCTTACCGTGTTAGAGAGAAACCGTGTTGTAAGATGCTGTGCTGTAGGAGGGCCACCTGTATATATATATATATATATATATATATATATATATATATATATATATATATATATATATTGTATAGTCAATAAATTTTAATATGTGCTCCTTTTGTGGCACGGAGAATATCCAGTCGGTAAGCCATTTCAGCTCATTTGCGTACAAAAATGGATTCCGTAACACGTGAAATTGCAGCAATTATGCGTTTTTTTGAGTTCTTTAAGACTGCCCACTTTTGTTGAATAAACTTTGTCTTTCATAATACCCCAAAGAAAAATGTCAAGAGGTGTAATGTGTGGAGATCGAGGCGGCCATCGGATGGGACTATCTCGTTCACCTGTTTGAAAATTCCTCATTTAAAAAGTCTCGTACAATCTTACCCCAATGAGGCGGTGCATAGTCTTGTTGCCAAATGATTTTCGAGGGAGTACTCTAGATTTGTGTGCAAGTCCGCCATATTGGATTTTTTGGCGCCAATTTTGGTGATTTTACTGTGTTTGGAGGAGTGGAAAATTTCTCGCCAACGTGTTTTAAGCGCTGTTTTCAAAACGCCGGACTTAGAATTTTTTTGGACTTAAAAGTAACGACTTAAAAGTAATGGACCTAAA
The DNA here is from genome assembly GCA_907164885.2 of Dolomedes plantarius. Classification (NCBI taxonomy): domain Eukaryota; kingdom Metazoa; phylum Arthropoda; class Arachnida; order Araneae; family Dolomedidae; genus Dolomedes; species Dolomedes plantarius. Next base: position 2,382,615 of record OU015503.1, read on the forward strand.
AGTATTGGACTTAAAAGTAACAATGTTAATTTTGAAACTTCGAAAAGATCATTCAAATACTGGACTTGAAAGTAAGTCCTTAAAAGTAAGGACTTAAAAGTAAATCATTCAAATATTGGACTTGAAAGTAACATAATTTAAAAAGTTTTTTTTAATTACAAACGCAAAAAAAATTTTAAGTCCAGCATTTTGAAAACAGCGCTTAAAACACGTTGCCGAGAAATTTTCCACTCCTCCAAACACAGTAAAATCGCCAAAAAAATCCAAGATGGCGGACATGCACACAAATCTAGAGTATCCCCATTATTTTGGGATATTAATAAAAAGTTTGTGGAACAGTAAAATAGCCATTTACAACTTCATCCATTTTATAACTTTTGTTTTCACTGAACAACTAGCGCCCTCTGTTTTTTGACATAGCTTTTTTGACACAAAAATAACTCTAATATATGCGGTAACACATCTGTGAATTTCCAGTTCCTACCTTGCATACTTTTTTTTATATATGAATTTTAAAAATATGTCGAGGTTTTTGAGACACCCTGTATATAGTATAAAAGAAATTAAAATATATTTGTTGAATATAGTGTAGGGTCTCTGGCGTAAGCACTCAATTGTACTAAAAATTTATAAAAGAAATCCTGCTATTTTAAAATATTATGAAATTTTCACCCAAACTATGCTTCTTATCATGATTTCATATCACATTTGAACTAAAAATATATGTATTTAATAAGTACTGTATATTTTTGAAAAAAAGTGCTCCGAACCTTAGACGAGGAGACAAAGCTCGATTTAGAAAATTCTTGACTATAGGCACAACTCGGGATGGCAATACAACATATTAACTTCATCATTAAAACACCATTACAATGCAACCAGAAATACTTATTAATCCCTTATATACACTGTAACATACATATGATGAACTATACATATGATGAACCTATCAATCAAATTTGAAAGGATATATAAAAAAATTTGCTATTAAAAAGGTAAAATTAAAAAAAAAATTGAATTGGGAATTTTTTTTTTTTAATATATATATATATATATATATTTTTTTTTTTTTTGGGGGGGGAGGGGTCCTAGGCCCGGGCCTAATGGAAAATCAGGGCCTGCGAGGAGATGACGGTTTTGAGCAATTGATGGAGAGTAACATAGCAGAGGGGAATTCAGTGCAGGAGTCGATGGAATTTTGAAAAGAATAGTTCGTTTGAAAACCTCCCTAAACGAAAGTACTTTGGTGCCGTAGATGGAATAGGAGAATGTTAAAAACCTTATTAAACCGTAATATTCGAGACTAATTGATGGAGTGTGACAAATGGAAGAGGATGTATCAAACGAAGTTTCAAGTATCGCATGCGCCTGGAACAAGACACACAAAAAAAGAAAAATTTTGAGAACCTCATTTAACAAGGATACTTTAGAGCTCATGATGGAATATGAGAATGTTGAAAACCTTATTAAACGATAATATTCAAGATCAATCGATGGAGAGTGACAAGTTTGAAGTGGACGTATCAAGCTCATAAAACGATGATATATAACTATAGTTGATGGAATAGGACAAGCGTGAAGAAATAATGTATTGATCAAGGTTGAGGGCCAAGTAAGGGCGTAATAAATCTTTAGTAATTATTAATTCTTTGGCGAAAAAAGATGGAAAAACCTCTAAACGAAAATACTTGGAAGCGGTTGATGGAGTATAACATTAGTATAGGGGGATTTAGACATGATGAATAAGTACATTTACGAACAAGAACGATTCAATTAACACCTATAGCTTAGCTTTTACTTCAAAACATAGTAATATTTAAAGCACTATTGCAAAGTTTCATTGAAATACAGGGTGTCCTGGCTAAAGGTATCCAAAAGTTATGGCTTATTTTTACGGAACTATCCATTAGAATTTTTTAAAAAAAATATTGAAATAGAAAGAACATCTCACCAAGTTTTAATATCAATCATAGATTTATATCATAGTATCATAGATATCGATGTGTGCACCCTTTATAGCACGACAAAAGTCTAAATGGCAATCCAGTTCTCTCCAAGTGTTTCGCAGCATATCAGGAGTTATTACGTGAGTTGTTTTAATGATACGCTTCTTCAACTCATCTACAGTTTCAATTTTTTGTTTATATACAACGGATTTAACAAATCCCCAAGCAAAAAAGTCTAATAACTCCTGATATGCTACGAAACACTTGGAGAGAACTGGATTACCATTTAGACGTCAGTCGTTCTATAAAAGGTGCACACATCGAAAACTATGATACTATGATCGAAATCTATGATTGATATTAAAACTTGGTGAGATGTTCTTTTTATTTAAATAAATATTTTTAAATTCTAATGGGTAGTTCCGTAAAAATGTGTCATAACTTTTGAATACCTTTAGCCCGGATACCCAGTATATTGAAAACTTTTTATTATTAGCTTTCTCGTTTACAAAAGTAACTGAAAAATGAGTTTTCTAGAAAATGCATTTAAGATGCTACTTCCGGTCTTTTAACAATATACCTTTCCGTTTATTAAGGCTGCTATGTACTAAGAAAAAAATCGTATTTCCCTTTTCCTCTTGCAGACTCTTGTGGTGGGAAGAGTCCAGTTGACAGTTCGAGAATTCCTCCCCCCTTAGGATTGACATTTTGAGGGATTGTAATGGCTCTCTCTCTATAGGGGGGTTAAGGGCTGCCCCCAAATTTTTTAAAATATATTTTTGTCAACTATTTACAGCTACATAAATGCTGATAATCCAATAAAGTTGGTATTGTCAGATAGCCTGAATTTTTCTGCAAAGCGCTACAAGATTCATTTTATAAATTTCGTCCACCGAAGGGATTTATGAGCGTTTAAAACACACTATACCAAATTTTTCCCCGAATAATTTAAATTTTAAAATATTAATTGCATTAAAATATGTACACAAATGTAAAGTTTCTTTCTCTATGACGGAGTACATTTAAAAAAAAAAAAATCTTTGAATCCAAGTTGGCAATTCCTGGACAAATTTTCTCCATAGATTAACATTGAGGTGAGCGAATCCAATGGGGTTAGTACATAGCAGACTTAAATTGGCCATAAGTTCTCATCCAATCATCGTACGAATAGTCAGAGAATGGTTCGAGGCCACCCGAATCTTCGCAATTTGAATGGTAGCAATAACTTTGCATGTTTAACAGAAGGAAAAAAAATAATGAATTTAATCGGTAGCATCTAGGTGCTTATTTAACCCTTCAGTGGGCGCGCCCGTGTACAAAGTGCAACATTTTCGTAATTTTGAATGGTTTGTTTTTACGTGTAAGGTTTGAATGTTCTAAGCAGTTTCTGTTTATAGCTACACCCTTTCTAATGCAGGTCTGATTTTCTGACCCTCGTATTCCTTTCCATTCATTGTTAGTCGTGATTTGATCGTGGTAAACCGGCGATTCTACTGGATTACAACATGACAAAATCAGGAGATGATGTACTCGATCAAACGTGCAGCTATTACACGGTATCTCGCATATCACGAAGATGGACTCTCTCATTGTTTTTTAGGTTTTTGGACATGATAGGAATCCATTCGCAAAGATCCAGTAAACCATCCAGTTTCGAAATTTAGATCCAATAAACTATTCAGTTTCGAAATGTGGTGATTGTATCTGCATTCTTTGGCCTTTATTGTAAATATATCTCAATATTTTCAACATTTTATTTCTTGTCATAAAAATCAGAATTATTATTTTCCATTCGAAAAAAAATTTTATTACAAAAGAAATAATCAAGGTGGAAAGAGACGTTGCACTTTGTGCCACAGGCGCCTGCTGGTGTTCCAAAAATTGGCGCTCCCGCTAAAGGGTTAAATCTCGAACCATTATTTTTATTATTACCATGTTTTTATTAACTCGCTTTCTTGTTTGTTTGTGTTTGCCAAGACAAATCTTGCAATCGATTTTCAACTAACTTCCCGACTAGCTAGACATTTGAAACTTTTAGAATAGCTCAGAACACGATGACAATGCATTCTTTTAATACTTTTAGCCTCTTTAAGCAGATTTGAATTCATTTTCAGTTAATTTTGTTTTGTAGAATGGTGCAGCCATGTATCGGCCGGGACGGAACGATAAGCTAAACGCAAGTTAACTTCCAATTCCCGAGCGAAACGATTGATTACGTATTTGGTACCTCTTTATTACACATTTGATCATTTGCTTTCTCGTTGATATGATAATTCATGCAAAAAATTTTAAAAAGTACTTTTATTAATACATAGAATTGTCAAATTTATATGATTCAACAGAAAATTTAAAAACATGGTATATAAAAAGTTCTTTTTATCTTGTAATTATTTTATATAATTTTCCTTTTTATATTTAACTTTATATTTGCTTATTCATTTCTCTTACAGTGAATACGTTCGAATGTGGAATTCACGTAACGTGCAAGTTATCGCCTGGACGCCCAATCATCGCCTGGAGAAAGAGTACCTGCGTAAAGTTCTCAACGTTTCTTGCATTTCTGATACCTTGCTGTGATTTGCTTCTTTCGTTTTTTCTTTTTTTCATTTTTTTCCTATTATTTTGATTTTGTTATATATTGACACCCTTTTACTTTTTTGTGGGACCAATTTTATGTACCATTCTTATCTAGGTTTGTTATGTTTCGAAAACTTCGATACCCGACCAAAGTTTTAAATTATTCGTCTATTTATCTATTTTATGCATCTTTCGTCTCTTGGTTAGGGTAGGTGTCCCAAATATCGCCCCTGGGCCTAATATCGCCTACTCGTGTTTCTAAAGTATGATTCGCGCTATGTACCAGAAAATGGAGTAACTTCTTAGTTCTGGGTCTGTACTAACAGCGGCGATAGCGACAACGCTCTTATCACTGACAACAGAAACTATATGGCGTCTGAAGTTGTTTTGGCTGTTGTCCTCGTAAACTTTGCCTCCAAAGAATCAGAATCCAGTGAATGACCAGGTAGGTGCATCCAAATTCTAATTTTGCTTATACCATTTGAAAGTGCATTAAACAGAGACTTTGCTAGCAACGCCTTTTAACAGGTGCTCCTAATTTCGCCTGGTAGGCGGTAAGAGGAACAGAGGTAGGCGATATTAGGAACCGCTCTGGAGTTCACTGAAAATTTCAATTTTTACAGTTTAGCTACATAACTTAAACTGGCACTGGTTTTGGAGCTGGTTGATCTCAGGATACCAAACGAAATAGTTCTTAGGGATGTTCTTTGAGTTTCCAGCCTAATCAGAAACTAAAAAGTGGATGAAATGTCGAAAAAAAGTTAGGGTAGGCGATATTTGGGACACTTACCTTAACTATCCTTTGAAAATTTGAATAAGCGACGAAAGTTTTTGATTTATACATCTGTAAATCTATTTTATGTATTATTCATATCGTGTTTTATTTTGATGGGAAAGTTTCAATATGTGAAAAAAATATGGAGTTATCTATAAATCTGTTTTATGCATTATTCAGGACTTGGTTTATTATGCTTTGGAAATTAGCATATCTTTTGAGTTACACATCTATAAATGTATTTTATGTATCTGACCAATCTTTTGAATTATACATCTATATTTTCATGCTGAACTTGAATCTAGAGTAATCATGGTATTTTGTTTTTAAATTTACATTCATATAAATTCATTTATTGGCTGTGAAATTCATATCTTTCTGTCATCAGCAGGCAAGGATTGTCGTAATGTTAGAAAAAGCCCAGAAAATTGTCATTGAGTCCATCTCTATCTTCTTTTATAAACACATACATAGACATTTAAATATATAAAGTACTTCAAAGTGTTTAATTTCGATAACTCATTACAAAGCTGTTTTAAACTGCGTCTGATTTTTGTTTAAAGTATTTCGTTATTTTGCTGTGTTTTATTTTGTGATTTTTCTTTGTATTTTTCCCCCTTCTCGCCAAAGTTGAGCTTATTTCAAAGACAGATTTGACATAAACTGTCCCTCCTCCTAGAGAGCAACGACGAAGCACATATAGGAGTGATAAACTAGCTTGACCTCAACATTAATTGTTTCATACCCCTTAGTTTGTGAAACATTTACGTGCGAGCTCAACCAATTTTGTTGTCTCTTATGTACAACAAGTTTCTTTGTGAAATTTGGCCATAACTTTGCCTATAATACGAACACTGCTATTATGAATCGAATGTTAAATCGACTGAAACACCATATTTCATCGGGTCCCTGGTCTGTCGCGTAAAACAGAATCTTTAAATACATAAATCGATTGTTCCTGTCCTCAAAAGGTCTTGTAGAGTGTAAATTAGTTCTATTTCTTAAAATCACCGAAGGGTTTTACGTGTTATGTTATCTCTTATTAAACACAAGGACATCAAGGTTAGGAAAAGAAATAAAATAATAAAGCACACACACATAAACAAACACACGCACACACACACATATTGTATATATATATATATATATATATATATATATATATTTATATACTCATAAACATACATACACCTGCATACTTATAAGCTAGAGCTTTGGGTTACTGTTTTGTGGTGGTCTACCGGATGATAGCCCTTTAAAAGCACCACCTGCTTTATTGGGGGATATATATATATATATATATATATATATATATATATATATATATATATATATATATACACACTCTTATGCTCTGATAAACATTTATACACCTGCATACATATAAGCTAGAGCTTTAGGTTAAGGTTCCTATGTACTAACCCCATTGGATTCGCTCACCTCAATGTTAACCCATGGAGAAAATTTGTTCACGGATTGCCGACTTGAATTCAAAGATTTTTTTTTTTTTAATTGTACTCCGTCATAGAGAAAGAAATTTTACATTGTGTACATTTTTTCGTTTTTTTTTTTAAGAAAATGCAATTAATATTTTAAAATTTAAATTATTCTGTGAAAAATCTGGTATAGTGTGTTGTAAACGCTCATAAATTCCTTCGGTGGACGAAATTTATAAAATGAATCCTGTAGCGCTTTGCAGAAAAGTTCAGGCTATCTGACAATACCAATTTTATTGTATTATCAGCATTTATGTACCTGTAAATAGTTGGCAAAAATATATTTTAAATAATTATTTGGGGACAGCGCTTAACACCCCTAGAGAGCCATTACAATCCCTCAAAATCTCACTCCTAAGGGGGGGGGGAGAATTCTCAAACTGTCAACTAGACTCCTCCCACCAGAAGAATCTGCAAGAAGAGGAAAAGGGAAATACGATTTTTTTCTTAGTACATAGCAGCCTTAATGTTTTGTGGTAGCTTATCAGACGATAGCCACTTAGAAGCACCACCTGTTTGATTGAAGGTTCCCTAGTACAGGGCTACTCTGCGAATTTGGTCAAACTAATAGAACGGATCTCTTTAATTAACATCTGATTCGCAAAAATATGATACTTTTAGTAGCTGTTCAAAGATTTTCTTGCAGTGTATAAATATTTCAGCGAGTATTTTTTTTTGACACTGGCATGTAGATTACAACAAGAACATGGAAATTAAGTTGACGTATTTTTAAATGAAAAAAATAGGTGGGAAGGGGGTTAAAATATTTTTTTTTCAGTTCACTTTTTTTTTACAGACTTGTGCTCAACAAAGAAGCTTAGACATTTTTCTACTAGCTGAATTACAAAAAGAAATGCATCAATAGTGGAGTATAGATGATCATTTTAGCATGCAGTGAGAAATCGCCAAAGCAGTGAATAAACACAATATTTTTTAAACACCTTCAGATCAATGCTAATAAAGCTCAATGCTTTTTAATTATTTAGCAGAAAGTTTGTATTGAGGAATTTTATACATACCTTTTACATCTTTCTTAAATTTCCCAAAATAAAATGTTAGCAAAAGTATTTGTTGATTTCAGTTATATATGCAAGATTTATTTTAGATTTTAAATCTCATCTTATGCGAAGGGTCGATGTAATGAAGCAATGCAATACTGTAAATTAAGATTTCTTCGAAGAAAGTTTATATTTTTATCATAACTTTTCTCGTATTATCAAATGAAAAAAAAATGTATTAACTTTCATACAATATCTGATATTGGAAAAAGGTTCAGAATGAGCATTAACACGTTTATAATGTCACATTTAAAAATTGTTTTTGTTATTTAAGAAATGTTTTAATTTATTGCTTTATGAAATCATGAAAACTGTTTATTTTACTTACTAGTTTTAGACGTATGTTATGTATCTCACTACGTAATTGTGAATTTTTCGTTTTATATATTTGTGTTTTTTATGGTATGTTACCTTCATAGTCACCTTTAAAATATTCTTATAAAGTATGGAAATTTATTTATTAAGTGAATTATTTATTTATATTTTAGACGTCAGTATTATACTGAGCTCTGAAGCAACAGTTTTTCCCCCTTTTTTAGATTAATCGTTAATTTAGAGTTCTTTTTTTACTGACCTACGTATTTCCGTTGTATATGGAAAGTACTTTTTCAATGAAAGATACACTCATATAAATTAACCCTTCAGCGGGCGCGCCAATTTTTGGAACACCAGCAGGCGCGCGTGGCACAAAGTGCAACGTCTCTTATCAACCTTGATTATTCCTTTTGTTAATAAACTTTTTTTTTCAAATTGAAAATAATGATTCTGCGATTTATAACAAGATATAAAATGTTGATAATTTTGAGATATATTTATAATTAAACGCCAAAGAATACCGATACAATCGCCTTATTTCAAAACTGTCCGGTTTATTTGATCTCAGGACAACTTGCGAATTAATTCCTATTATGTCCAAAAACCTAAAAAACAATGAGATTGTCCATCTTCGTGATATGTGGGATACCATGTAATAGCTGCACTTTTGATGGACTACATCAACTCCTGCTTTTGTCTTAATGTAATCTAGTATAATAGCTGGTTTACCACGGTTAAATCACGATTAACAATGAATGGAGAGGAATACAAGGGTCAGAAAATTGGACCTGCATTAGAAAGGGTGTAGCTATAAATAGAAACTGCTTAGAACATTCAAACCTTACTTGTAAAAACAAACCATTCAAAATTATGAAAATGTTGCACTTTGTACACAGGAGCGCCCGCTGAAGGGTTAAGGTACAAATAATGCTCAGTTGTCGACTAAAAGTAGCTTAGATTAATTGGATTTTGTGAAAATGAATTCAGGGAAATCATGCAAAAGCCGGGCTATTGCAAAATTTATATACCACTCGAAGAAAAAACACGAAAATTTGAGGTTTGGCGTTAAAGTTACGGAAATTTAAGAGCACGGAAAATCTTTAAATCTAAGTTTCGCTCTTTAGCAGATATTTTGCATGCAAAAGTAGCATTTTCTCGTCTGCCAAAAAATTTTGTGAATTTCTCGGTGGTCTTTTACTGGGTTACCATCCGCACGCAAAGAAAATGATGTTGTGTTTTCATATCACTATCGTAAAGAAAAAAAAAATATTTTTATATGTTTATCCTTAGAAATTTAAATGAGTATGTAACATATTGCTACTAAATTCCTTGACCATTATAAAATTTACTGGAAATTTTTTTTTATAAATTTCCAGGTTAAATAAAATAAAAGAGAAAAGCATTTTTTAAATTGTGTCAGAACAATGAAGTTTCCTTCACAAGCTAAAAACAAAAGTTTAAGCTTTTAAATGTCAATTTGAATTTCACATACCGGAATTTTCATAAAAACTACGATTTCAGACAAAAATTTTTCAATAACTGTTTCTTTTTCCAAGCTATTTTTTTCAGGCCTTCGTTTTCGGATTTTCAACGTAGAAAGTAAGCGAAAAGTTAAGGTGACTGACTACCTACGTTGAAAATGTCATTTTTGGACTAGTTTGGTCAAATTTATTTTTTGCAAGAATCGTGTAATTCAATCTTTTCTCTTTTCAGAACCGTTTTAATTTTCATTCTACATCAATTAGAAGCAGAGTTATAGCTATTTTAAAAACATAGTCTGCTACAAAATTGAAGTGACAAACAACTTTCACTGCGTTTTTCTAAGAATTGTGTTTTTTAGCAGAAATCTCTACCGTTGTCATATTTTACATAATAATGCATATAATTTGATACAATTTTCAGAAAATGTTTTAGATGCTATTGTTAATGAAATGACGTACAATAACTGATGTATAATAAATCATTTTTTATTTGGGGCTGTTTTTATAAAGAAAGGAATGACAAATCGGGGGAAATTTTCATATTGGAACATAAAATTGTCTGTATTATTTTTGCATTTTAAAATTTCTCTTAGATTGTGGGTCATTTTGAAGATAACTGTCATATGTATCATGTGTAAGAAGGATATTTAAATAGTAGCATTAGAATTTTGTGCAGAGTGATAGGCGTTTTAGCTAAATTTCATTAAAAATTACTTCAAATTGACCAATTTATAAAAAAGTATGGTATTTACAGGTACGTTTTTGTTTATTTTTTATTTTTTAAGTGCTATTTACAAAAAAAGCGTTACAAAATTATTTTTTTTTAAAATTGGCTCCGAACGTAGGCAGTAACATTAAGCAATGAAAATAAGCATTGAAACACATATTCAACCATGTATACTATTTCAGAACTAAAAATGATAGATCTTAAAATAGTCTCATGTTTTACTGCAAAGTTCTTATCCTTAGTTTTGAGATCTATTCGAAGTCAAATCGAAGCGTCACTTCTAGAAGAAACCTTTTAAAAATGATTTAGTTTATTTTATAAATGAGTTACCTAGTTTTTACAACAGTAACAAAATGGAGATGGTCTGGGAATAAAATGTGCTTTTCTAATAAAATGTCCGCTTTATTTGTTGCTTTACTAACTTGGTTTTCTTTTGAATACACAAGCTGTTGCTTCAGAGTATTACTTAACCAAATCTGAGTTTTAAGTACTTGCAAAGAACCAAAGTTTAGTTTTGCACCTTTTTTTGTGTTGCATGTTTTTGTTCTATGGTTGTACGAAGAGCGAAAATAAAAGTTTTGCAGAACTGTATAGCTTGTTTTATTTGATTTATGGTGTAATTTATACTAAGGTGGACTCAACTTCGGTCGTAATTTAAGGCTTAAGAATCGCATGGGAAAAGTTCAAAATCGATGTTTGTTTCGCGGACACAAACATCTATTTAACCGATCAATGTTACGATTTTTTTACCATGTTTTTAGTAACTCGCTTTCTTATTTGTGTGTGTGTTTATCCGGTACAAATCTTGCAATCGAATTTTAACTCACTTCCCGACTAGCTAGACATTTAAAACTTTTAGAATAGCTCAGAACACGATGACAATGCATTATTTTAATACTTTTAGCCATCTTTAAGCAGGATTGAATTCATTTTCTGTTAAATTTGTTTTCTAGAATGGTGCAGCCATCTATCCGCTGGGATTTGAATGAAAAGTTAAACGCAAGTTAACTTCCAATTAACTTCATTTTCTTTCAAGTTGATGGGATAATTCATCAAAATTTTTTTTAAAGTATTTATTAATACATAGAATTGCCAAGTTTATATGATTCAACAGAAAATTTATAAACATGGTATATAAAAAGTTCTTTTTATCTTGTAATTCTTAATTGCTTCATTCGGTGGCATGGCAGAGAATAAATAAATAACGCACATAACATCGTATTTTTTCGTTGTGATCAGCCATTAAAAGCACGTCAATTAATAGCATTGTCAATCTTTTTATTTTCACGTTCTGGATTTGTCTTTATTTTTCAGGGTTTTATTAATGAATTTTTCGAATAATTTATTCTTGTATGTTCTAGAAATTAATCTAATTTACACTCTATAACAAAAAAAAAAAATCGACGCACCGAGAAGAAGTTGGCCGATTGTAATGAAATTTCGTATGCCAAGATGTTACGACCGAATATGCAAATTTTGGTGTCCATGAATTTTTCGAATAATTTATTCTTGTATGTTCTAGAAATTAATCTAATTTACACTCTATAACAAAAAAAAAATCGACGCACCGAGAAGAAGTTGGCCGATTGTAATGAAATTTCGTATGCCAAGATGTTACGACCGAATATGCAAATTTTGGTGTCCATGAATTTTTCGAATAATTTATTCTTGTATGTTCTAGAAATTAATCTAATTTACACTCTATAACAAAAAAAAAATCGACGCACCGAGAAGAAGTTGGCCGATTGTAATGAAATTTCGTATGCCAAGATGTTACGACCGAATATGCAAATTTTGGTGTCCATGAATTTTTCGAATAATTTATTCTTGTATGTTCTAGAAATTAATCTAATTTATACTCTATAACAAAAAAAGAAAATCGACGCACCGAGAAGAAGTTGGCCGATTGTAATGAAATTTCGTATGCCAAGATGTTACGACCGAATATGCAAATTTTGGTGTCCATGAATTTTTCGAATAATTTATTCTTGTATGTTCTAGAAATTAATCTAATTTACACTCTATAACAAAAAAAAAAATCGACGCACCGAGAAGAAGTTGGCCGATTGTAATGAAATTTCGTATGCCAAGATGTTACGACCGAATATGCAAATTTTGGTGTCCAACGAATGAATAGCGGGAACTGCAGCGCAGCAGAACTGCGCATCCAGCAGGTGTATATAAGGAGCGATTCTCGATCTGATGTTCAAAATTTCTGTTAAGGGAACAAGGGACTTCGATGTCGTTCTTCTTTAATTTTCAATATTTTACATGAGTATAATTAATATTCTTTTCTACTACACTGAAGATACTTAGAATTCAGAAATAAGTATATTGTGGAAGAGTTAGAACTATTTATCAAAAAATTCTTCAAAATTGCTAGAATTTTTCAAAAGGCTCCATGCGTATTCATTTTCTTCCGATATCTTCCAAATTTCTCTGAATTGTTAATTGAAGTGTTTGTCACAAAACTGTGTATAATTCTTTGAAATCACAAATATTTTTCAAATTTAAGGAACATAAAATAAAGTAAAAACATAAAAAAATAACAGGCAGAATTAAAAAAAAAAATATTTAGGACTTTAGATTCCTACAAAAAAAGAATGCACATTTTTATACATATTAAATGTGCATTTAATATGTATAAAAATTAAATGCACATTTATATTTTTATACATATGGTAAACTTATAATAAAAAATTTAAAGACTTTAATTAATTTAGAATGCGCATAGAGCATTTTGAAAAATGTTAGCATTTTTTTTTTTTAAATTAAAAAACAGTCATTATTCTGCCAAAAAGTCGTTATTTTGAATACTAAAGATTTTCAATGTAGTAAAAAAGAAAATTAATTATTATCATTTAGTATATAAAGTTAAAATTTTAAAATTAAAAAATTCGAGTTTGAAGGTCTCTTGTCCCCTTAAATTTCGACTGCGGATATCTTACGTACAAGAATGCTTCACCGAAGGATTCGTGCATATTACCGAGTGTGAAAGAGGTCTTGGAATCGGTCGACATCCGGGTCGAAACCATGCAGCGATTGGACAGTGCTGGCAAGAGTCAGTGGCGTAGCGAGAGGGGGGTAAGGGGGTCTATCATACACCGGGCGCCACTCGCAGAGGGGTGCCAAATGGCCCCCAAGAGATTCCGGAAATTTTCAATTTTTATTTGGGGTGGGGGGGGGCAAAAAGGTATCGTGCCTCAGGCGCCAGTTATTCTCGCCACGCCACTGGCAAGAGTGGGTCAACAACGGCAGATTTAAGCCTACCTGGAACCATAACAGAACGGGAAGACAGAGCGATTTTCAGATCAGCTGTCACAGCTCGTCTTCATCAACCATGCGACGTGTGACCCGCATACAACATTACCATTGACAAGTCGTCTGTCAACATTACCATTGACAGACGACTGAGAGAGCGGAATCTACCCTCGCGCCGCTTACCCCTCACGCCTGTAGTCCTTCAAGGCCGATTACAGGGGTGTTTAACTCGATCAACATGGAACTGCGCTGACTGGGAAAATATAGTCTTTAGTGACAGTCCCGTCTCCAACTGTGCCCTGACGACCACCGAAAGACGTGACTGGAAACGTCCAGGGCAGCGCGTGGATCCTTACTATCGCACGCCACATGGGGCAACAATAGGACGTTATGGCCTAGAGTGCCATTTCCTTTGATAGTCGGACCCCTTTAGTAGTCATTAGTGAGACACTTACAGCACAGTGGTACGTAGACAACATTCTGCGGCCCGTTTTGTTGTGGTTCCTCTTGCACAACCCTAGACTTACTTTTCAACAAGATAATGCCCATACTGCGTGTATTGCTATAAATTGTCTTTCAGCTTGCCGAACATTTCTTTGGCCATCTAGGTCGCCTGATCTCTCCCCCATAGAGCACATTTTCGACGTCAGGGGAAGGCGATTGCAACTATCCCAGAATGTTGCCGATTTATTCCGACAGTTGGAGACAATTTGGCAAGAAATCCCGCAGGACAGCATCTGAAAACTCTATGGAAGAGAACTTTATATCTGACAATTCTGGACCATTCAATTATTCTGAAATTTTAATCTTTTTTTCTTCTGTGCATGTTCCTCACATCCACCGATTTTTGTCGCAGTCGGACAACTCCTTGGTGCGTGGATGTTTTTTCTTATAGAGTGTATTTGGATTTTGGTACAGTTTGTTTTTAAACATCTGATATCACTTAAATGTCACTGAATGTATCAAAAATATAGTGGAACCAGACCACCCATAAACCATTAAATCACACTTTTGCTTACTCGCTATCGTTTGCTCCTTGCAGGGCTTAATGGTTGCAACTCCGGTTTTAGCACATGCTATTGAGACCGTCTCTTGTCCTGATGCCACCACAATTTCGATCCAAGGGCGGCATCGGATGAGACCTCCTCCCACCCCTACAAACCACAGAGGAACTTTCCCACCTACAGATTTAACTTACACATACAGACACAGGAGCATTTAGTGACGCTTGTCGGGATTCGCACCGAGCTCACCCAGTGCCTAATTCCGACGCACTTTCCAGCTAGGATTGTTCGATCATGACTCGAAATAACTCAGTTTGGTGTCACTGTAGACCCATACCAACAACGACGGCAACAAAAGACAAAAACATTTTGGTGCTTGTCTCTGTGGCTGTCACAAAAGCTTTCACACCGCTAGGGAACGGGGAAAGAAGAAATTTCATTTCCGCATGCGCACATGAAAAGCTTCCGAAAGAAGCTGATGCAGCTTCTTTTCGGAAGCAAAACATTTTTTCCCCTTCAGCTTCTGCAATGAGCATCCACGTTTCTTAAATCTCCTACAGTGAAGACGATTGCTTTTAGAACTTCTGACTGTTGGTAAAAGACGTCTGCATTGGGTTAAAAACGTCAAAAGAAATCAAATTATGCAAGGTGTTCGCGAAAAGTGATCGGTCAGCTATCGAGCGCCAAAATCTTGCTATTCTGATTGGCTGCCGAACACGGCGACAAAGACAAAAGTTGGACTGTTTCCAAGACTTGAAAGCGCAGAGACAAGAGACAGACACAAATTGGAGGAGACAAAATCGTTTGTTACACGCATGCGCAATAACGAAGTGTCATGCTATTTGTCTTTGTCGCCGTTGGTATGGAGAAGGCATCAGTGATTCAGTGAACACTCGATAAATCTCTTGAACTCCATCTATTTTATTTTAATTGAATCATTAACTATACAATAAGCTATATACAAATTTACAGTGCATAAATACAGTCTCATCACACAAAATATTTTTCCTGGACGATACTTCTTTCACCAAAAGAGGAAAATACATGCCTCACACCTCGTTGCATGCGTTTTTGTAGGATGCAGACCGAGATACGGTCACAAATAATACCAGGCAAGACCTTTAACGAGCCAATTAGAAGCTCACAAAAATCATTTGGTAATATGACGTAATCAATTTAAAGTTGCTTACGCCATTCAGCAAATCGCCGAGAGAAGACGTCAAATAACACAAAATAGGAATATTTCATCCAGCAAATAACAGATGTGAAATGCATTGTGTTGTTGTCACAAAAGCTGAACATATTATCAATAAACAATATTTATTAACCTTTAGCTTACAGGGTCATTTTTCTGATTTCCTCTTTAGAACGGGAAATTTCATACCCCATTTGTAAGAACATTAAGAGATTATATATATATATATATATATATATATATATATATATATATATTCATTCTTGGGATACATGCTATCCCACTCCGTAAGGAAAAGGTTAACAAGGATGCCCCAGACTAAATCTTGTATGTTTTCATAAAAAAATCTCTCGACACCGATGAAAATTTTTTGGTAAAAGCGAAACTTTTAAAAACATTACGAAAATGTTAAAGAAAAAATAGAAAAAAGAAATAGTAAATTTTGATAAACAAATAGAAGAATCAATGAACTGCAGATTTTCTGTACATATTTACTTCATATAAAACTTCATATTTAAATATTAATGATAATTTATACTTCATTTAGGTAAAAATTGAAAAAAAAATTAAATTATTGTAAAAGAGAATGGTTTCAAAATCATAGGCTGCATATTAAAACATCGAAAATTATAAACTTCATTTATTCATACTAGGTGGCCCGTGCGACCCTTTCTCATGCGATTAAAATACGATAAATTTTATAGCGAGGTTGGTGGTTTGTAGTAGGATGAAAGAAGGACCGGCTCATTTGTAGCAATTGTTTATTTGTCAAATAACAGTGGCATTTAAGGATAAAACAAAACCAATTACAAAGCGCCTTTGGCCACAATATTGGAGGTGAAGCATAAGACTAAGCAGGGGAACATGAGATATGTACACGTCGAAATACCTTTGTCGACAATATTAAAAGTCAAATATGACACAAACTCGTGGAAAGTGGGATATTTACTTTACAAAACTTCTTTATACACACTATTTCACTGTGCCGTTTAGACGCATCCAGGAAAAGAACTGTATATGCGAAAACCGTCACAGAAGTTGCTAAAGACTTGTAATTACACGTGGTCCCAAAATATTTATTTTGCTCTAATTCCGCATGTTTTTAAGAAGATTACATTGCCAGATATTTGTATTGTGTACTGTCCATGCATACCCTGCCGCCAGATCCGGTCCCATAGGTGAGGTGCCGGATTGAAATAGGAGCCTAAAGGACACAATGTAAAAATACGAAATTTTTATCGGATGGCAAAAAGATATTAATAGTTTAATCTGATGTATTGCGGAATTCGTGAATACACTCAAATATGAGCAAATATGTAGATTTTTATATATATGTATATAAAATGTACTACAAACTTTCAATAATGAGGTCTCTTACAACTCGCTAAAGTTGCTTGTAAGAGAAACTTTTAGGAACTCTCCTTCTCAGAAGAACCGTTGTCGAGGAGTTCAAATAAGATACGGAGGAGCAAAATTGCTGAAGTCCCAGAATGGCCGACGCAGAAAGCGGTCACCTTGTTTCGACTAGTGACGGGCCATGATTGCCTATTGAAACATCTCTGCTCTATAAATATCGTTTCAGAACCCTTTTGCAAACTCTGTTATTGACGAAAGGACTTGGACTTTACCTATATACTCTCTTGCCCTGCGCTATCTCCAGCTCCAGTGTGGGAGATATATTGTTTATCTAGGAGAGTTTTGGGTTCAAAGACGTTTTAGCTCGCTTTTTTTTTGTTCTTGTTTTTTTCTTTATATACATATACACACACACACACACACACATATATATATATATGAAATGATTACTAAATTCCTGTAAGAATGAAAACTGATCTCTGAATTCTGGAACCATTGCGGGGGGTTGTCGTAGTTGGTTTCAGCAAAACGAGTAGCTGGCGCGAAGAAGAATATCCAGGCAAATAAAACAGGCATCACGGTTACTGGCTTAACGTTTCTTTATTTCACAGTATTTCGATGGTTAGATATACTTCATTATCTATGCAGTGAATACTCAGTATAGGAAGGACATCGCAGATAAAGGGGAAAAATCCCGGCAGCGCCACGCTGCGACTTAACGGACGGAGAGCTAAAAGATCTACATGTTTGTCCGACTCGAGCAGAACACAGAAGACTCGCGATAACCTTAGGTTCACGCCCTGAGTACGGGCTCGCTGAAATTTTAATTGGTTAAAAATTGACACCTGACTTTAACGTGTCATATGGGGTGATGGTTATCGAATGTTCCACGACATTCGATCTTATATAACTGTTGTCCGCACGTGGCTTTTAGGGGGAAAACTAATAGCTTAATTTGGTATATCTAGATCAAAATCAAATTGAGGGATAATGTTCTGTTGCGGTAAGACAAAGTTAATGAAGGGAAACGTTATTGATTCATATATATATATATATATACCGTAAATCCCGGCGCATAGCACGCACCTATAATTTTAAACTACATTTTTTAAATTTTTAGGTATAATCTCCGTAAAACGCGCACCCTCTTCTTGGCAAAGAAACCTGAAATGTACATGTGCGATGCTCTCTCCTTAGTAATTCATTCTAAGGATTTTCCCAGGCATTCGAACAACGTTATACTGAATTGTCAAGCATAAGGGGAGCAATATGTGTGTGGGGGAAATACTTGAGGGAGTAAATAATCCTGGTGGCTTAAAGAAGTCAGAAAGTCCTTTAGTTTGGGACATGTTCAGATCCCATCTAGCGGATAATACGAAGAAATTAATGAAAGAGTGTAACACAGACATGACAGTTATCCCAGGTGTATTAACGCCATTAGTTCAGTCTTTAGATGTGTGTATCAATAAACCATTCAAAGGAAATTTAAAACGACAGTGGAACACGTGGATGTTGGAAGGTGAAAAAACATTTACGACAGAAGGACAAATGCGTCATGCCAGTCTAGAAATAGTGTGTGAGTGGATAATAAAAGCATGGAATGAAATTAAACCTGATTTGATTCAAAAGTCATTTAAATAATGTAGTATATCTAATAATCTAGATGGAACGGAAGATGATTATTTATTTATGGATCAACGTCACCGTAATGGTAAACAGGAAACAGAATTCGATGATGTGCCTCAAGATATAACGGAAAACGAATATGACGAACTATTCATGTTATTCTGTTATTAAAACTTTTAAGTTCATAAGGTAAGTCATTTGTTTTAAATAAACAGCATTTAGGTACATGTAGAAATATAATTTTTTTATGTTCATCTTTTCCTGATTTTTAAATCTATCATTTTTATATCCGGCTATATCGTGCACCAGTAAATTTCGATCTTATTTTTTTTTGTATTAAAAGTGCGCGTTATATGCCAGAAAATACGGTATATAATCTTGTAACCCGCCATTGCAAATAAAAAAAAATATTTTATAAACTGCTGAATTTGAGATCACAAGGAATAAATTTTGAATGTCCATTCCAATCGTTGAATGGTGCTTTAAGAATTCTACTAACACTACCTTTAACTGTAGCAGCTGCCTAACGCAGTTTTTCCTAACTGAAAATTTTAGAGAATTACCTACGAAAAACGATTATCCAAGGACGATATAATGATCTAGCAATAATTTCTACAGAAAAGACAGCATCTGAAACAATTAATTATAGAGATGCAATTAGACAATTTGTCGCCTTAAGGGCTTGAAGAATGATTTAGTCATTATTTTTTATCACATAACAAATTATATTAAAATTCGAATACATTTTCTGAATTATTTTAGTTCTGTATTTTTTTAAAAAGAATTATGTTTCTTTAAATAAATTAAACTTTTAATAAATAAATATTGTTCCCAAAATTATCTTTATTCTAAAGTAAACTGTTTCTAATAGTGATAAATTCATCACTTACAGTCTATGCAAAAATTTAGAAAGATGCTGTTTTTAAAACTTGATTCAGGCACTAAGATTGATTAGCACAGCCCTCCCTGCCGTACATCTGTACTTTAGGCTTATTTATCTCAGAATTTTTTTTTATGATTTGGCAACATTAAAAGGATTTATTTTTCATATAAGGGAGAAATATGTTAAAATTTGATGCACAATTTCTTGCTTTAACGCTGTCCAGGACACAAAATCCTTGAAATTTTCGAAAAAAAAGTTTTATTGCATTAAAATTTTCTGTGTTCTTTTCCGCTTAAAATGACGTTAAAATAATTTTTCTATCTTAATTAAAACAGGAGATATTAATTTTTTTGTTTGCATTTTGATAGCAGCCAATCTTTGTTTAAATTTCTCGTGTTTAAATTGTTATAAGTCAAGAACCGTTAAATATAAATGACTCAAACTTGGAACATGTCTTTTTCTATTATTTTTCTTTAATTTTGATTCAGCAAATTTGAAAAAAATATTTATTTTTGAAAATAAGATGTTTTAAAAATAAGTTACATAAATTTTTTTGAAATTTCTCCTCTAAAAATTTTTCATATTTTAAAATTTAATATTTTAAAAAACGCTGAATTAAAATTAAAACTTCTATTTTTTTGTTTAATTAATGAAAAAATTTTGAAATTCGACGAATAATATTTGGGGTTATAACGATTTTAAATTGCCCTCTTTTTTCAAAGATTTTAAATTTTAAAATTTTTAAAAACTTTAGGAGAAGTTGTATGAAGTGATTTTGTTTACAAATTATATGGTTAACCATCGAAAAAAATTCAAAATTTTAACTAAATAAATTTTTAAAAAATTTGTAATGTGTCCCGGATCCCCTTAAAATCTTGTTTTTAAACTTTTTTAAGTTCAGCGTCAGAACGAAAGTCAATGTAAATGATCCTCTGTTAGGGTTAATGGCGAGATACATAGGGGTGATTCTCGGGCAATGTAACAGTTTCCATCCATTTATGTTGTCACCCTTATGCGAAGAGCTTTTCATCACTGTTGAATTATCAGTTTTAAAATTCAATTAAAAATCGAAATTTTAAGATAGAGACTTGAAATGAGGTTTATATGAATAAGAAAGCTTTCAGCTTCCAGATGATGTAAATATTTTTTTTTAAGATAAAAACTCGAGGAGCATCGATATTACATCCACATATGGGACGATATTTCTTGAAAAACTGTGTTTCACTTTTTGATGAAAATATTAGTCTTTTAAAATATTTTTAAACAAATGTTGTCTAGTTTGGGAGAGAAATGTCTGTAGTCTTAGATTGTAAAAAGATTAAAATTTTACGATCATTTTTTGGCGAGTTATCGTAATCTGAAGATGAAAAAGTCCATATTTTCCCACAAAACATAAAATAATAAAAAAACTTAAAGTCCGACGAAGATCAGACATGTCTTACTTTGGTCCCCCCATTTTTCTTCATCCATTGGTACCGCTCTCGAACCCATACCCCCAGCGGTTTCGGAGGAGATAGCGTGACAAGCTTTTGACAGCGGCAGCGGGAGTTAATTTTTTTTAGAATAGAGAGATTTTCTGTTGTAACTAATGTTTGCCAGGATTACTTCTAAAATTTATTAAATAGTTAAGACACCAACTATAATAGTAACTATACAATGTGGCCTGAATAACTCTTTAATTTTTTCTGAAACATCCATCTAACAAAGTTTCAAACCTGACTCGAAAATCAATGTGTACGAATTTTTAAAAATCTATCTAAAATTCTTCAAATGTGTCACTTCTTAATACTTTAAAACCCTGCGTCCGATACTCACACCTGAGACAAAATAAACGATGTCTGAGCGATTTTCGATACGTTTTTAAAAGTGAAGTGGTTTTTCAGTCTGGTGTTATTGATAGATGTTTTGAGGAGTGTGTTTTTGTTTTCAGTCTGGCGGGGAACGATTCTAAAAAGAATAAACGTGGGTGACGTGGATGCGCAATTCTGTTCTGATAAAATTTCCGATACAGAATGTTTTTATTACTGGAATAAAAAGCAACTAAATACCGTAATTCAATCCTGCCCTTTTTTCTTTGTGGTTTTAAAATTTTGCATAATTCAAGTTATTTTAAGGGGATGGTGGACATCACGAAGCGGTTTTTGAAATATTTACCTCAGAGATATGAAATTTTGCATATATATTCATTAAAGTATAATTATATTAAACACCTAATAAAATTTTATTAATATTAAAAAAAAATTATATTTGTAAAATTGAAATTAATTACCACGTATTTAATAACTCGCTTTCTTGTTTGTGTGTTTGTCCAGTATGTCATAGGGACATGACAGTAGTGTCACGGCCAGGGGCAGGAGCATTGAAAAGTACAGGACAAAGTAAAATAATTGTTAAATGTAAGAAAGAAACAGGGCAATAAAAGAGAAGGGAAGAAAGCCATAGACCGAAACGAAATTTAGAGATTGTGTTTGTAGCAAGAAATAGAAGATAAAAGTTGAAGAGAGTGAGTTGCAAGAAGAGAATAAAAGAAGATTTATGATGGCTATAAAACAGCCCACCCTGCTTGAAGCCGAAGCATGGGAAAAAAATTAAAGTTGAGGGAGAATTTATAAATCCCGCCCTCGATGCGCATTGGTAAAAAGGGGATTGAGAAGAGGCAGCCACGGACGAATGGCGATGGCATGATAATTATATGACCAATGGAAATTATAAGAGGCGGAGACATTAATAAGAAAATATATGAAATGAGAAATAGTATGAAGGCAGAGATAACCTAAGAAGTCAGAGTCAGTCAGAAGTTTGTTGAGATGTAGAAGTGGTGTCAAGGCATATAGACCTATGAGGAGAGTTAGAAGTTGGAGATACAAGTTGTCGAGAGCCCAGTATCCCGTGCCGAAGGTCTGCAAGGAGTGATGGAGTTAGAGCAACAACGATGAGCGTAGAGTGTCTGCAATTACCTACGGAGCCTTATACCAGACAAGAAAGTGCCCTAGTTCAGTGTGATGATAAAGACGACGAAGTTCATCATTACGAGTGCCCGCTGCCCATAGTGATTCAACAGTCATCTTCCGAGGTACCGAATTTTCGTTTTCTTTTTATATTGTTATCATTGCTTCTCAATGTGTAGCCATAATAATTAATATAGAGCGCGATGAGTATAGTGTTTGAATATAAGATGTTGAGGAATTGACCGATAATTCGTACAAACAATTTAATATAATGTTATGCTTATATATATGAATTAATTTAGTAGGAATGAAGTTGAAAGTAATATGTGTAGATGAAGTACGAAATATTGTTATAATAAGTGAATGAGTCAAATATAGGTGTCGTAAAGAATTAATTTAGTAGGAATGAAGTTGTGAATAATGTGTAAATGCCGGAGGAAATATTGAGTAATATTGGAGTGTATTATTTATGTGTGTTAATATTCAATAAATTAATTTGTCATTATAAACCAGAGTTATTTCCATTATTTGGGAATCACAATCAACCAATGTATTAACCACAATCATGAACCAATAAATTACTAAATCATAATAAATATAATTAATATAATTAATAATATAATAACTCCCAATCATTTAATTAATTTAATATTTAGCAACTTTCACTGCCACACAGTACAAATCTTGCAATCGATTTTTAACTAACTTCCCGACTAGTTAGACATTTGAAACTTTTAGAAAAGCTCAGAACACGATGACAATGCATTCTTTTAATACTTTTAGCCATCTTTAAGCAGATTTTGAATTCATTTTCAGTTAATTTTGTTTTGTAGAATGGTGCAGCCATCTATCAGCCGGGACGGGATTGAAAAGTTAAACGCAAGTCACGCTCGCAATTCCCGAGCAAAACGATTGATTACGCATTTGATACCTCTTTATTACGCATTTGATCATTTTCTTTCAAGTTGATGGGAAAATTCATCAAAAAAAATTTCAAAAGTATTTATTAATACATAGAATTGTCAAGTTTATATGATTCAACAGAAAATTTAAAAACGTGGTATATAAAAAGTTCTTTTTATCTTGTAATTATTTTTAAATGTTTACAATTGCGAGCGCAAGTTACGCTCGCAATTCCCGAGCTAAACGATTGATTACGCATCTGATACCTCTTTATTACGCATTTGATCATTTTCTTTCAAGTTGATGGGATAATTCATCAAAATATTTTTTAAAAACTATTTATTAGTACATAGAATTGTCAAGTTTATATGATTCAACAGAAAATTTAAAAGCATGGTGTATAAAAAGTTCTTTTTATCTTGTAATTGTTTTTAAATGTTTACAATTACGAGCGCAAGTCAAGATCGCAATTCCCGAGCTAAACGATTGATAACGCATTTGATCATTTTCTTTCAAGTTAATGGGATAATTCTTCAAAAAAAAAATTTTAAAAGTATTTATTAATACATAGAATTGTCAAGTTTATATGATTCAACACAAAATTTTAAAACATGGTATATAAAAAGTTCTTTTTATATTGTAATTATTTTTAAATGCTCCTTGCGATCCAATTTTTAACTTTCTTAATTTTACATTTATATTGCTTATAAATACATTTTGGTCAGAGTTATGCATTACTTTGTAAAATGAAGGACCGATTCGGGACGATGCCGATTCCTAACGCACCATATTACAGTTTTGGAGGACAGTTAAAGTTGTGACCAGATTTCCAGCAGATCTAAAAACACGTTGCATGTGTTTTTAAAACTGAAGCCTCTGACGATTTCCATATGTTCCTGTACAAAATCCTTAAAATGTGAAATTTATGTCATGCATAGGATTATCGTAAGGAGACTTTCGATACAAGACGAAAAAATAATAATAAAAGTAAGTGGAGAAAAAAGGAGATACAGGTGACCCTCCCATAACACGGTACAAAGTTTCATCGAAAATGCCGTGTTGTGTGAAACCGTGTAATATGAGACCCAGAGACAGTACAAAAAGGGGGGTTACGTTCCAAAAACTTATTAAAAACAATTTTTTTAAATTCCATATAAGGAAGTTAATTTTTATTAAAAATATAAATGCATGTATAACACAAAACGAAAAGAAACAAAAAATATTATTTTCATTTAATGTGACATTTAATTTAGTAAATTTCTTCCTCATCACCGCTCAGTACAATCAAACGAGAACATGTTTTCGGTTGAACGATGTCACCTTCACTTTCAGAACCTTTTTCTTCGTTTAGATTCTTTGCACTTTCTATCCTCTTTAAAAAATATGTATTGTTGGTTTGTTTGCTGGCTCTTACAAGGTCATTGTAGATTTCACGGAATGGAGATAGACAATTTTACAGCTCCCTTTTGAATTTTCGGATTATTTCAGCGGAAGCGTCTGCATTCAAGTAAAATGATTCAAGATTTTCAGCTAATCTTGGCATTCTTACAATTTTATAGAGTTATAAATGAATAAATTATAGTTTGTTTATACATTTTCATGTAAAGCCACTGTAGTTCATTATTTCTTCCCGTCATTATTTTAAGGTAATTTAGTTTTTAAATGTGTAAAACAAAAATCATGTTATCTAGTGCTGCAGAAGCACAGTGTTGTACAAAGATTTTCGCAATTTTTTTTTATCGTGTTAGAGCGAAACCGTGTTACAGGTTGCGGTGTTATATGAGGGTTCCCGCAATTTATTCTATCGTGTTAGAGCGAAACCGTGTTGTAAGATGCCGTGCTGTAGGAGGGCTACCTGTACTGTGAAACTTATCTAGTTGGCCACCCCGCAAAACGGCCACATTTTTTCGAAACCATGACTGGCCGCCATATAGAAGTTTCACTGTGTTTCCGAAACACGAATAAAATAAAACCGATTAGTGGTTCAGTTTAACGACGAATAACTACTTATGATAGGTCCTGTATTAGTTGATTAACGAGTCCAATGGTGCCCTCTTCAATATTTGTAATAAAACAAACCAACATTGTGCGGGCAAACCCCCCTCTTTTACATAACACATATACATTTGGAATCGACAACAACACGGAACAAAATCTTTCTTGCGCAGCCGCACAAGTCATATATATCTTTTTGCTCAGCAGCGCCACCTATTTATCAAACAAACATTGAATTCACAACATACTGTATTTAAGTTTATTAACTTAGAATTTGCGGGAAATGCGAGCAGAAAATAAAGCATTTCTTAGAAGGGGTATTATTTAAAATAATACCCCTTCTAAGTATTATTTTAAATAATATTGCATCAGGAGATGTGGGTATATTTAAAATAATACCCACATCTCCTGATGCAATATATCTTAGATGCATAGTTGGTCAAATAACGTTTCTCTTTATTCAATTGCATAATGAAACTCATTCGACGAGGAAATATCGTTCTGCGCTGTTCAGACACTCTGAAAATTCACTTCAATGCGACTGATAAATAGCGTGACTTGTCGAAATTATCAGAATAAGTAGAAAGTTATTTCGGTGTCGCCCGCTGCGGGACGGTTAAAATTTTTTTTTAAATTTCAGCGTAATTTTTTTCCAAAAAAATAATACATTTTACAGCGATAGATGTAAAAAAAATCAAATGCCTAAAAAAATAACTCGCCAAAAAATTTCAAGAAACCAAATCTGCTCTGTCAACTAATTGAACCGCCTTAACTAAGAAAAGGCTCAACCAAAGGAGGTGCTGCAATCCTATATAGCAGATACCTACAAGTGGTACTAATTATTTAGCTAAATCTTGCTATTACTCTCAGTCCATTGCTCAGTAGTTGATTCCTTCCTGCGTTTGAACAGTTACATTTTGTTGAAATTCTCTGTTGATAGCAATGATCAATATATTTAAGCTACTAGCCCAGGGGTCGGCAACCTATTGAAGCTGAAGAGCCAAATATTACAATTTACAAAATTTCCCAGTTTTTAAAGAGCCACTAAAAATTTTCGTTTCACTATTATAGTATTTGCTTATATATATTTGATTTTTGATTTAAAATAAACGGCTTTAAATACGGAATAATATTTATTCATATAAAAACACAAATAGAAATAGTTACATCAATGGGAGCATTGGCTTTGCATGCCTTTTGAAAGTTTGATTAAATCTGGTTTATAACTTGTTGTTTTAAGTTTCAAGCACGACTCTAGATTTTTATTTGTTAGTTGACTTCTAACTTGCTCGCACGAATATGCCGACCTGAAGATCGTCAGCACTCCATATGCCAACTTCTTCACCTCACTGTAGCATTCTGGAAGACTATTCCATGCGCCGAATTTGAGGGCCTCAACTCGCGGAATTTCTTTCAGAGCTGTCCACTTGTGCTGCGCGATGTGCATGCATTTCTGGACCTCCAATTCTTCCAACTTGCTCTTAAGTTCTGTGAACTTTCCACTCCACAAGTCTTTGGTTTTCAAATCTAGCAATTGCATTTGAAGCGATCCAGCGTCAATTCCAAATGGCTCAATGTTGATCTCATTCGTATTTGTGTTGAGAGGATTTTCTATGAACGCGAGAGTACTTTTGTTTGTTTTGAATTGCTCGAATCTCTCAGCGAATCCATCCTTCATGTTTTTTGAAGCTATGCTGAAGTAATTCGTGTCAATAGTTGCATTGGGCTCATCGCGATATTGCTTCAAATTTTTAAAATGAAGTAATTTACCGCTCTCCATGTCTTCAACAAAAAGAAGTAATTTGTTTCGAAACAAACTACTTCAAGCAAGGCGTTAGCTGGGTTGCCCTTTCCTTGCCGTTTTAGATTTAGTTCATTTAGTTTCATTGTGGTATCTACCAGGAAGTTCAATTTTTGCAGCCATTTGACTTCTTCCAATTCGGGATGGTCAATGCTTTTTTTTCATTGAGGAATGTTTTTATTTCACTCAAGCACAAAGCAAAACGTTGCAATACGTTACCTCTGGAAAGCCATCGCACTTTATTGTGCAGAAGTAGGTCAGAAAACTGGCTATCTATTTCTCCAAGGAAATCTTTAAACTGGAGATGGTAGAGTGCTTTTGCCAAGATGCTGTTAATAATCTTAATTACCAAGTTCATGACTTCAACTATTTCGGCCGGAAATGTTTGGGCACAAAGCGCTTCTTGATGAATTATGCAGTGAAACGTTAGAATTTCGTGGTTTATTTTTTCTGAAGAATTGATGTTACCCCTCTATGTATTCCTGTCATACTTCTGGCTCCATCAGTTGCTATAGAAACGATTTTATTTATATCGATTCCATTGTCTTCCAGGTATTTTTGCACAG
Source organism: Dolomedes plantarius (assembly GCA_907164885.2). Classification (NCBI taxonomy): domain Eukaryota; kingdom Metazoa; phylum Arthropoda; class Arachnida; order Araneae; family Dolomedidae; genus Dolomedes; species Dolomedes plantarius. Next base: position 2,410,528 of record OU015503.1, read on the forward strand.
CATTTGCTATATCTTCTCCACGAGTTTGCCCTGAGAGCGGTAGAAATCCTAGCAGTTCTTCTTTTGGACCTTGGGACGACATATACCTGACGAAAAGGGTAACTTGTGCCGTGTCTTTTATGTCGCAAGACTCATCTATAGGAAGTGATAAGGCAGAAGCCAGTTGAATGTCTTCCACTTGCATATGTGTTACATTTGAAGACATTTTAGCAGTTCTATCTTGTACTGTTTTAGCAGATAATGGCAAATCTTTGATTTTTTCAGGATTTCTGCTTTGTTTTAAAAATCACGAAACAGTTCTCCAGATGCACGTATAAAACAATCTTTGTCGTACTCACCATCTGTGAATGGTTTTCTTCTTTTTGCAATTTCTAATGACACTACAAAGCTTGACAGATTTACATTATTGGAAGATTGCGCCCAGTTACTTAGCATGGAACTTGACTGTTGTTCTTTTTGGAGCTCTTCAACAGCTTTTTTTCGTGAGTCACCGGTTGGATATTTACCAGCAAACTGGGTATGATTTATAGTGAAGTGTCTCTCCAAATTTGACTTCTTATTGTGTGCGAGTTTTTCGTGGCAAATGAGACAAATCTGAAGGTCATCTGCGTTGCATATGAATGCAAACGACTCCGTTCAATCCTGAATGAATTCTCGGTTTTCTTCTTCAGTTCTTCTCTTTTTTTACCAGATGCCATGCTGGCGGCGGAGCTGAAAAAATGATTTTTTAAAACATTACTTAGCTATCTAAAACGGCAAACAATTTTTTTACCATTATTACTTCCTTAACACGATCCTCAGATATGTAATCCAATTCTGTTACTGATTTTATTATATTATACGCATATATACCTTTGAGAAGATAATTCGCTTCTAAATCGTATTCTTTTTTAAATAACAAGCGAATAGACACGCAAAAGTCGCAAAGCGATTAAATTAACACACATGCAACGTAACGTCGACCGCGATGTCCGAGGATGACTGACTGACAACACGTCTAGAGTCTAGATGGTAGCTGTTTGGGTCAGACGGAAATGGAATGCAATTGGCTGAAAGATAAACATGCTAACGGAGTCTCATCTCTAAGAACAAAACAATAGTTCAAATTTATCTCATTACCGTCATGTTAAGCGGAGCAATTTGTAATTAACGATTATGAAAATAGAACTATTGAGAAATTAGGTACTTAAAAATATATTTTCTTATTTTTTAAGGGTTTTGATAGTAAATTATTAATTTTTTCGTATGGAACTGGAGAGCCGCAACTTTACATCAAAAGAGCCGCATGCGGCTCGCGAGCCGGAGGTTGCCGACCCCTGTGTTAGCCGATTCTTTGGGCAGTCCGTAAGAGAAAACTACTGCTTCAATTTACTTCATTTTGGTCTTAAACGAGAGATTTTAAACTACAGATTTGTCAAGTTTGGTTTTTGTAACCGTAATTTCTATTAATTAGCGATAATTTACAGTTGAAAATTGCTTTCTGCGCATGCTCAGTGACATGTTCAAATCTGGCTTTAGATACTTACTTAACACGAGGCCGCATAAAGGCGTTAATTTGTTTATTCTGAGGAATCTTTCTAGCTCTCTCTCTGCCATTTTTATTTTTGATTATGTTTGTGAAATATAGAATTAAACATGGCAGAAATTGTATATTTCGCGCTGTTGAGTAACCATATTTCTTTCTATTTGGTTCAACAGTAATTTTTTAGAGTGTATTTCTGTTTTCTTAATATTATGATTTTCAACATTTGGAAATGATGTGATGAGTATAATATGTGTATTAGTACATTTATTTACTATCCAGCCGCTATTTTTTGACGGGTATCAACTAGTACAGGATTAACTTTTAACATGCTAAACCCAATTAAGTTATGTTCAACTCTTTGCGTTAAGTAGAATTTGTGTATTGGTACATTTATTTACCATCCAACCGTCATGTTTTGACGGGTGCCATTTAATGATTAATTAATTCTCTTCTCGGTCTATGGTTAGTTCATTTGGCGTCAACATACTTTCGAATTTGCGTGCCAATGATTTTAGCCATGTTGGTAGAGGAGCTTCATGACATGGTACCACGAAAACTCTGAATGCAAAACTCGAAGTGGTTAACAAAAGATAATAACGTAATACCCAACAAACTCCTCTGCCCAACAAAAAAAAATTCTGTGATTCATCATTTTTACCACTATAATTAAAAGTTATTTTCCTTCCTTACTGCGTCAGTTCACGAGTCTTTTTTTCCACTCTCTTAAAAACTGGAACACAATTATCGAATAGCGGACGTTTCTCGACTAGAATAAAGGTTGGGTGTTTTGCTGAAGGATCGTTAAAAGCGCGATACTCTGCTATTTGAAGTCTTTTTCTGTGTCATAGAAAGAATGACATTAAAAAGACATGTTCAAGAGACCCGTCGAGGAGTCAACCGGAATGATTGACTGCCGCTCTTAGACACTGGGAAGATAAAAGACAAAGGAGACCTTAGAGATATGTTTTTGTTGTTAGAAACATTTTACTGTATGATGACGGATTTTTAGAACGGGGCGTCTTTTCCGGCTGGGGAATATAGGGTAGCTGGATGCTTCTTGTTAAAAGAGTAAGTTTTGTAAAACGTTTTCAACTGTCTGTTCCTTGTGCCTAGGGATGCGACATCGATAACAAAACATCGATGTTTTGAAACATCAATATTCAATACTAAAACATCGATGCTGATAAAACATCGCCCAAAAACCATCGATGTTTTTAGACATCGATGTTTTAGAACATCCATTTTTAAAAACTGGTTTAGTAACCTCTAACATTAATGTTACTTCGGTTAGTCGTGTGTGTGGGGGGGGGGAGGAGGGGGGGGATTAAATTTTACTCTCTGATTGGGCTGACACAAATGACAAAAACTTGGTTGCTTTTGCCTTGGGCTACATTGATGACTCAAAATTCTCGTTGTAAATATCGCCATGTTTTGCCTTCAAATGTCCAGATAAATTCGTGGTATTTCCAGAAGTTTTGAGGGACTTAAGGCACATATTGCATTTCGCTAATTTTTCAGAGGTTTTGTAAAATTATTTCCAAACGGTACTTTTGGGAGGCATCTTACTAATAATATTAACGTCAACTTATATTAAACCAGCACAAAACAAAAACTTAAATGGCTGCTCTCGTGTATACACTATTTATAAAATAAAACACCATCGAAGATTCTGGAGTGTCCAAGCGCTCTGATTGGTTCATTGGTTGTTGATTGCCATTTGTCTGTTTGCTAAGGAATCGTTCAAACTTTTGTATTCCTCCTTTACAGAATTCAGACTTACATTTACTGAGTGTGAAAGTTACGTTAAGTGGTATATTTTTTATCCTGGTACTTTTTCATTAAAAAAACTACTTGAGCCGCAATAACTGATTTTTGGTGCTTCCAAAGGACGTTTACGATGTACTGCGTAAACGAACGTATGTATCGTTTGTATAAGACAAGAGTATACATGTATAATTTGACATAAGTAATGTACGCATATCAGTTCTCAGCTGTTTGTTTGTCTAACTCATTCTTGGTGATATCAGAAAAACGTGCACTAAGTAACTGGACGTGCGTGTATTATCTGTATAAATCAGCTGTATATCTGTCCGTTATATGTAAGTCAGTCAGTTACGAAACTGTTTTATATATATAGATTGGAATAAAATGCATTTAAAATATGTAATGAAAATTAAAATGAAAAACTTGGTGGCTTTAGAAAAGTAAATATTAAAGGTAGGTGGAAAAATATCCTTTAAATCACTTTTCTCAAAATGCGTAATTTCCAGAATTGCAAGTCTTTGAAATGCTCCTTGCGTCATCATTTTTGACGAAATTTTATAAAATTTATAATAAAGACTCCTCTAATACATAAAAAAGTAATGTATCCATTTCAGGTTTCGACATCATTCAGATTATAAAAGTTTCACTTAAGAGTAGAAAAGTACAAAAATTTCCCGAAAATTCAGAGGACAAGCATAAAAATAATTACGGAAAAATACGATCATGACCCACTTCCCAATACATGTTTTCTGTCCCCTCTCTTTACTCCAAGTCAAAATCAAAGATACCAGTCTCACATAAGCTCCTCTAGGTTTAAAGTTACGCGATGAGTTTTGGAGCCTTTTTAAACATAAGGAGAAGAGAAATTTTTTCGTCTTTATTTAGGTATATTCTCCGTATACCGCGCACCCGTTTCTTGATAAGAAACCTGAAATGTACATGTGCGGTGCTCTTATCATTTGAAGTCATTCATTCGAAGGATTTTTCACAGGCTTTCGAAGAATGGTATGCTGATTGACAAGCGATAAGGGGAACAATGTGTGGGGGAAACGCTTGAGGGAGTAAATAATTCCTGGTGCCCTAAAGCAGTGGTCCCCAACCCCCGGGCCGGGGACCGGTACCGGTCCGTGGATCAAATGGTACCGAGCCGCCCAAGGGACATTAAAATATTTCCATTTTATTTACTGTGGTGTATTTCACTCGGGTTTGTACGACTTTGTCGGGTTTGTGCTAATTTATACCTTTGTAAGAGAAGAAATCTTGTAACTATTTTAAATTATTTTATTGTTTATTAAACATTTCAAGATTATGAATTAAAATTGCAGTCATAAAATTGAAAATAAATGCGCTTTCCTGAAAGAAAAAAAAAACAAATAAATAAATAAAACGAGTTTTTTACTGAACAATAAATAATCGTAACGTCATTTATACGTCAAAATTATTATAACATCAATTATTATATCAAAACAATCAATAATTACAAGATAAAAATAACTTTTTATATACCATGTTTTTAAATTTTCTGTTGAATCATATAAACTTGACAATTCTATGTATTAATAAATACTTTTTTAAAAATTTTTTGATGAATTATCCCATCAACTTGAAAGAAAACGAAGTTAATTGGAGGTTAACTTGCGTTTAACTTTTCGTTTCCGTCCCGGTCGATAGATGGCTGCACCAATCTACAAAACAAAATTAACTTAAAATGAATTGAAATTCTGCTTAAAGATGGCTAAAAGTATTAAAATAATGCATTGTCATCGTGTTCTGAGCTATTCTAAAAGTTTCAAATGTCTAGCTAGTTGGGAAGTGAGTTAAAATTCGATTGCAAAATTTGTAAGGGACAAACACACAAGCAAACAAGAAAGCAAGTTAATAAAAACATGGTAAAAATATAAACAATCAACGTCCTCCCTCAGCGGGCCGTGGTAAAATTATCAAACGTTGACCGGTCCGCGGCGATAGACTGTCCTAAAGAGTCCAGAAAGTCTTTCAGTTTGGGACATGTTCAGATTCCATCTAACGGATAATACGAAGAAATGGATTGAAGAGTGTAACACAGATAAGGCAGTTATTCGAGGCGAATTAACGCCATTAGTTCAGCCTTTAGATGTGTGTATCAATAAACCATTCAAAGGAAATTGAATACCACAGTTGAACACGTGGATGTTCGAGGGTGAAAAAACATTTACAACAGGAGGTCAAATGCGTCGTGCCAGTATAGAAATAGTGTGTGAGTGGATGAAAAAAGCATGGAATGGAATTAAACCTGACACGATTCAAAAGTCATTTAAAAAATGTAGTATATCTAATAATCTATATGGAACGGAAGATGATTATTTCTTTATGGATTAGAGTGACAGTGATGGTGAAGAGAAAACAGAATTCGATGATGTGCCTGAAGATATAACGGAAGACGAATATGACGAACTATTCATGGTATCCGGAAATTAAAATTTTTATGTTCATAAGGTATGTCATTTGTTTTAAATAAACAGTATTTAGGTACATGTAGAAATCAAATTTTTTTGTTCATCTTTTCCTTATTTTTAAATCGATCATTTTTATGTCCGTCGTATAACGCGTGCCCGTAAATTTCGATCTTCATTTTTGTATTAAAAGTTCGCGTTATACGCCGGAAATACATTAATTTAAAATAATCTATATATATAAAACAGTTCCGTAACTGACTGACTGACATATAACACACAGGCCAAACCGCTGGACCTAAAGGGCTGAAATTCTGCATGGTCATTCTTCTTAAAGTGTAGAGGTGCACTAAGAGAGATTTTTGAAAAATTCTTCTTAGATTTTTTAAAATTAAATTTTTAAGCTGTTTTTGAAACATTCTTTAAAGTTTGCATTTAAAATAGTAATCCGAGGGTTATAAAATTTATATCACGAGAAAGATCATAAAATTTTCTTTAAAATGAAATCTTTTTCGAATCTTTACCTTCATTTTCTGATTTTTGGTGAATTTTTAGAGATTAATTTTTAGAATTTAATTTATTAAATGCTGATCACGTGATTTCTTTTTCTAGTACTTTAAATAAATTTATCGTCACGTTCATAGCAATGAAATAGACAAAAAAAAATTTGTTTCCTTCTAATGCGGCAGACGATTGGACATTATTAAAAAAAATATTAAAATACAGTAAAAGAAATGTTCCTCAAACTGTACTATATTAACTGTACTATATCCTTTAGTATGTTCTATTAGATTTAGTTTCAACATTTTCTTCTACATCATTTTGTCTATAAAAATATCTGTTACGTTTTTTTTATGAATTTTTTTTTGGTATTAATTGCATACATTGGCCGTTGTATTTTTTATTAATATATTTTTTTTGTTTTTTTTTTGGCGTTAACTGCATACATTGTGTATCCTTACTGTACACATTTAGAAATGGCGCCTAAAATTCACTACTCTTTTAAAACTCCTCTATAGCCTTCAGAGGATGTAAACGTCTATTTTGAGCAGTCTTGAGAAATCAAAATCAGTTATTACATTAACTAGTTGCATTCCACCACTTTAACTGATGTATTACTGGATACACCATTAGCATGAAGTGGTAAATATTCTAGAAGAAGCAGTAAATCATTATCGTTCATGCTTTGCGTGTTTACAGCTAGCGCCGCTGCTTCAAAATCCATATACTTCGTTTCGAAACACGACAGAATGTGTCGCTTACCAAGTATCAACTTAAAAAACACGGATGAAAACAAGTTAAATAAATAGCTACAAGGTTAGGGAAGATAAAGATTTCTTTATATGTCCAAGATAAGATTTTATGTAAAGTAACCATAAACTGTAAACTGAAAACCGTAAACATGAAAAACGACTCTTTTTCCATCACGCATCTACTTCTTAGTGCTTAAGAAATAAAACCGTCGTTTACTTTTTCCTTGGTGTTTACGCAGATACCATTTCTCTCGGCAGGTCATACATTTTCAATTTGCATATTTTTGTACCGGGACATAAAAATAATGAATACGCTTTAAACGAAAGATGGTCACGTGACGTCACTTTACATTACACTCTTAATTGCAGATAAACAACTCAGATTAGAGTGTTTTTTTCTGTTTTAGGTTATAGTTGAGAACTCTTCCACATATTTTTATCTTAACCCTTCAACGGACCAATTTTTCCAATTTTTGGAATATCAGCAGGCGCGCGTGGCACAAAGGGCAACGTCTCTATCAACCTTGATTATTCCTTTTTCAACAAACTTTTTATTTTCACATTGCAGATAATAATTCTGCGTTTTATGACAAGATATAAAATGTTGATAATATTGAGATATATTTATAATATAAGGCCAAAGAATGCAGATACAATCGCCTTATTTCAAGAGTGTCCGGTTTATTGGATCTAAGGAGAACTTGCGAATCGGTTCCTATTACAGTGGACACTCGTTAATTCGAACTCGAAGGTTCTCAGAAAAAAGTTCGAATTATCCGAAGTTCGAATTATCCGATTTTAAGAGAAAATATATAACTTTAAATGTGTATCACTGAAGAAGAAACTCTCCTAGTACATGTATAACCCCAGAAAATATATTATACTATATTATCTAAAGTTAAACATATTAAAAAGCAATACAGACTTACCTTAATCATAAAATGAAGCAGAAGATATGCAGTATAAAGTAAACTTTTATTAAAAATATGAATTACACTTTGGGAAAAAACTGTAAAATGGATGTTTGGTTCAGTTTATGATGCCTACATTGTTCAGCCAGCTTCTCGATTTGAAGTAAACATTTCAATTCATTTTCAGAGGAAGGTTCCATCTGAATAAATGCTTTCAGAGTTTTAATAGAGTCCATTATGGCTTTGTACATTATGGCCGCATTAAAAATATCTTTCGGCAGGTAAATAGAGAATAGCCCTGGCAGTTTCCTATCGAAATTAGTCCATACGTCTTCGTTTACATCAGAGCTCTAGCCACATACAGTTTGATAAGAAATATTTTTCCTTGACTTAAATCGAGAAAGCCATCCATCACTGAATTTAAAATCTTCAATATCCATTCTACTTGCCAATTCATCAGCCTTCGTCAGCAATAGGGATCCATTTATCGGAAAATTTCGAGATCTAACATCCTGGAACCACAGCAGTAGAGCTTTTTCTAGAACTTCTTGGGACGCATTTCCCATGCGTTTCCTTCCTCTAGCAAATTTTGATTTTTCCCATGAATCTAAAATTGATTCCTTGTTTTTCAAATTAGTTGACAAGGCATTTTTTTTAAATTCCCTAGTCAGCTGCTAACTTTGTTTTACATTCGACATTCTCTACTTTCCTTAAAATTTCTACCTTTGTCTCCAAAGTTAGGGTTTTGTACTTTCCACGTGTAGACATCCTGAATTTTTACACGTTCACACCACACAATGAGGAAGAAAAACTAGACCACATTAACTTGTCTGCACTGCAGTTATAACTGACGCAGCTCCCTAGAATCTGTGGTAAAGACTAGTTTTTCTGAAATTCTAAGAAAATCGATCCAAATAAAGGAAAATTGTTTTTTCCGTTTAGCACTAATAAGAAGGACAATAGCTACTAACGTTTAGCGGACATGCAATAGTCTAGGAATGCAGGTATGTGCCTCTTTACACAGAAAAAAAATTTGACACACAAAATAATAAATACAGTGTGTATTTTCTCCATTAAACAAGGAAAAAGAATTTTTTTTGTCAAATTTTTAGTTCGAATTAACCGAAGTGATAAAAATTTAGTTCGAATTAATGAGATATTTTTAACATTAAATCCAATACAAGTTTTTTGGGGCCTGTGGATTAGTTCGAAATACCGAAAGTTCGAATTAACCGAGTTCGAATTAACGAGCATCCACTGTATATCCAAAAACTTAAAAAACAATGAGATTGTCCATCTTCGTTATATGAGGAATACCGTGTAATAGCTGCATATTGGATTGACTACATCAACTCCTGTTTCTGTCGTATCGTAATCCAGTATAATCCAACTGGTTTACCACGGTTAAATTACGACTAACAATGAATAGAAAGGAATACATGGGTCAGAAAATCAGACCTGCATAAGAAAGGGTGTAGCTATACATAGAAATTGCTTAGAACATTCAAATCTGGCATGTAAAAGCAAACCCTGCAAAATTACGAAAAAGTTGCCTTCTATACACGGGTGCGCCCACTGAAGGGTTAAAGCACTTAAGAGGTACTTTAGGGGTATTTGTAGCAAAACTTTTCTGTATACCAACTAGTACATAATCAGTCCTTACAATTTGACCGACTTCTAGAAAACCTCCCGTCAATAAGTCGATAAATCCTAGAAAAACCCGCTGGTGGACTGCCACAAGACTTTTTTCACATCACAAAAAATTATTTCAATCTTCCCAAACTTACATATAATGGGGAAGCTGTACAATAAGAGCAGAAAATACAAACATTTCAAGGATACATACATGTTGTGGATCCCAACATACGTTGCGATCCTTCGAATGGACTGTATGTTGGATTCGAAATTCAAATTATAAACGAATTAGAGGATTTTTCCAAAAACGAAATTTATTTAATTTGATGCTTCCGACATGAAGACATCCGAACCGACGTGCGATTGTATCGAGTTCTTGCAGCCTACTGGCGAAATCAGTTGCAACTGACAAGATTAAACGTCAAAATGGCGTTAAGGTTACAGTTATTTACAAAGTTTTGATGGAGACGTCAGTAGGATGTGTGTATGGATTTATGTAGGAATTTTATAATTATTCGTGCCGCCCAAATCGTGTTGTCGCAAACTTCCACACAGTTGTTGTTGTTACATAATCTCTCTGTCGGGATAAGTCCTAACCAGGTGCTTTGAAGGCTGTCCTTTGAAGGTCCTTCTAAGGTCCCCTGTTTAGCTCACGGCAAATGGGCACCAAAAGGATAAAAAGGATCGGAGGACGACTTTTCGGCCAGTGCCACCACAACTGTCACCGATCACCCCAAGTGAAACATCTGGTGTGCCCGTACCCTCATTCGACAATTACGAACCACACGGCGGTTTTTTTCAGGCCCATAGGTTAAACCTATCCGTACACTGCTTATATATGAGAGCATTCAGTAGCTTGTCGGAATTCGAACCTCAGTGCCGAATTCGGACGCGCTAACCAGTAAGCTGTCAGAGACCCTGCTATCCTGTCCTGTATCCTCACAGGAATTAGCGTTGGTTTATCCGTATAGAGCTTCAATAATAAAGTAGCCAACAAAACTGCAGTGTCGTTGGGTGAATGCCATCAGGACAAACTGCCTGTCGCGCTGGGGGGGAAAAAGATAACCATTTTAAGTCTGAGTACCTTGAAATAAAATTGTCACTCAAAAACGTTCAAATTTTGAGAAGTACGAATAATCCGAAAGAAAGGAACAAAATTTAACTCCACTCCAGAGAACCAACCACTAACCAGACTTAGCCAATCGGAGAGTTGCTCCTGAAGTTGTAAATAAAACTCTGAATTCACATCAAATAAGTGATTAAAAATAATGTCTTGGCTGAGTCATAACAGATAAACATTTGATTAGGAGAATGCGAAAGATCAAAGAGAAAAGCCGTCAATGCCGGCAGGGTCACTGAAACATAAGAGAAGAATCAAAACTAGGTAAGTACTCGTGACACAATCATATGGAACCAAAGCCAGGCCATAAGCGTGCAAGCTCCATGGCAGACCAAAAGAGAAACCAGGAGGTCCGGTTAATTGCCCTAAAGCGCTTGTAGTAAGTATAAGAGACACCTATACGTCTGTTTTCCGTAGAAAGTGTTTAGCATAATAGACGAGGGAGATTTGCCCAAAGAAGATACCTGTCCAAAGCTAAGAGAAGAAGAGATCTGTCCAAATAAAATGACTGTGTAAAAGGATGTTCAGTCCGATTTCGTCTTAGTTTCAAGTGAAGTGTACAGCGTTTTGATATTGCCAAGCCAAGCTGTTATGAAAACATCAACTTAAAACTGGTTCCGGAGCATTCGATTTGAAACTAGGCGGAACCGGTTTTATTTCACTCCTGCTCACCCAATCGGACATTCTCCAGAACTTCTTACAAATCTTTAAAAAAAACGTTGGCAACAGTAAATGTGTGGAAATTTTTGATTTTTCCGGCTGAAGAACGTTATGTGAAGTTGTCCTCGAATTTTTTGGGCGAGAGTGTCCGTCGATGTTCTTTTAGAGAGGGTTTTCTGAAGCACGTGGTTGCGCGAGAGGCACAAGGGAGATACAACTGGCCTACGACGGATTTGCACAAATGTGGAATTGACCGATGTTTCTTGGTTTTCGTGCCAAGAACTGTGATGTACAAGTGCAAAAAATTTTGGTGCTAAGAATTGTGATGTACAAGTGCCAATAATTTTCGTGCTAAGAATTGTGATGTACCACGTGCAGATAATTTTTGTGCTCTCCTAATTTAAGTCATAAATAAAGTATGGTAAGTGAATTCCAGTTTTATTCTTTTATTTTTTGCAATGTGCTGATCTTTTATAATCACGGCCACAACAAGAAATCATTTACACAAGCGTATAGAGTTTTCACACACATACATCTTATAAACGTGGGTTCTTACTGAAGCAAAAATTTAGTGCTTTGTCTGCTACTATAAAAAAGAATCATTTGTAAAGAACCAGTCTAAAATATCCTCGAATGACTCCATGAGATTTTTTATACTGAACTGAACTTCCTCTGAACATTAATAGGTTTGGCTCTATCATAGTACATTTTTATTGTTTTCCCATTAGTTCAAGCTGCTTATGCCTATTTGTCGCCATATTTGGATGCCGTGTCCCTGAAAAATCTCACCAGCTAGACGCATTCAATACACTGAATGTTTGTTTCCCAGTTTCAAATATTTTGTGATAAGCCAACATCCAGTGAAACAAATGTTACAAAAGAACATATGTTTGAAATTATTAATAACCATTTGTACCTAATTCTATCTCGGAATAAAACTTTCCACAATTTGCTATTTTTATACATATTATTTAAATATTTAAATAATGTGCTATTTTTATACGTATTATTTTAAGACATATTATTTAAAATTACTTGTAAGGCATCTATCTCATTGAAATTTTGTACAGCGTTCTCTTATTCTATTTTCATTAATGCTTAGGAATTCTGTTCAAAATTTTGAAGAGTCAAAATTTTGAAAATACTTTTCTTGGAGGTAAATTACCCAGAAAAAAATTTTTATCCCTTTGAAGGAATTAAAAATTTTATGGATAAAATAATATGGCCGTTCGATAAATGTGGCCGGTCATGGTTCCGATTTGAACATGCAGATTTGTTCTGGAGCCCAGTGTAATTCTACCCCAAACGAGCAATCCTGCACCACCGTAACGGTGTCGTTCAGTGATGTTGTCTTGGTGGTAAGGGGTACCTGGCGTTCTGCATATGAAAGCCCGACATGAATAAGACTGCAAGCTAAACCTGGACTCTTCGGAAAACATCACACAAGCCCACTGTGACGATGTCCACATTTCATGTTCTCTACTCCAAGCTAATCGCTGCTGACAGTGAGTTGCCTAGAGCGGAACACATCTGACAGGCCTGCGAGCATATAGACCAATATATCCCAAACGTCTGTACACGGTTTGCCTTGAAACTGTGGTACCCATGGCTGCAGATAGCTGACGAGACAGGTCGGATGCTGCGCTCCGTCTGCTTCTTTTGGCAGTTACTGCCAAATACCGATATTCATTCGGCGTTGTATCTCGGGAGCGACCTGTACTGTAACGTCTACTGACATTTCCATCATGTTGGAATCGTTGTCAAAGCCTAGAGATGACACTTCGAGTAATTCCAAGTTCCTCGGATAGTTCCATCTGAGTACGCCCACATTCCAAGGCGGCCGATAATTCACTCACTTCGATGTTAACCAATGGAGAAAATTCGTCCAAGGATTGCTGACTTTGATTCAAAGTTTTTTTTAAAATTGTACTCTGTAACAGAGAAGGAAATTTTACATCTTGGGGCATTTTTTTTTTTTTTAAAAACCGCAAATAATATTTTTAAATTTAAATGATGCGGGGGAAAAAGTCTGGTATAGTGTGTTTTAAACGCTCCTTAATTCGTTTGGTGGACGACATTTATAAAATAAATCCTGTTGCACAGGGGCGTGCTTAGGGTTTTAGCTGCCCTGTGCGAAACACATTTACTGGCAATAAAATTTCTCAACTATTCGGTATTTTGCAACTATTTCGTGAAAACGGACAGATTCCAACAAAACGGTTTATAATTATTCAAATGACTGTATGTAGTGACTGACAGATAGTAGAAACTGATATTGAAAAACGGGATTGATAATCAAGGTTTTCTTATAACTGAATTGAAGATAAATCACGTTTTACTAACCGAGAAATTTTTCGAACCAAAATGGTAGTTTGTCAATTAAGATTCTTTCTGCAATTCTTTAAAAAAAAATCGAAACATATTTTTTTTTATAAATTGAATTATAGAAACCGCTAAAAATGAGGGATTTCTCAAAAACCCCGTAACATTTAGAGAAGTGTTGCGATGAGGAATAAAAATGGCGGCCCTAAATTTTTAGCTGCCCTAAATTTTAGCGGCCCTGGGCGGTTGCCCAGTTCGCCACCCCCTAAGCACGGCCCTGCTGTTGCAAAGTACAGAAAAGTTCAGGCTATCTGAAAATAGCATTTTTATTGGATTATTAACTTCTATGGAGCTGTCAATAATAGATACATTTTCTCCATAGGTTGACATTGAGGTGAGCGAATCCAACAGGGTTAGTTCACAACAGCCTTAAGGACGATTTTTTTCAACCTTTTATCAGTTCATTAGCACCCTATTCGTATTTTTCAATGTAGTAAATTATTAAAGTGCCAACGTTTTAATTGGTGTTTAAATCCTAGTCTAAAGTGTTTTTGGGCTATTTTTATCGGCAAAAAGAAATAAATACCGAAGTTCTACTATCTAAGCTGTTCTTTCACTAGTGGACAAGGTTTGATGTTGTTTCTACATCCATCAACTTTCGCATTTCCGAGGCAAGCATAAATCTGTCAGCAAGCGGCATGAACGTTTGAATCAGAACATCGATATTTCAGCAGATGACGTAAATATGTCAACGCTGCCCATTTCCCGTCAGCTAAGCAGTATTGCCCAAAATGAACAGCATTCATTTTGTACGCAAAGTGATAAGGGCATGATTATCACAAGCATATAACGTCGTTTAGCTAGCATATATATTTAGATATTGAGATAACAAAACAATTTATGAAAAAATTCCTAGGGAATTTAAAAAAAAAAAATAAAATCTCTTGGTTGCCAAACGTTTAAGTATGCAGTCCTATTGATGTTTTACGCAGAGATATCGAGATATTTTCTTACCGATTTACACTTTACTACTATTAATAATAAAACTTCATAATGAAGTTTAAGTGGTACAAGTACAGTGAAATTTCTCTATAGCCACCAGTCATGGTTCCGAAAAAGTAGCCGTTTTGAGGGGTGGCCGTCTAATAGGGGTGAATTTCTCTATGGCGACCAGTCAAGAATTCGATAAAAAGTGGCTCTTTTGAGGGGTGGCCGTCTAATAGGGGTGAATTTCTCTATGGCGGCCAGTCATGAATCCAATAAAAAGTGGCTGTTTTGAGGGGTGGCCGTCTAATAGGGGTGAATTTCTCTATGGCGACCAGTAATGAATCCAATAAAAAGTGGCTGTTTTGAGGGAAGGGGGGGGGGGCGTGTCTAATAGGGGTGGATAACTCTACGGCGTCCAGTCAAGAATTCGATAAAAAGTGGCTGTTTTGAGGGGTGGCCATCTAATAGGGGTGAATTTCCCTATGGCGACCAGTCAAGAATTCGATAAAAAGTGGTTGTTTTGAGGGGTGGCCGTCTAATAGAGGTGAATTTCTCTATGGCGGCCAGTCATGAATCCAATAAAAAGTGTCTGTTTTGAGAGGGGGAGGCGTCTAATAGGGGTGGATTACTCTATGGCGTCCAGTCATAGTTAAAAAAAGTGGACTTTTGAGCGGTGGCCGTCAGATAGGGTCGGATTTCTCTATGGCGAACAGTCATCGCTCTATTCTAAAAAAACTAACTCCTGCTGCCGCTGTCAAAAGCTTGTCACGCTATCTCCTCCGAAACCGCTGGGGGTATGGAGTCGAGAGCGGTACCAATGGATGCAGAAAAATGGGGGGACCAAAGTTAGAAATGTCTCATCTTCGTCGGATTTTAAGTTTTTTTTATGTTTTGTGGGAAAATATTAATTTTTTCATCTTCAGATTACGATAACTCACCAATAAATGATCGTAGAATTTTGATATTTTTACAATCTAAGACTGCAGACATTTCTCTTTCAAACTAGACCTCATTTGTTTAAAAATATTTTAAAACAGACTAATATTTTCATTAAAAAATGAAACACAGTTTTTCAAGAAATATCGTCCCCTATGTGGATGTAATATCGATGCTCCTCGAGTTTTTAACTTACAAAGAAAATATTTACATCATCTGGAAGCTGAAAGCTTTCTTATTCATATAAACCTCATTTCAAGTCTATAGATTAAATATTCGGTTTTTAATTGAATTTTAAAGCTGCTAATTCAACAGTGATGAAACGCCCTTCGCATTAAAGCTGACAACAGTAAATGGATGGAAGCTGTTACATTGCCCGAGAATCCCCCCTATGTATCTCGCTATTAGCCATAACAGAGGAGCGAGCGTAGCGAGCCTAGGGGCGAAGCCCCTAGTGGTTCCAAAAAAAAAGTGGACTTTTCAGGGGTGACCGTCTAATAGGGGTGGATTTCTCTATGACGAACAGTCATGGTTCCAAAAAAAGTCGCCGTTTTGAGGGATGGCTGTCTAATAGGGCTGGATTACTCTATAGCGGCAAGACATGGTTAAAAAAAAGTGGCCGTTTTGATGGGTGGCCGTCTAATAGGGGTAGATTTCTCTATGCCGACCAGTAATGGTTCCGAAAAAAGTGGCCGTTGTGAGGGGTGGCTGTCTAATAGGGGTGGATTTCTCTAAGGTGAACAGTCATGGTTAAAAAAAGTGGCCGTTTTGAGCGGTGGCCGGTCAGAGAAGTTTCACTGAAAATACAAAGTCTGTTTTAGCGGTTCTTAAAAATACATCCTTACATGTATAGACTAGAATGCTATCTTTGGCAATTAATTGGCATTTGCTACTATCAGTTAAGCTCTTGTATTTTCAGTGTAAGGAAAAGCACTGTAGTTAAGTTTCCCTTTTCTATAACTTGGCTTCCTGATTTGCCTCTCTCTGTTGTGTTATATGTAAAAACGTAACTAAGAAATGTATTGAACAGGGATCGAGAATCAACACGCCAAATATTGCACCCGATATTGACTAATATTGAGACAAAAAGGAAAAAAAAACCTAACATCCATTGCATAGCTAGAGGAATACCAAAAAGTTATAAACTATTATGCATAGTTATATAATTATCCATTTGAATGACAGAATATAGTATTGTGAATCTGCTGTATGAAATTATAAAAAATAAAGAACGCTTTTCATAAAATAACTTCTTTTTAAGCTAAGAGTTAGGTGTTATTTATTACTGACTAAGCATTATTATTATTTATTTCTTTATAACTGACTAAAGTTACTAACTTTTTAAAAGTTAAAGTTAATAAATTTAGTCAGTAACAAAGACTAATGTTTTAATAGTCTTTATTATCATTATTATGTTTTTAGTATCTTCATTATTATTTTTAGTAATAATGACTAAAGTTTTTAACTTACTGTCTAAAGTTATTGACTTTAGTTATTAATTAGTGACTAAATATTTCATTACCAAAGGGTCCTCGAGCTCTGGAACCGCAGCATAGTACAAAAAAAAAAATGAAAATCCCTTATCTGTTTTTCACATTCCTACTTGTTTCTCCCGGAACAAAACTCTCGTTCCAGTATGATGCATCTCAACTCCACTCGCACAATGTCCGCATTGTGAGGAAGAGAGGACTCTTGAAAATGTCCCTCGAATGATGCGACTTATTCTGGTTATGTCCAAATTTAGAGAATTGTTAAGGCGGGAGGTGCCGCTCAAGTGTTACTACCGGGTCTAGTTCCTATAGCTGACAGGTTGAATTGCGGAGAAATTTCCGAGCTACAGACCACCGCAGGATAGAAATTGTTGGGAACTCTTTCCTTGCAACCTGGGATTGCTAAAAATTCAGAACCGGATTTCAGTTCTCAAGTTTGGGTTTGAATACTACATGAACCACAAGGCATTAGACACACACACACACACACACACATATATATATATACATATATATATATATATATATATAAAATATATATATATATATATATATATATATATATATAATATATATATATATATAATATATATATATATATATATATATATATATATATATATATATATATATATATATAATATATATATATATATATATATATATATATATATATAATATTTATATATATATATATATATATATATATATATATTATATATATATATATATATATATATATATATATATATACATATATATGTATCTATATATATAAATATATATATACATACATACATATATATATATATATATATATATATATATATATATATATATATGTATGTATGTATGTATATATATATTTATATATATACATACATATATATATATATATATATATATATATATATATAATATTATATATAATATATATATATATATATATATATATATATATATATATATATATATATATATATATATATATATATATATATATATATACAGGGTGTTTTTTTTTAAACTGACAGTACACAGAGTCACCTGTAGCGCGATCTGTCAGCCAGAATTCCACCAAAATTGATAGGACAACACGGGAAAGAGTTTCCGTGAAAAAAAAAAGTTCCAAAAGTCGCCGATAAGGGAATATATGGCGCTCTTGTTGTCGGCGTATCCGAGAATTTGCATAAAAGGCAAGTAAAATATCAAATTACAAATTCTCGACTATGTAGTCGACAGCAGCGCCAGTATTTCGGGCTATAAAGTGCGGAATCCCGTCGTCCTTCGCTTTAGAGAAGAAAGGATCATCAGCCGCTTTTTTCCACTTACATGTCCACCTCGCTCCTCGGACCTAACCCATATGACATTTTCTGTGGGGTTATTTAAAGTCTAAGGTGTATCTTAGTGTCGTCCTTAGTCCCTCTATCAATTATGGTGGAATTCCGGCTGATAGATCACGCCACAAATGTCTCTGAGTACTGTCAGTTTAAAAAAAATCACCCTATATATATATATATATATATATATATATATATATATATATATATATATATATATATATATATACATATATATACACTCAAGAGCCAAAACATTATGACCACCCCTACATTTTGCAATGAATTCGCCTGGATGACGTGGAAGGCGAGTGATCAGGTGGAAATGGTATTTAACTGCTGCTGGAGAGTCTGAAGAATCATTCTTTCACTTACTTCTGTGTGTGATGGGACAGGCTGCGGATCTAAGCGACTTTGATAGAGGGCAGATTGTAATGGCTCGAAGGCTCGAAACAAGTATTTCCGAAACTGCACGACTCGTGGGTTGTTCGCGACCTACAGTTAGTACTTATGCAAAGTGGATGAATGA
Source organism: Dolomedes plantarius (assembly GCA_907164885.2). Lineage (NCBI taxonomy): Eukaryota > Metazoa > Arthropoda > Arachnida > Araneae > Dolomedidae > Dolomedes > Dolomedes plantarius. The sequence goes on from OU015503.1 coordinate 2,429,432, forward strand.
CGGTGAAACCAGCAGTAGACGACATGGTGTTGGACGTACACACGCTATCAAAGAAAAAGGTCGTCGGAGACTGTCTCGCATGGTGAAGCAAAACCGGAGCCAGACAGTGGCTCAGCTGACAGCCCAATACAATGCAGAGCCAAGTAGAATAGTATCGCAGCACACTGTTCAGCGGACACTGTTGGATATGGGGCTACGCAGCAAACGTCCCACTCGTGTGCCTTTGCTGACCAAGCGTCATCGCAAACTGCGCCTGCGCTGGGCCCGGGAACATCGCGACTGGTCCATGGATCAGTGAGAGAGAGTTGCCTGATCAGATGAATTACGGTTTGCAATTCATCACGCCGATGGCCGTGTCAGGATACGCCGTCTTCCAGGCGAACTGTTGCTCCCTCAATGTACAGTAGGTCATACACAGGCCGGTGGTGGCGGTATTATGCTTTAGGGGATGTTCTCTTGGGCGTCTCTGGGACCCGTAGTTGTGGTAGAGCAGACCATGAATGCTACAGGGTATCTGAACATCATTGCGGTCCAGTTGCACCCTTACATGGCCTCTATTTTTCCAGCTGGAAATGGAATGTTCCAATAGGACAACGCCCCGTGTCACAAGGCTAAAATTGTGTTGGAGTGGTTCCAGGAACATGATGCTGAATTCCAGTTAATGTCCTGGCCGCCTAAGTCACCGGATCTCAATCCGATAGAACACATTTGGGATGTCATGGGACGGCAGCTCAGAGTTCAAAGACCACCAATTCGCAATATCTCGGATTTGCGTGACCGTTGCTTAAACATCTGGTACAATCTGTCTCCGGCCATCTTCCAAGGACTTGTGGCATCCATGCCAAGGTGGGTTGAAGCCGTGTTCCGCGCCAAAGGTGGGCCAACTCGTTATTGACAGTTATTGACAATTATTTATAGATCAGAGTAACCGTGACAGTGAAGAGGAAACAAAATCCGGTGATGAAGATATAACGGAAGACGAATATGACAAACTATTCATGTTATCCGATAATTTTAATTTTTAAGTTCATAAAGTATGTCATTTCTTTAAACAGCATTTAGGTACACGTAGAATTCTAATGTTTTTATGTTCCTCTTTCCCTTATTTTTAAATCTATCATTTTTATATCCAGCATATAACGCGCACCCGTGTATATATATATATATATATATATATATATATATATATATATATATATATATATATATATATATATATATATATATAATATATATACATATATGATCAGTTTAATTCTTGATCGTAATCAATTTATCTAATTCTAGAAATTGTTACTTTTTATTTATTTTTATATTACATTCCTGTTAATAATATGGCAAGTGCTGAACACTCTTTTTGAAAGTTTAAAGGCAGTTTGTGACACAAAATCTGAAGAAAAAAAAGCATTTTCCCTTGCTAAGATTAACAATTACCTTAAAGCATCGATTCTCAACCACTGTGCAGTGGCACTTTAGTGAGATTCTTAAAGTGTGCGGTCACTCTGAATGCCCATACATAAGCGACGTCACACAAGTAGTTCAATCAGTTCTACCTTCCTAGAGGGGACTGGCTGAACCAATGCGCATGACTATTACAGTTCTGGACTGGTAACTGGTAGCTCTCGACTATTACAGTTTTGGACTTTTAAATGTGGATCATGAAGTGAGACTAGCATTATCATTTTTACTTCCAAATATAAAAGAAGTTATCAAAAAAGAACAAGCTCAAATTTTGCATTAAATGTAATTAGTAGTTAAATAAACATTTTGTTTACTTTGTAACGCAATTTCATTTTAGATTTCAATTAAAATCATTTCATATTCCATTTTTGCAAAATATATCATAGGTACATTAATCAATTATCCAAGTAAAATTCTTTTAAATATATCTTAATGTTAGTGTGCCGCCAAAATTTTAAATTATTAAAAGTGTACCGTGACGAAAGAAAGGTTGAGAATCAAATTACACAAGTCGCATATTTCTATAACTTACAAGAAACCTTTGGAAAAAGCATGACAGGAACACAGCTTATAAATATACACTATAAAAAATAGAAGGGTGGCTAATTAATAGTTCATGTTCAGAAAACAAGATCCGATTGTCTCTGTGAACAATTCAAAATTGATTTTTTTATATATCCACGTGAACACTGCAAGAAACATCTGAAATTGCAGTTCCTACAAGAATTCCTGTGAAGCTCCTGTGAGGCCTAATAACACTTGTAGAAAGAGTAATTATTATTACCATGTTTTTATTAACTCGCTTTCTTGTTTGTTTGTTTGTTTGTGTGTGTATGTGTTTGTCCGGTACAGATCTTGCAATCGATTTTTAACTAACTTCCCGACTAGCTAGACATTTGAAACTTTTAGAATAGCTCAGAACACGATGACGATGCATTATTTTAATACTTTTAGCCATATTTAAGCAGGTTTGAATTCATTTTCAGTTACTTTTGTTTTGTAGTCTGGTGCAGCCATCTATCGGCCGAGATGGGAATGAAAAGTTAAACGCAAGTTAACTTCCAATTAACTTCATTTTCTTTCAAGTTGATGGGATAATTCATCAAAAAATTTTTAAAAAGTATTTATTAATTCATAGAATTGTCAAGTTTATATTATTCAACAGAAAATTTAAAAACATGGTATATAAAAAGTTCTTTTTATCTTGTAATTATTTTAAATACATATAATGTTTTTATACTACAAATAAATTTTCATTCGCCCGGAACCGATCTCAAGAATTGTATATTTAAAAGTTTATGGCAAAATGCAATTTTATGTTTCGGCTTGTAATTCGCTTTGACTATAAACTTTATTCAATGGTTGTGTTAAGATGAATATTTACACCATTCATTCCCGAAACAAGTTTCCTATGAAGGAAAATAGAGGAAAAAATTATTTTACAAACAAATTAAATGTTTCACGCTTGAGACTGCCGTGTATAACCCTACTAGATTTACTCATCTCAATATGTCCAAGGATGGCCAACTTAGATTAAAAGATTTTTTTTAAATGTACTCCGTCATAGAGAAAGAAATTTTACACTTTGGTGCATTTTTCTTTTTTTTAAAAGCAAATAATATTTTAAAATTTAAATTATTCGGGGAAAAAATCTGGTATTTTGTGTTTTAAACACTCATCAATCCCTTTGGTGGACGAAATTTATAAAATGAATCCTGTAGCAAGGTGCAGAGAAGTACAGGCTATTTGAAAATACCATTTTTATTTGATTGTCGGCATTTATGTAGCTGTCAATAGCAGACAAATTTTCTACGTAGGTTAACACTGAGGTGAGAAGTGCGCTGTGGCCCAGTTGGCAAAGGCAGCGACCCAGTCATCTGAACGTTCCTGTTTCGATGCCCGTCGCTGACAAATCCACCGCCGTGTATACTGTGGCCTAACGATAGGTAGGTAAGGCAATTATCTGAGGTTTGGCTGAAATTACCACTATTGGATCCATAACTAAGAAAAGACAGAGTCCTAATTAAAATGCAAAAGCCAATTTTTAAACAGAAACTTAACAATTTATTTACAAACAAAAATTTAACTTTAAAAGGTACAGCATAATTAGTTAATTTAAGTGCAGATTCACAATACAGGCTCCCGGACCCATCTCGGCCCAAAAACAGGAGCTCCTAAAAAACACGTCTGTTAGGCTAGATGTTACGTGCCGATCTCTTCAAAAATTCTCCAACTCTCTGCCTATATCTTGTGGCGTTTCCTTTGTCGGATACTCTCCCAATTCCACGAAAATGCGTCTGTTTTTCAGAGAGGGGGCCGGCAACCCAGTTGGTGACAGTTCTTAGTAGCGAAGCATAGTTAAGCCATCTTTATGGCCCGCCGATGTCACTCGCATCAAGTTATCGCTAAGAAAAGACAGCTTTACGACTATGGTGGGAGATGTTTGCTTGAAAATCCGATATGCATGGGCTTAACTTTCAGGCCAAAACTCTGCACGTGTTTAAAAACAGTGGGAACTGGAAAATGGTATTCCCCCCCCCCCAAAAAAAAAAAAATATGCAGCTGGTCCGTGGGGTGTGAGAACACACCCCCGTAAAGACATGACGTCACAATACTAATGGCGGCTGACGCACGAAAAATCTGTCATGGCTGCAATGTCCTCCGAGGTCTCAAATTTACCTCTGGAGGTGCGGGGTGAAGTGTACCGGTCTCGTAACTTGATTCGGTTCTAAATTACGGCTTGTAGTGAGCACTGTTGGCCATCTATACGGTGTCTCTTTAAATGAATGGCCAGAAATATCGTGGTGTACATACAGGCGAATATCTATCGACAAGTGTCTCCGCGTTCGAAAAAAAAACATTGAGGTAAGCAAATCCAACAGGGTTAGTACACAACAGCCTTAATTACAGATGGAAAATTGTAAAATTCGATCTTGAAGGTAGTAATAGTGACTCCAAAATTTGGCTGCGCTTAATGCTTTTAAGGTATCTAATTCGCCTCTGAGAGAGTATATACTTTTGTTCATAAGGTATATATTATCCACACAGGCCGAAAGGGGTCAATGTTTGGCGTGAAGATGAAAGAAGGATTGCTTCTGTCAGTTAAAAGGTTTAACGTTATGTAAAATAAACATAGACCATGGTTGTTTTTTTACTAAAACCAAAACCAACATGTCATCATTCTTTTAAACAGTTCCCCACAGGAACAAAGAGAATGGCCGAAGTCAAATGATTAACATCTTCTGTTAATCTTTGTTTTTCGCGGTACATCAATCATATATGATCCAGTCAAATGTTTTTTTTACACAGTTCGGAAAAGGAAAATGTATGATAAGTTTATATTTAACTGTCGTTCGTCGATGTAAAAGACCTGCCTGAGGGAGCGGCATTCAAGTTAGGTCTAGAGGATTAAAAAAAAAAGCGCTATCATCTGTTTGCTACTAAAGACCAGGAACACGTAGCTACTTAAATTTTACAATAATAATTGCAAGATAAAAAGAACTTTTTATATACCATGTTTTTAAGTTTTCTGTTTAATCATATAAACTTGACAATTGTATGTATTAATAGATACTTTTCAAAATTTTTTGATGAATTATCCCATCAACTTGACAGAAAATGAAGTTAATTGGAAGTTAACTTGCGTTTAACTTTTCGTTCCCGTCCCGGTCGATAGATGGCTGCACCAGTCTACAAAACAAAATTAACTGAAAAAGGATACAGTTCTGCTTACAGATGGCTAAAAGTATTAAAATAATGCATTGTCATCGTGTTCTCCGCTATTCTAAAAGTTTCAAATGTCTAGCTCGTCAGGAAGTTAGTTAAAAATCGATTGCAAGATTTGTTCCGGACAAACACACACACACACACAAACAAACAAGAAAGCGAATTAATAAAAGCATGGTAAAAATTAAGACCAGCTAGTAGTTGCGAACTTATGAATGGTTCTTCGTCGAGCAAAGGAGCATTAGGAGTGTTTTTTTATTTTAACCCGATCTGTTGGGGGAGCTCCCCCTTTTATTGTTTCCCTTTTAACGTAGGATTACGTTCCTTCATAACGGTCCTTCGGAAAGCAAAGAAGCTTTCGGAAGGTGCTTATAAAAAGGGATCGAGAGCAAGTGGCGACACAACTGGCAGGTACTTTGCCCTGTGTATTGTTACATTGTCTCAATTACTACACGAAATCTGTAATTATATAAGTATGTGATGCCCCGTTCCTACTCCTCAACATGTCATCTATCGGCGAACTTTTGAACTGGGTGGTCTCATAAACTCTAGGATAAGAGGCCGTTAAGTTCTTGTAATGTGCGGTTCTGCCGTTATAGAACGCATAAATCCCAGAGTGGTTCGAGGGCTTTTGAGATTTTTGACACTATAGTGACATTTAGAATCCCATAAACTTCGAACATTTACCAGCACTTCAAACGCCGGAGAGAGCCCTTTGAATTCGCCGACAGTATAAAAGAAGACAGTCCACGCGAAGATATCTGTTTTTGAGTGCCAGAGGGACGCAGGTCTCATTGTCAGAGATGCCTCATAGGCCTCAGAGCTGTCGTTGAACCAAAAGCTATCCTGACTATCTAACTGTATATACTTGTAGTTGTAGTATGTTTAACGTATCGTAGTAAAGTAATTGAAGCGAAATGCTTGTCGTATTATTGACTATAATCAAAGCCACACTGTGAATTCTTTGGCTACTTTATTATGGGAGCACCATATACGTGAGAAAACACTGTTCCCTATTAGGAAACGTCCATGCGTTATCCGAGATTCGAAACCGAGTCCACACCTCGGAAGCCCAAGACGCTGACCAATTTTGGGCTGTTAACTGATTAGAGCAGTGATTCTCAACTACTGTGCCACGAGATTTTTGAAGTGTGCCGCCACTATGAATATCCATACATAAGCGACGTCAGGCAATAACATGTAACCCTGTTATAACACCGTAGATAGGTTCATGGAAAATGCCGTGTTGTGTGAAACCGTGTTATATGAGACCCAGAGACAGTTCAGAAAGGGGGGTTACGTTCTGAAAACTTATTAAAAACAAACATTTATTTTAAATTCCACATAAGCAACATAATTTTTATTAAAACTATAAATGTATGTATATCACAAAACGAAAAGAAACAAAAAAATATTGTTTTCATTTAATGCGACCTTAATTTAATAAATTTCTTCCCCATCACTGCTCAGTACAATCAAACGAGAACGTTTTTTCGATTGAACGATATCACCTTCACTTTCAGAACCTTTTTCTTCATTTAGATTTTTTGCATCTTCTATCCTCTTTAAAAAATCTGTAAATTTGGTTTATTTCCTGGTTCCTACAAGGTCATTGTGGATTCACGGTATGGAGATAGACAATTTTGCAGCTCCCTTTGGAATTTACGGCTTCTTTCAGCGGAAGGGTTTGCATACAGGAAAAATGAATCAAGATTTTCATCTAAGGTTAGGCCTTTTTGTAATTTTATGGAGTTATAAAGGAATAAATTATAATTTGTTTATACATTTTCATGTAAAGCCGCTATAGTTCATTATTCCATCCCGTAATTATTTTAAGGTAATTTTGTTTTTAAATGTTTTAAACAAATATCATGTTATCTAGTGCTATAGAAGTACAGTGTTGTACAAAGGATTTCGCAATTTTTTTTATCGTGTTAGAGCGAAACCGTGTTACAGGTTGCAGTGTTATGCGAGGGGTCCCGCAATTTTTTTATCGTGTTAGAGCGATACCGTGTTGTAAGATGCCGTGCTGTATGAAGGCTACCTGCAGTTTAATCAGTTCTACCTTCCTTGCGGGGACTGGCTTAACCAATGCGCACGACTATTACAGTTCTGGACTGGTAACTGGTAACTCTGGACTATTACAGTTCTGGACTTTTAATTCTGGATCACGAAATGAGAGTAGCATTAACATTTTTACGCCCAAATATAAATGGCGTTTTCAAAAAACAACAAGCTCAAATTTAGCTTTAAATGCAATTTGTAAATAAATGAAAATTTTGTTTTCTTTGTAATGCAATTTCATTTTATATTGCTGTGAAAATTATTTCGTATGCTATTTTTACATAATTACAAGATAAAAAGAACTTTTTATATACCATGTTTTTAAGTTTTCTGTTGAGTCATATAAACTTGACAATTCTATGTATTAATAATTACTTTTAAAATTTTTTGATGAATTATCCTATCAACGTGAAAGAAAATGAAGTTAATTGGAAGTTAACGTGCGTTTAACTTTTCTTTCCCTTCCCGGCCGATAGATGGCCGCACCAGTCTACAAAACAAAATTAACTGGAAATGAATTCAATTATGCTTAAAGATGGCTAAAATTTTAAAATAATGCATTGTCATCGTGTTCTAAGATATTCTAAAAGTTTCAAATGTCTAGCTAGTTGGGAAGTTAGTTAAAAATCGATTGCAAGATTTGTACCGGACAAACAAACACACACACACACACACACAAACAAACAAGAAAGCGAGTTAATAAAAACATGGTAAAAATGTAATTTTCAGCTTCAAACAATATATGAAAAGAGAGTAAAGTCAGTTTAGGTTAAACATTCAAATTAAACCGAAGGCTAGATTCTATTTAAACTGAACTTCTTCAAATTATCACCCTCCTAATACTCAAAATTCTGTTTAAAAAAACAAAAAGCTGACTTTGAAAACTGCCGCCTTTTAATATCGTTTTTCTTAAGATTTCATAAAAGTTTTTTTATAAAAAATATTCTACGTAATAACTTTTATTATTGTCATTATCTGGAAAGTAATCTTAAAGAAAGATTCTCACCTCAGTTAGTAAAGAAAAATATTTTTAATACGTCTGTACGGGGCCGTTCTTTCAGAGAACGCAAAAAAGTATCACCGAGAATTACGACAGATCGCAAGACCATTAATAACCATTCTCGACACGTGTGATGAAAAGATGAATGCCATTAGCGCAGACGACTTAGTGTTTATGCTTGTGAATGCGCCTCGGCGGCCCGGATTTAATTAGTAGCTCCCGATTGGCAACACGAGACGAGATTATTAAAAATGATGGAGCATGCCATTCAATTTTTTTTTCTCCAGCGACAGAGAGCAGACGATTTTGAAGACGCCGATGGCGAGTAGGAATGATAATTTTAATCGAGCGCAAATAGGAGTTTATGACTCATGCGTGTAGTAATAGAGGTGGTTTTTGCGTATATCTTATTTCTCTGACCATAAATATTTATGAATATTTAATGGTTTGCAGATAGAATTTTTGCATCGTTGGCGCCAACTTTAACTTATGAATACAAGCCGCAATTAATTTACCATTTATCTCTAGTGTTTCGGGAAGAATACAGCGGATTTAATTTGTAAAAGCAAATGCTGTTTTTGTTTTTCCGAGTTCTTATTGAGTGAAATCAAATCTTCACTGGCGGCGTTTGTAAGGCGTTCTAAATAAGGAATACAAAAATCAGACTTTCCGCCAGTGAAAAGTTTTAAACGATCGTTTGGTACGCATTTTAGCCAATTCTGCGACATTCTATAGAAGCGAGGAAAAATTCTGTAAATTTTATTGTTATCGTTTTGGCAATAAATTTCTGCATTAATAATTTTTTTTATATCAGTAAAACCAACCCGAGAAAACTATTTATCTAGGATATGCATACGGGCAAAAGACTGCTGGAATACAAAATTTATAATGTCTTGATCATTTTTTTTCTAAATTTTAGCCTCTTTTATCCAATCTCAGATATACAACCTTCTATTCGCTTTAAAAAATTGATACTCCTTTGCTATGTGAGCAGGTAATTACCCCTTTATGTTCTATGTTCAGGAATATCATACTAATATCTGAAACCACTTTGTGGCCTTAGACCAGTGGTTCTCAAACTGTGCGCCCGGGCGCACTGGTGCGCCCCAGAGCTTTTCCAGGTGCGCTCCGTAGTATTACTAAAAAATCTATCCAGATATGAAAAGCAAATGTATATTAAGTTACTATATTATACCATTTCTTTACGAACACTCGGCTTGTTTCGTTGCGACATTATTATGATAGTTATAAGTTACTTTTCTTCAACTAGCTTCTGATCAGCAAATTTTTTACGCGTTTAAAACACGTAACAAACATGGCTGGAACGGCATGTTAACACTTGCACTAGCTTTCATCACGTGGCAACTGGCAGTGTTGCATAACAGGCGTTGGTGAGTGGGCGTGTCGTGTCTTGTGAACTGCCGTCAAGAGTAAACGTATTGTGCCTTTTACAACTTTCAGAATAACTACCGTTGATATAATTGTCTTTGTTAAAAATAATTCACCCATAAAAATGGATAATTTTCATGACCAATTGCTTCTTACCAAGTCTCAGAACTGATCGCACAAAATATGAAAGCTCATACTTTGGGTGAGTCACTTATTTTGCCTGCTTGCCAAAAGATTGTCAGTACGATGTTAGTTAATGAAGCAGCTATGAAATTAAGCTAGATACCTCTGTCCAATGATACTGTCAACAGGCGTATTTTGGAAATGTCTTCTGATACTGAGAAAAATGTAGTATGTGGTAATAAACTCCAGTGTTCTGATTTTGCACTGCAAGTTGACGAGTCAACCGACATTACCATCAAGGCGCAACTCATAGCATTCATTCGTTTCATTAACGAAAATCAAATAACAAATCAGTTTCTTTTTTGTAAAGAATTAAGCCCGACTACAAAAGGTGAGAACATTTTTAACATCCTGAATAACTACCTTGATAAATGGCAGTTATCGTGGAAATCGTGCACAGATGGAGCTCCTGCTATGATAGGCTGCAACAAGGGTCTTGTATCTTTTATAATGGAACAAAACAAAATTGTTATTGTAACTCATTGCTTCTTTCATAGAGAGGCCTTGATGTCAAGAACATTAGGAGAGGATTTAAGAGAGGTCTTAGATCAAGTTGTTAAAATGGTGAACTTTATTAAAACAAGACCAGTTAAACCACGCCTATTTGAACAGATTTGCACCAAATTATAACATATTAGTCCTACATTTTGTATACAGTGCGCCAGAAAGTATCTGTAGTATTGTAAGTGCGCTCAGACTGTATAAAGTTTGAGAACCACTGCCTTAGACACAGACTTAAATTTAAAAGTTTTCAATTTCTCGTATTCAGACTGTTAGAGAGAACGTACACTGCTCCAACAAAGGAGCGAAGTATCATATAGTTGAGAGATGAAACAATCAGCGTATTCAAGATGGTGCTCTGTTTTTTATGTAAACTGTAGCTCATTTGAACTTAAATAAAGTGACTGTTATCTATACTACTCTACTAGGACAAACTTCATTTTTCAAAAAATTCGGCCTTTCCCAGGGATTTCCTGCCTGAAACCGGTTTTAACTGCATTTTGTAACAGAGGGAGGTTGGCCTTGACTAGTCTAAACTGGTTTGACCACGTGATCATCACACGTAGAGCATTTTCGAGTCAGTTGTGTTTCAGCTGCTGTAAGAAGTGGTCGATTGTGTGAGTTCTCTGGTTGTCACGTGTATGAAAAAAAATGGATATCATTCCCAGGAAAAGGACTAGAATTGTTGCCCTTAGTCAGCCCACATCTATGACTGTGAGGGATATTTCTGCAGCAGTTGAGTTGGAAAATCATTTTTTTCAAGGATTATTAATCAACAAAATAAATTTGGGACAGTTTCTCCAAAACGGAAGAGTAAATGCGGACGCAAACGTAAGACAACACCTCGGACAGATATATTTCTTGTACAAATTGCAAAATGCATCCAGTACAGATCTTCAGAGAAAATTATTGGCTACTGGTGTGAGCGTTGATTCATCAACAGTATGACGAAGGCATATTAAAGCAGGGAGATCGGCAAGAACACCAGTCTAAAAACAGTTATTAAGGGGGCACAGGACCTTGAAGCTCTAGGAAATGACTATAAATAAGGTCTAATCCACAAAAGCTCAAATAATTTTAGGAAAAGAAATTTTCTTTCTTTATACATATGAAGTACATACCTTGAAATATGTCATATATAAAAATGGAAAGTTTAAATCTATAAATAATTTCCAAATTAGCAGTTTAGAATTTTATATGATTACCTGGTGATTAAAAATCATGAAGTGCTGCACGCATCATAAAATTGAGATATATGCTTACAGAAAATAATTAATGGTCAGAATACACTTGCAATATATTTACCTGTAATATAAAACCAAAATAATTGTAATAAATATTATTTAAAATAAAAATTGAGTATAAAATTGGAAAACTTAAAAAAATATCACTTTATTTGCATAATTTTCCCACATAAAAAAAGTTTTCTAGAATTGTACATTTTTCTGGTTTTAAATTGTAGAGTACCATGAAATATGCATATGAGTGTAGTTTTATCAGTTTCTTATCGATAGTAAAAAAGTAATTATGGAAGCAAACTCAAATTAGCAGTTAATCATATAAAATTCTAAACTGCTAATTTGAAAATTATTTATAGATTTATAATTTCCATTTTTATATATAACATATCTAAAGATATGTACTTTATATGTATAAATAAAGAAAGTTTCTTTTTCTGATATTATTTGAGTTTTTGTGGTTAGAATTAGACCATATTTATAGTCATTTCGTCGAGCTTCAAGGTCCTGAAGAGAAAACGTTTGTATTTAGCCAGGAAATATCAATCTTGGACTGCACAAGGCAGGAATAAGGTTGCATTCAGCGACGAAACGCATTTTTTGTGCAAGAGTTTCGATCAACATTTGTCAGGTGAAGCGCTGGAGAGCCCATCAGGGAACAACCACTTAATCAAACAGTTAAGCACCCTCAAAAGCAGATGTTTTGGAGTTATTTTACATCTGGAGGACCTGACAGATTAGTACCAGTTGAAGGAATGATGAACTCCAAAAAATAATTTCAATACTAGAAGACAAAATTGTGCCTTCTATGCAAATGTTCGCTGGCAGTGTTGGTGTGTGTTCAAAAAGATCTTGCTCCATGCCATAATTCTAAGATAGTAAAGAAATTTTTTCAAGAAAAGAAATTAAAATTTTTGGATGGGCCTGATAATTCTCCAGATGTAAATCTCATCGAAAATTTGTGGAGCATTGTGAAGAGACGTGTGAGTAAGATGGACCTCTCAACCAAGAGAAAAATGATTGAGAATATTATAAAAGTTTGGTTTCGTGATGAGGACGTCAAACATTTATGTTCTAAACTAGCTGAAAACCCGCACTTCGCTACGGAGTACATTCAAATTAAATACAACGGTCAATGTATGCAATTAATGCCAATATATATAGATAATAATAAATACGATGATCAATGTATACAATTGAATTAAAAAAAACAGTTTGAGGATCATATCTTTTACTGTATTTTAATATTTTTTGGAAAATGTCCAATTATCTGCTGCATTAGCAAGGTAAAAAATGTTATTTTTTGTCTATTTAGTTGTTATGCAAGTGACGATAAATTTATTTAAAGTACCAGAAAAAGAGATCACGTGATCAGCATTTAATAAATTAAATTCTAAAAATGAATGTTTAAAAATTCACCAAAAATCAGAAAATGGAGGTAAAGATTCGAAAAATATTTCATTTTGAAGGAATTTTTATGAACTTTCTCGTAATATAAATTTTATAACTCTCAAATTATTATTTTTAATGCAAACTTAAAAAAGTTACAAAAACAACTTAAAAATTTAATTTTAAAAAATCTAAGAAGAATTTTTCGAAAATCTTTTTTAGTGCACCCTTACACTGTAAGAAGAATCGCCATGCAAAAGTTCAGCTCTTTAGATCCAGTGGTTTGGTCTGTGCGTTGTATGTCAGTCAGTCAGTCAGTCAGTCAGTTATGGAACTGTTTTATATATATAGATTAGAGGAATCCATGCCAAAATGTGTACAGGATATCATTAAAGCTAGAGGAGGTCATATTTGCTACTAGATTGCTATACCATGCATGTAAGTGAACTTATACTAATTAAACATGTTTATATAGCTTTCTAAGTAAAGGGCATATAGTCTAGATCAGTGATTCTGAATCTCGGGATATCCCCCCTCCCCTGGGGAAACTTGAGTAATATTCAGAGGGGGGTGTGAAAGGTTATAAAAATTATGTGTATAATGTAATTTACTAGTGTTACTTGCGTTTTTAGACGTAAAGATGTGGAAGGGAGCGTAGGGTCTGAAGGTCATTCAAACGGGGGGGGGAGGGGGCTAGACTTAAAAAGTTAAAAATAACTGGTATAGAGGAGCCCGCCTTATTTAGTGGGATGTATACTGCAGACGATGGTTAACGGGAAATAAAACTCCACTGAACCAAAAAAATTCCTTAAATTTAAATCCTTTTTTGCATGCTTGAATAGCAATAAAAATAATTTTCTTTTGCCTCATCCACATTTATCGATTCCACTGAATACTTTTTCCGCAAATTGTTTCCAACCGTTTTCGGATCTCAAACCTATTGTTTATTGATCTTCGATTTTGATACAGACAACTTCTAAGTTTAAAAATATTCATAATTGTTTTGTTCGAAGAACGTGTATGTAGCAATGTAGCAATTTTCCGTCACTTTTCCTTCACTGAATTTTCTCTAAGGTTCATGAGGGTAATTAAGGTTAATGATGGTAATTAACATTAAACCAGTGTTTTATAGTTACATTTTAATTTACTTCGTTATTAATTTACAATTTTCATCATTATTTTCTGAACTCATTTTTTTTTTCTGTTGTGTAGTTATTGTTAATTAAATTAAAAGTTCAGTTACTAAAATTCTGACATCCTAAATGCTCGCATTTGATATGATTTTCACCTTACGGCATTTTTCTATCTTTACATCGCACACTTTTGTTTCTGAGTAATGACGTCATATTCGATGAGAGTGTTTTGAGAATTAGTTCAAAAAAAGGAGAGTAGGTGTTTTGAGATACTAAGCTGTTTTGAGCTAAGTTTTTGCCGAAGCCTTTTTCCTCGGACAAGTAGAGCTTTTGAAGCCTATGGGCCTGTTCACATAGAATCCATCAACGTCAACGTTGACATATTTTAAACCAATCACAGGCCTTAAAAATTTCGTTGCTAACCGTTTGGAGGTTTGTAATTGGTTAAGTATATTTTAATACGAGTAACGCTGACGCTGGCGGATTCTATGTGAACGGGCCCTTTGTCTAAAGCAGTGTTGAATAAAACATCACGTGACCTCTAGAAAATGTTTTGGTTGTAGCAATTTTTTTTTTAAAGTTAGGAAAATGTTAACAATAAAAAAAGAAATAAAAAAAGAAGAAAGAAAAGAAAGAAGCAGGTTTAGAGAAACTATTTCAAAAATCAATCAACTATAGGTTTTAGGTATATAAAGTGGAATCTCGATCGATCGATCCCCGAATCATCGTTTCTCCGTATGTGTCGTTTATGTCATCCAGTCCCGGTGATCATATTTCTTTGTTATGTTCCCGCTTCTAGAGTTTTCCTGCATTTAACGTTCAGTACAATCGGTCCCTTGAAAAAGATAGATAGAGGTTCTACTGTGTTTACTTTCCATAATAACATTAAAAAAGTCTTGTTTACCTTCTGCACTTGTTTTAGGCAAATCTCATGTGACTAAAAACTCCTGTCTAAATATTAATGGGTATTTCAAATAGGTAAAAATTAATAAATTATAAAAGAGCATGATTTCAAGATTATTAGCTTCCATGTGAAGGGTCAGTCAGAATTTCAGATAATATTTACTCAATATTTGGTGAATATTTGAAAGTGCTACGCTCGTATCATCTTTCGGGTTAAGTGTTAATCATTCATTGTTAGGTTTTTATACTAATTTCGAAATCCCAGTCATACACACATAGGCTAAGCAAACGGAAGCAGTGTAAGCATAATCTTTTGCTTATGGAATTTTTATTTTAAGACTGTTTAACCCTTCGGTGGGAACATGATTTTGTCCCGTAGTGGGAACATCTGCCTCGAAGGCAGATATTGATGGAATATCTTTTTCCCAGGTATTCCTTGTGCCAATTCTACTGTCCGATCCAGGGTTGTAAATGAAGCAGCACAGTCTACACTAAATTACATTTGTTTTCTATACTACGGACATCATAAAACTGACAATAAATCTTATAATCTTATATTCTTTGATTTGAAAAGTGGAGCTCCATAGCTCATCCTAGTCTCGCTTACTTGCTTACTCTCCTCTTTCAAAACTAAAGTACAGTCGAACCTCCATATATCGAACTTCCCTATATCGAAATATTTTATATATCGAACTCTTAGCAAATCTCCAGGTTCATTACATAGAAAAACTGCTTCTATATATCGAAATTTTTTTCACGACATATTGGAAGATTTTATTCCACTTTAAAATAAAATCTCCCAATTTTTGGCGTTTGAAACAATACTTCGTGGACTTCAAAGCGAGCATTTCTTTGATGAACTTTCCGCAAAACTGGCTGTTCAGCAAGATATTCGTAGTTTTTTTTTTAAAGAATGTAACTGTGATCACTGTAACCACTAACTGGACTATTGTTTTTTTAAAGGTATATAGTACTCAATAAATCTTTCACATTAATTTATTTTT
Organism: Dolomedes plantarius; assembly: GCA_907164885.2. Lineage (NCBI taxonomy): Eukaryota > Metazoa > Arthropoda > Arachnida > Araneae > Dolomedidae > Dolomedes > Dolomedes plantarius. The sequence goes on from OU015503.1 coordinate 2,445,423, forward strand.
TAGTTATTAACTTTCATTTAATGTGATTCACATATAAATTGGAAATGGAGTTTCGTATACGAAAATTAGCTTTAATTTTAATGTTTTAGGAGAATTATGACAAAACTAAGATCAATTCTATATATCGAAATTTCTATATATCGAATTTTTTTCCGGTATTTTGCTACTTCGATATATGGAGGTTCGACATTACTTACATAGGGAGAGAGTGCGTTGCAACGCCGTCTAGAGATCGTAAATTTGAAGTTGCAACATTCCTAACTAGAAATTCAGAGGGTATTTGTGGTTTATTACATTTCATGGTAGCCAGCTTCTATTGAACGGAATTGACCAGCTTCTGTTGAACGGAACCAATTATCACAGGTTACATTACGGTTCGTTTCGTAGAGGCATTTAGTTAATCGGACGAGTGATTGGGTTGAGATTTTTAATTTTCGCTCTGATTAATCTAATTTTTACCGAAACCATAGAAGGCTGGCGTCACGAATCACCCTTCCACACTGAAGATAAGATGTTGGCTGAAGCATGTGTAGACCCACAGTACTCAAGGTCGAAGGGTGGAGGGCTCAGGGTTGAATAAAGAAACCATAGGTGTCTGAGAGGCAGATGTTCCCGCCAAATGGGTTTACACCTTTTTTAACAATATCATATATATTTAACATATAAAATATATGAATAAAAATATTAAATATATGTAATTATAGAAAGTTAAAAGTATGTTTTTAATTAAATATTTCAGCATAATATAAATTAACTGCAAAGTATCCATGACCCCTATGGGGGTCGTGAACCACAGTTTGCACACCACTGGTCTAAACAGTGACGTAGCTCGCTACGCCTTCTGTGGCGTAGCCAGCATAACTGGCGCCCAGGGCAGAATACCTTTTTGGCGCCCCCGCATGGTCTTGGAGGACCAAATGGTCCAATGGTCTTAGGGAACATTTGGTGCCCCTCTGCGAATGGCGCCGGGGCATGATAGACCTCATTGCAGCCCCCCTCGCTACGCCACTGCTCACCTTCCCTCGAACTAGTTCTTAAAAAAACTGTCAACGAAAGCGACGTCAGTCAGAAACATTAATGATATGTGCATTTGGGAATTGTCCTCGGAGACAATCACCCTTAATCAGGGCCCTATTTAGAAAATTCTTGAGTATAGGCACAACTCGGGATGGGGGGCCCCCTAACACTGATGTGGGCGTAAAATTTCTAAAATTGACACACACACACAAAAATAATCATGAATCGTTGTGAAAGTACCATTTTACCAAGAATTGGCTATTTGAAGCGTAGAAGCCTAGAACATTATCATATAACAAAAAGCAATTCAACATATTAACTTCATCATTAAAACACTAATACAATGCAACCAGAAAAACTTATTAATCCCTTATATACACTATAAAATACATATGATGAACTATACATATAACTATACATATGATGAACCAATCAATCAATATTTGAAAGGATATATAAAAAAATGCTATTAAAAAAGGTTAAAAAATTGAATTGGGACTTTTTCTTTTTCTATTCTTTTAAAGTAAATATTTTTGGGGGGCCCCCAACATTCGGGGGCCCCTAGGTCCGGGACTACCGGGCCTAATGGAAAATCAGGGCCTCCCCTTAATACACCCCAGCCTGATAAAGAGCCATAGTAATTATTTCGAAACGAGTTACTATTCTTAATGTTTACTGTGAATTTTAAGAAGCTGTGTGTTCCTATTCGGTTTACAGTCGAACCCCGTTATAGCAAACCCGGTATATAACGAACTCCCGGATATAACGAACGAAAATTTTGGTCCCGCCATTTTCCTGTTGTATTTAATGCTAATTTATCCTTTTGTAGCGAATCTCCGAAATCTTAAGAATAGGCTATAACGAACATTTTTTTTCAGTTGTGAACTGAATTTTTAAAAAAATTTTGAACTTTTTAAGAATGCTGAAGATACAACGAATGTTGAAGAGGCAAAGAATGTTAAAGAAGAAAATGATGAAGATTTACCTATCTCGATGTGGATAGAAAAGCACAAAATTTCATCATTCTCAGATTGCGGCGTGCAATTGTTCCAAACATGTGATGATGAAGTCATTACATGTGAAAATCCGACTGATGAAGATATTGTAGAAGAAATTAAAATGAATCATTCTGAAATCGAAGATTCTTCTTCTGATGCTGATGAAGAGGAGCACATAAATGACGAAATCTCCACCATCTCAGATGCTACAGCAGAGATGAGTGCAATTAATAAGTTTTTGTCTACACAAGCAGTGGATGAAAGAGTGTTGCAATCATTTGATGTATTGGACAAAGAAATTCATAAAATATTTTTGGATCACGTCAGAAGAATATTACCGATTATTTCTGTATCAAAATAGTGAGCAACAATTAAAGACAAAATCAATTTATTTCCATTTGTCTTCATTTTTAGTCAATTTAATTAGTATTGTGTCAGTTTAATGTAATGGATTTTAGTCAATTTAATTCATTAATGATAATTTTTAATAGATTTTATCATTCTTTCAATACATCATTATTGAATATACATAGCAACTAATGACTTATACATTTTGTGAACTCTAACATTTCTCTTAATGGTTCGGATATAGCGAACAAAACCTTTGGTCCCTTGAAGTTCGTTATAACGGGGTTCGACTATACTTCCCAGATTGCACATACGTAAGAAATAATCGTCCTTCTGCGCCGATACTCAGCGCTTCGTGTCATATAGGTTTTCCTTTGCGTACTAGGTATGAATCTGAACCACGTATTATGAGGAAGCTTCGTCACGTGTTTGCTTTTTTTCCGAACTATGAAATGAAATATCCCTAAATTACGTGAGAGGCGAGACAATCACGATTGGAGGCACTTAGCACTTAACAGCGAAACTAGCGCGTAGGAACAGAAATTTATGAAACGCATCTCGAAAAAGAGTAACCCACGATTTTCAAGAAAATTATCTCAGAGCCTCGAGAATATCTTCTGAAATTACCCCCATTTTGCTTCTTTGATAAATCCACTCAAACTACCTGGAACTAATGTACACGCTAATATTTCATCCCCCTCTAATGGTCCTGATTTCGGAAATATAGATGTTTAGCAGTATTTTCTCGAGTGCTTGGCCTTCCGATATTATCTCGGTGTTTTGCAGCCAAGAAGCTGAGTGAGAAAGCCCACACACCATAGAAAATTGCTGGTCAGGACTGAACAGCGTCCTAACGTATGAGAAAAGAAACAGAAAAAAAATTAGGCGAAGGAACTGGGAATTGGCTGATTTATCGTGTCGCCTAAAAAATTACACTTAACTAGATAAACTTGGGTCACTCACAATTCATAGATTGCAAGTAAATTTTGATATTGCATCAAATTATGAAAGATTATTTTGAGATAATTTAATTATTTATCATTGAGATATCAGAAATAATTATTCCTCGTCCTTTATTGAAGTTACTTCATTGTTTCTATTGTCATTTTTTTGGTAAATTTGCCTACTTTAACATTTCCCATTCTCAATCTTTTGCTTCTCCCTAACGTCCCCCCACCTAGCTAATAGACATATTGACAAATTATTTTTAAAAAATTAAATATTTTTCTTGTAAATAAATAAATTCTCTAGAAACGGTTACCATATTTATATAGGGATCACTTCTATACAAGATCGGCTGCTAGTCGGATTAAAAGCCTTTTAAGGGGACTCACTACCCTTAAATCTTTAAGACATTCGATTTTTTAAAAAAAGATATGTTAAAACCTGATCATTTCTGAACAAAATAAAGAAAACCGCATAAAAATATTCCACTTAGTTCCGGAGATATTGATATTCTAAATATTTAATTTACTGTTCAATTTTATGGTAAGAAAAATTTTAAACTCATTTTTCTCAAAATGTATTTTTGCATCATTCCGCAACTGATATCTCAAAAACTATGAAACATAATTACATGAAATTTTTAACACTGCATAATCATGTTATTTTATTCGTCTGAACTAGAATTTTTGCAATCACAGCACATTTTGTTATTTTTTCAGGGGTAAATTAATGCAAAAATTTAAGGAAATTTTAATTATATTTTGAACAGTTTTAAAAAATTGAAAAAATATTTTAATGTTGAATTATTTACATTCAATTGTATTTTGAATTATTTATTTTAAATATAAAACAAGAATTATTCATTTAATTGTAAAATTAATTTCATAGTTCTGCGCGCAAGCCAGTATACAATAAAAATACTTAAAAACAAGGTATATCTAAAGCATTTAAAAAAAATATTTAAAATTATTTTGAGAGTTGAAAATTTTTTTATTAAAATAAATATATCAATTTATTATATACATAAAATTTGGAAAAATTGGGAGTAAATTGAAATAGTTACAAAGAGTCAAAAAGCATGAAAATATACCTTATTTTCTCGACTTAAGGGTTGTGAGTCCCCTTAAAATTATATTTCAAAGTATAATCATTATGAAATTGATATGACAGATGGTACTGCCATCTGTCAGTTGAAAGTTATTTTAAGGGGACAATGGACCTTCAACCTCGTTTTTTAAAGATTTTAACATTTTACACTCATATACAAAATGAGAATAATTAATATTCTCTTCTACCACGTTGTAGAAACTTAGAAATCCTAAATAAGTATTTTGTGGAAGAACAAGACCTGTTTTTCAAGAAATTCTTCAAAAAATCCTTCGAAAATTCATTTTTCAAATTCAATGCTCCATGCGCATTGCTTTTCTTTTGATTTCTTTCAAATTTTTCAGAGTTGTTAACTGAAATGTTTTTCATAAACCTGTATATAATTCTTCGACACTACAAATATTTTTCAAATGTACAGACCATGAATTAAAAACATAAAAACATAAAAAAGCATTAAAAACAGGCAAATTAAAAAAGTAATTATTTATGGCTTTAGATTCACAGAAAAAAACATTGTGCAATTATATTCATATATATACAGTATACTTATATAAAAAAATAAGGTTTTTAAACTGTTTGGAATGCACATGGAACATTTTGAAAAATGCTAGAATTTTTGAAAAATATTTCGAAATACCGCTGCTTTTGGCGCTGCTCTGCCAAAAAATACTTATTTTGAATTCTTTTTCAGTGTAGTAAAAAAAGAATGCAAATTAGTCTCATTTTGTATATGGAATTAAAAATTAAAAATTCGAGGTTGAAGGCCCCTTGATCCCTTAAACTAACTTTCAACTGACAGATGGCAGTGCCATCTGCCATGTTAATTTCATAATGATTACACTTTGAAATATAATTATAAAAGGATTTTATTCCGACTAGCAACTGATCTTGTATAGAAGTGATACCTAAATAAATGTGGTATCCATTTAGCTTTATTTTTGTTTTACGGGAGATTAATTAAACAGTATTCGGTTGATTGAAGTGATTAATAGATAGCCTCAACCGGTGTTTACTAAAAATATGTACAGTCTCGAAAAATTGCAAAATGGTAACAAAGTGGTACTATAGTCTTAAGTCCAGAGGTGGGACTCAAATCAATTAACAACCACTTCTATGTCCTAGTGACAATTTTATGTACCGTAAGATGGTTACTTTGTGATGGATTTTAAGTTTTTCCTGTGCCAGCCGATCAGTTTTAAATGCAGCCCAAAACGAAAAATTGCAAAACATTGGTACTGTACCGTAGTCAATAATATGACAAGCCTTTCGCTTCAATTACTTTACTACAATACGTTAAACATACTACAACTACAACATTTAAAGCAAGTATGTACAGCGAGTTAGAATATAGACAGTATGATAACGTGGCCCACAGCGACTTAAAACTTGATGAAACCAAGTCAAAAACACGAAACTGATTCAAAAACTCGAAACTGAGACTTGCTTACAGTATTTACGAAATGTTTTATTAAACCTTGAAATATTTACAAGAAAATATTCAGTACAATGAAATCACTGGCTAACACAAGCCAAAAACAGTTTCCCCCACGGTCTCTGTTTCAAACAAGTGCAAACCCGTGCAATCTCTCAAGAGAATAAAATAGGCCTCAGCCTTCACAAACCCGATTGCACTCCAGCGCATCGGCGTAGCAAGTCCCCTCTAGACAAAAGGCAGCCGCCTTTTATCATCTCCGGTGATTCCTTCTCGAGAGCCCCAGAATATTCCAGAAATACTTTAATGTTCCTCATTTCCGGGTTCGATGTGCCACTTCTGCTCGTGCCGTTCGGACTCCTTCTGTCACTGAAGCGACCCTCAGAACCGCCTCCATTGTTCGGGAGAGGTTCCACCCTTCGTCGATCATTCATCAATTCACTGTCCCCAAATTACAGGGCACTCGCCGCCGTTTCAGATTTATCTGCAACAGATGGGACTCTCTGGAACGGAAAAAAGTCATTATTCTGTCCTTCCTTTAACGTTTCATTGAGTACTTAGAAAAGCACATGTGTGGTAAATAATCAAGTCCATCACTTGTGAAGAAAAGGGGCTGCCGACGTGACAACAGTTAGTTAGTCAGGATGGCTTCGGGTTCAACGACAGCTCGGGCCTATGGGGCATCTCTGACCAGGAGAGCTGCGTCTCTCTGGCACTCAAAAACAGATCTCTCCCCGCGTGGACTATTGAGGTCTTCTTTTCTACTGTCAGCGAATTCAAAGGGATTTCTCTGGCGTTTGAAATGCTGGAAAGTGTTCGAAGTTTATGGGATTCTAAATGTCACTATAGTGTCAAAAATCTCAAAAGCCCTCGAACCACTCTGGAATTTATGCGTTCTATAACGTCAGAACCGCACATTACAAGAACTTTATGGCCTCTTATCCTAGAGTTTATGAGACCACCCAGATCAACAGTTCCCCGATAGATGACATGTTGAGGGGTAGGAACGGGACATCACATACTTATATAAATACTAATTTCATGTAGTAATTGAGACAGTGTCACAGTACACATCCTTTCCTTACGTAGTAATGTATTGCGCTAACCCGGATCTTTAATTACCATTCAGAAATTAGAGTTAAAATCTGTCACAAAGTTGCCCCGCCGAATGGGGCTACTTTGAGGGCTCCTTCGGGTAGTATTTTCCCAGGTAGTCTGTAATTCTTTCTCTCCAGTGGCATTTTAGTGGATGGAAAAATGCAACATCCAGCGGCTAGAGGTAGTGGGTCGACTTTGTGGATTACAGTGGTACCTCGACTTACGAGTGTCTCGACTTACGAGTTTTTCGAGATACGAGCATTCTCTTGGCAGATTTTTTACTTCGAGTTACGAGCTATAATTCGGGTTACGAGCAAGCTTCAGATACCCCACCGCTAGTTTGCGCAGCGAACGCCATGTTACGTGTTCACCAAATGAGAACCCGAGAAGCATATAATATTTACAACCTTTATGTACAATTATTATACAGTTTTATAATATTATTCTAAGACTACTATCCAGTCTTAAACCGAGAGATTAACACTCAACAGTTATCACCCGGGCAGCTTGCTCTGCCCACACTTGAGTCGCCATCCGAAACCTAACAGCCTCCAACTTCTCTCACAGAGAAATAGCTTCAATTCCTCCCCCACACTGGAACCCCCATGGGGTCTAGGGGATGGGATGAACTTGGTTAAAAATCATAAAATAAGATTTAATTATTCAGTTCAACCTTTATCCTTCTCTTACATCAGCATCTTTAAGTCTGATCTGCAAGGTAAATGTTGTACATTACACTTAATAATACAAGTTTATTGCAGTACATTCTATTGTATTGCGTTTTATACAATGTTCATCATTTATAAACACATTTCTCTCTTATTTAATAACATGTAACAAAAAATTGCGTTGTTTTGGGGGAGCCCGGAACGAATTAATGGCTTTTCCATTCATTTCAATGGGGAAAATTGATTCGAGTATTTCGAGTTACGAGCTCCGTCATGGAACGAATTAAACTCGTAAGTCGAGGCACCACTGTATTTAGTGACCGAAGTGTGGGTTTTCAGCTAGTGTATACATATAAGAAAAACATAAAATAAAATGTTTAAAATCTGTTTTACTGTGATGACGAGCATTAACATGAAGAATCACTAAGCTATAATATGCTGTCATCATCACTTTCCGCTGATGTGGCCGTATAACGAAACATTGTGGGCCGTAAATCGAAAAAGTGCCATAGTTAAAAAAAAGCCGTTTTAGCGAAATGCCGTATGAAGAGCGGCCGTATAGCGAGGTATAGGTGTATTCGGAAATTACAGCGACCACGGCTTTCGCTTATATGCCTTGTCAAACTAAACCTGTATACGCAGTCGAGGATTAATTTCCCAAGTTCGGAGCAGCAGTAACCAGTTAAACAGAAAAGTACCAAAATGCGTCCCCCCTCAAAAAAAAAAAAAAAGTGGTAAGCAAACGATAAGTAATCCTACGTTATTAACCTAACCCGCGGTAGTTTCGTAAGAGGAGACTGCCTGAATTTTTTTTTCAATAACACAATCTATATATATAAAACAGTTCCGTAACTGACTGACTCACTGACATACAACGCACAGACCAAACCGCTGGACCTAAAGGGCTGAAATTTTGCATGACGACTCTTCTTACATTGTAGGGGTGCACTAAGAAAGATTTTTGAAAAATTCTTCTTAGATTTGTTTAAATTAAATTTTTAAGTTGTTTTAGTAACTTTTTTTAAGTTTTCATTCAAAATAATAATTTGAGGGTTATAAAATTTATATCACGAGAAATATAAAAATTCCTTTAAAATAAAATCTTTTTTGAATCTTTACCTCGATTTTCTGATTTTTGGTGAATTTTTAAAGATTGATTTTTAGAATTTAGTTTATTAAATGTTGATCACGTCATTTCTTTTTCTGGTCCTTTAAATTAATTTATCGTCACGTGCATAACAACGAAATAGACAAAAAATAATATTTTTTTTCTTGATAATGCGGCAGACGATTGGACATTATCCAAAAAATATTAAAATACAGTAAAAGATTTGTTCCTCAAACTGTACTCTATTAACTATACTATATTCTTTAGTATGTTCTATTAGATTTAATTTTAATATTTTCTTCTACATTATTTTGTCTATAAAATTATCCTTTACGATTTTTTTATAAATTTTTTTTTCGTTTTTTTTTACACCAATTGCATATATTGATCGTTCTATTTAATTTGAATTCATTCCGTAGCGAAATAAGGGTTTTCAGCTAGTATTACAATAAAAAAGATTTGCTGAAATAAAGGTCCACGGTGCCCTTCCTCATTGTCTTTACAAAAGATTTTATGTATGCGCATAACTATGTGAGACAGGAAAAGCAGCTCCTTTTGTGCTTATGGCACACCCATAAGAAAGGCTAATTATCACTATAACAATTCTCATTGGAAAAAGTAGATCAATAAAGCGAAATATTTAAGAGAGAACACCGCTCTTACACAAGCTAATAACGACACAGAGTATTTATTGAATCATTATTAGAATACTTAGAAAAGCCTCTCGTTCAGATCCTTCTACTAAAGACCCAAAAGAAAAAAAAAGGAATTATTACCGCTATCATATCAAATTTTACCGCAAACACTTTTGCGAAAACCCACATACTACTGGAATTACACATTCAGATGGCACCAAATATGGGATAGTGGCCCGCCGTCGCCAAATGCAGAGGAAAGTCGTCGACGAAAACGAAAAAAAAATTGGGCAATTGTTGGGCCGAAAATAATAATAACGATAAAAAAAAGTGTATATCATAATAGAGGCGATTTCTTTCCGCCTGTTTCTCATGGGATAATAAGGCGCCGAGACACCTTGTCTGCGGAGATTGCGATGCAGAGAATAATGCTAAGACTGTTGCGCGCAGTGGCGGGATCGTGCCAACGGCGCTGCGCCAATAACGGCGCCAAATCGGTAGCTGCCCGACTTGTCAAAAGTTTCGAAGAGTCATTCCCTGAAAGAAATGCGGATCCTTAAAGGGGAGGGTGTCAAAGTCGTGTGTAAAACATAAAACTTACTATCAAATGAACCTTATCAAACACATGCACAAAACGTTGAAAGAAATGAAACATTAAACTTAAAAGCGTTCCACATAGACTTTAAAAGATTTTAATATTTAAAATTTTTGAAAATAAAGGAAGGTTTGTAATGTAACAAAAATTTAAATGGTGTTTTTAAAAAATTTTGTCCTATACTATTATAAACGAGACGGAAACAAAGCCTGAAATTGATCATATATATATATATATATATCTGTGTGTGTGAGTGTGTGTTAAATGTTTTAAACTTTTTAAAATTTAAAATGTTTACGTTGACTTTTAAATTTCAAAATGTTTATTATTAATTTACAAAGTTCTAAAGTCTTAAAGTTTTAAGCTACGCATATTAAATATAATAAATGTCTAATAGATTCTATTTTAATTAATTAAATAATACATTTATTAAACAAACTTAAAAATCAAATTAGCTTACCCAATATATTAATTTTAAATAATTGTTCCTTACACTTAACTTTAATACAAAATAAATGTAATATACAAAACATCGAATAAATTTTACTTTTAATTACTGTAGTAATGAATATATTTTACAGTATTTTGTGTCTAAAAGTTTTATAGTTTTGTTCTTTTAAATAACACTAATTTTGAAAATTTCCAATGATTACAATAAGTTTTTTATCACAGTTTTACACTACGTAATTTTTTTTTTAATTTCCAATGGCAAGAATTACTGGAAAACAGATATCAAAAACATTACGTAAAATAAATAGGTTAATTATATTTATTTTAAAATTATCTGTTTTACACCAATCAATGTACTACATTAATATCCCGAAGGTATGCGGTAGGTGGGACTGACGAACGATCGCGTAAGTCGGGGAACAACTTTTCATATCTTTATGTATAAAACAGTTCCGTAACTGACTGACTGACTGACATATAACGCACAGACCAAAGCTTAGGTTCAGCCCACCGCTGGACCTAAAGGGCTGAAATTTTGCATAACGATTCTTCTTATAGTGTAAAGGAAGATAAGAAAGATTTTTGAAATATTCTTCTTAGATTTTTTAAAAATTAAATTTTTAAGCTGTGTTAGTAACTTTTTTAAGATTGCATTTAAAATAATAATATATTATAAAATTTATATACAAAAATATTTTTTTTCTTGCTAATGCGGCAGACGATTGGACATTATCCAAAAAATATTAAAATACAGTAAAAGATATGTTTCTCAAACTGTACTAATATTAACTGTACTATATTCTTTAGTATGTCCTTTTAGATTTAATATACATTATTTTGTTTATAAAAATATCCCTTAAGATTTTTTTATAAATATATTTTTTAGTTTATTTTTACATCAATTGTATACATTGATCATCGTATTTATTATAAATAAATAAATACATAAATAAATAAATAAATAAATATATATATATATATATATATATATATATATATATATATATATATTATTTTGGTATTAATTGCATACATTGATCGTTGTATATAATTTGTATGTACTCCGTAGCGAAGTGCGGGTCTTCAGCTTGTAAATACATATAAATTTTGTCTAACTGGGACCAAGAAATTAGAAAAGTACCAGTTTAAAAGGAACATATTGTATTAAAATTAAAATATTATATTACATATTTATAGTATATAAAGATACAAATATATAAACGACGCAACCTTTCGGTTTTCCGTTAAGAAAAAGGGGGGGGGGACTTGTGTATATTAATAGTATACATATGTATCAGATATTTAAAAAAATATGTTGATTGTTTTAAAAAATCCAATAAAGTAGTCTGCCGTTTTAACGCCTTTTTTTTCGGGAAGAATTTTTTCATAGCAGACTAACATTTTTATTTCCTGCTTTGTCGTGATCACGCGATCTTTATTAGAGGCTATATTCTCTAAAAGATCTGTAATCTCAATTGCGCTGAGACCTTCTGCCAAGTTTATATTTGTCATTGGGTGTGAAGTGTCGGATTCGGCAGAGATGCTTAGGTTGCGCATCTCAATGACATCATCGACTGTCAGCTAGCTCCTCAAGATGAGAATTCAATAGCTCGTTGACATCATCTCCATCGACTTCCATATCTAATTGCCTGGCAAGATCAACAACTTCTATCATATATATATATATATACTGAAGTGCCACTGAATTAGGGATACCTACCTATTAACGAGTTGGGCCTCCTCTGGCCTTGATAACGGCTGCCACACGACGAGTCATAGATTCAACAAGTTTCTGGAAACGTTCCACGGGAATGGCTTGCCAAATATTGGCTAAATCTGTCCATAATTCAGTAAGGATCTTTGGTGCTGTGTGATGGCCTTTCACGCCTTGTTCCAAAACATCCCAAAGATGCTCAATAGGATTTAAGTCTGGTATTCTAGGTGGCCAATTCGTGACAGAGAAGTCAGAGGAATGCTCATCCAACCAGCCAGTAGCCAACCGGGACTTGTGAGAGGTACAGTTGTCTTGCTGGAAAACTCCATTACCGTGCGGATAACAGAACAGCATAAACGGATGGAGGTGATCACCCAGCAACTCTACTTACCGAATTGCATTGAGGGAGGTTGGTACACGCACCAAAGATCCCAAACTGTGCCACGAAAAAACAACCCAGACCATGATTGAGCCACCATACCCTTGTACAGTTCCAGCCAGGCATGCAGGATCCATGGCTTCATGAGCCTGACGCCATATTCTCAGCCTCCCGTCGGCGTTAAGTAGTCGGAATCGAGACTCATCACTCCATGCTACTCGTTTCCAGTCCTCTACACTCCAGTCTCTGTGCTCTCTTGCCCAGGCTAGACGTGCAGCCCTATGGCGAGTATAGAGCAATGGTACTCTCGTAGGTCGACGGCTCCCGAAACCCATACGGTGAAACGAGCGTTGCACAGTCCGTTTACTGACTGTACGACTGGCACCGTCATTAAACTGGGTGGTAATTTGAGCTAATGTTTGGCCTCGGTGGTTACGTACAATACGCCTGAACCGTCTCTCACCACGCACTGTCAAGGCTAATTGTCCTTTGCAGTTTGCCCGATCGCTAGTTTTTTTCCACCATCCACGTATTCTTGGTATACTCTTGACACTGTCGACGTTGAAAATCCTAGCTGTCTGACGATTTCGAAAATTGAATGGCCCATTCGTCGCGCACCTACAATTTGTCCGCGATCGTAGGCGTCTAAATCAGGCAGTTTACCCTCACTGGCAATTTCAACAACTAATTCAGAACAACCACAGTACGCGCTATATATGCAGATACCACAGCGCCCTCACTTGCGCATACATGATGCTCAGCGCTACACAATTTGCATAGGCTTTGCTATCCCTAATTCAGTGGCACTTCAGTGTATATATATATATATGATAGAACACACACACACACACACACACACACACACACACACACACACACACACATATATATATATATATATATATATATATATATATATATATATATATATATATATATGTCGGACGTTGGTGCTTCACACCCGCTCGAAATATCTCTAATCTAAAACTTGAGAACCATTATGCAGTCGACGATGGTCCGGTGGCGAGGCAATAAAGAATCCAACATGAAAACTGACGACAACTCCAGTATCACTAAATAACATTTTTTAACTAATTTAACGACTCTCAGCTCCATCATTAAAAACTACTTCCCATTCTTTCCCGAAAATACGTACCGCTGAGCGGCACGTCCTATCGTTTCCTAATTCCCCATAGCTCTGAAGATTTCCTTTGTCCCTAAGTTTTAATAACGCACCACCGACGCTCATTAATTATGCGTGATGTCATATCGCATGTTCTTTCTACTGACCGATGCACTTTCTTAGCGCCAACTCTTCAAGGCTAAATCCGTCTACTAAAAATTCTCCCGTGTGGTTCTGCGGAATTGAATCAAGTCGAACCCATTTATTCTATTTTCACTGCAATACCTTATGCAGCTTATTTGAACTCCCAGACTTTTAAATTGTTAATCCTATATTTTAATAACTAAATCCCGTTTTAAGATCGCGCGATCGCCGCCCCCCCCATATTTATAGCCTCACAACTTTCCCCCTCCCACAAAGCACACAAAGAGCCCCCCCCCCCCCGCGTGCACACAAAGAGGATCCAACTCTCTGCAGCAAGTCTCCAGAAGAGAAAACTAAAATTAAGTTTGAAACCTAACTGCCAAAATGCTGAACAGGGCTGCATATTCAACCTATTCAACCTATTCAACAACATTAAATATTAACCCTAACTACTGACAACTCACCATGATTATCTTGTTAACCAATTTAAACTAACTAAAATTAAATTAACATTTACGATTAGAATAGGGCGATCGTTCTCCTGAAGGCGTGCACACAAAGAATGGCCAGTTCCCTGGAACACGACTCCAGAAGAGAAAAACAACTAAAATTAACTTAATTAATCATCAACTGAAAATTGCTGTGCAGGGCGGATCCTTCCCCACTCAACAAACTCGGAGAAACCCAACTAATTTATTCTTTTTTACGACTTGATTCAACCACATTAAATTAACTAAATTTCCCCTAAATATTTGACATCCAATTAAAAAAAACTAATATTATTATTCTTATTTACTAAATTCGTGCACCTAACCCCATGGAGCTGAGAAAAATACAAGTTACATAAATGTCTCCATTTGAGACAGAAGTTGACACAGAATGATTTGTAGATTACTATCAATATATCAAATTAACTATAAACGAATTTTATACCAACATATTATCAATAAAACACTAAAATCAAAGTTAATTAATACAAAATATAAAATGAAAGTGTAAGAACATGATACTCAAAATTTTCCTGTGAACACCCACACTATTCTTCTTAGCTCAAGAAAAACACTTTGTGCCGAAGCACCTTGAGTCCATTACCTAAAAATACTGAGTCCTGACTTTTAAATGCAGTAAAAGTTCAGAGTTCTTGAAAAATATACAGTTGCTGCAGAAAATTGTGGTGTCAAAAAATTTAAAAAATAAATAAATTTTATTCCCTACTCTATTATTAGCATTTAAAACCCTTCCTCAGATGTCTGTTATTGTGATCATACTCCAGAACAGCACTGAGAATTTTATAAAGAGCTTTCAGCGTATCATCGGGGATACCTGATTGCTCCGAAACTTCAAATTTGACACAAAACAAATCAATAGTGAAAAACACAACCCTAATACATTTTTGAAAGTCTCCAATATTTCAAAAATTTTTCATTTTCACCATGATGTACAAAATATTATACCTCTGTGTCTTACAGAATAAGGAAGCATGTAATTACAATCATGCTTATCGGAAAATTTAGAGGGAGACCTCCAAAATAACTAGTAAACCGAGTGGCAACCAAAAACACACAAGAAAATAAACATCAAATTATTAATTCTAAAACACAATAAACAAATTAAAAGATCAAATTTAAGTGCTTTAAACTCAAAACATACACAATATTTATCAACATGAAAAAGACAATTAAATCATTGAGGTATGAAATGAACTTTCATTAAAACACTTTCCTATACATTATAATACCATAAACTTTTCTTTTCATTCAAAACCAATTTAAATATCCTACTCAAGTTTGAAGTAAACATGGTTAAACTCATGCTTAGTTCTGCTTCTAGACACAGGTTGATAAAATATGCTAACATACTCACATTTTTATCAAAACTCACAATTCTACCAATTTCAAAAATTAAAACTTCAGACCTTACATCTCGATCAATACAACTCAATTCCCTACCTCACAAAACATTACTTATCAAATAAATTTATATTAATACACTAAAAAACACTTAAAAATTATATCCAAAATTTATCAATTATATACACTTGAGCACCGATATGCAATATACCGAAAATAAACACATTATTAATCAATAAACCTTAAAAATATTTACAAAATGACGAGACTGCCAACAGCAACAAAATCAAAAGCACATTTTAACCCGACCTGTTCTAAAATTTCCCACAATATAATGAAATTGCAATTTTCAAATTTTTACCAATATTTATTACTAATACTCTGCTATCTAGCTCCCCCCCCCCCCCGAGCAAAACAAGATGGCTGGAGTGATCATCCCCAGAAAACAATTTCAAAATGTATTTAATTCTTTTACAATATTAAAATTTTCATTTTTCTTACGAATAGTTTCAAATTGTCAGAACATTTTTTACTGCATTTAAAATTGTCACCACAATTTCCAAAATTTTCACAGAATATTCACATTTTACATATAATAGTTACTAAAATCAATTTTTCATCAGAACCATTTCAATTTCAAAATTTCAATACCTTAATGTCAAAAAAATGTACATCTTCAACTTGTAAAATTGCAAATTTAACCATTTAAATCATTTTTTCATTTATATATATATTTTTTTTAACTCGTTTTTATTTCTGTTTATTATAATTCGTTTTAAATTTCTTACCTTAACCTTAAATTTCTTGTACAACATTTGACAAATTTTAGGTATCCTTTGATGAAAAATTTTGTTTGGTACATTTCAATTTCGTCAATTTTTGGCAGTTCCGGAGAGCCACGGGAAATCCTGTTTCACACACTACAACACACTACAATTCACACACTACAATTTTTGCGAGAGAGAAAAAAAAATTCCGCTGAAGTTTCAGATACAAAAAAAAAAATTCTGATGAGAAGATGGTATAATACACTCGAAGCCGATGCATGCAGAAACGTCGCCGCCATTTTTTCTTAAGTTTAATTGATTGCTGTCTCGATGAAAAACAATTTCGCAGCACAATTTTCACAACGAAGATTCAAAACCTAATAATTCCTGGATGTTACTCGCGATAACTTGAAGCATAAACTTGAAACACTTTTAGAATGATGAGCAGCAGACACGAACTCCCGCAAGTAGAAAAATTTGTCATCAAAACCGCACAGTTTCGACATTATGAAGATTTTTTTTATTACTTGTTGAATTTTTTGGATTCTTGAATTTTTAAAGGCTGGGTTCCCACAGCGAGAGGTTGCAGAATCGCTGCCGTCTTATGTCGGACGTTGGTGCTTCACGCCCGCTCGAAATATCTCTAATCTAAAACTTGAGAACCATTATGCAGTCGACGATGGTCCGGTGGCGAGGTAATAAGGAATCCAATATGAAAACTGACGACAACTCCAGTATCACTAAATAACATTTATTAACTAATTTAACGACTCTCAGCTCCATAATTAAAAACTACGTCCCATTCTTTCCCGAAAATACGTACCGCTGAGCGGCACGTCCTATCGTTTCCTAATTCCCCATAGCTCTGAAGATTTCCTTTGTCCCTAAGTTTTAATAACGCACCACCGACGCTCATTAATTATGCGTGATGTCATATCGCATGTTCTTTCTGTTGACCGATGTACTTTCTTAGCGCCAACTCTTCAAAGCTAAATCCGTCTACTAAAAATTCTCCCATGTGGTTCTGCAGAATTGAATCAAGTTGAACACAAATATTCTATTTTCACTGCAATACCTTATGCCGCTTATTTGAACTCCCAGACTTTTAAATTGTTAATCCTATATTTTAATAACTAAATCCCGTTTTAAGGTTACGCGATCGCCCCCCCCCCCATATTTTTAGCCTACACACACACACACACACATATATATATATATATATATATATAAGAGAGTTGACTTTAGAAATTACTAGTTTTTTAATATTATAATTAATATGTTGCCTAGTAAACCGCCGTCATCGATGTTAAGAAATGGATAATAAACGTACTATTTAAATGAAAAGATTCCTAAATTCTTGGTCATGACATTCCTGAGGTGTGACATGTCGACTCCGGTCTCCGTTAACATGGGACTGAGTTGGCATGTTACATATATATACATACATATATATATATATATATATATATATATATATATATATATATATATATATATATATATATATATATATATATATATATATATATATATATACATATACATACATATATATATATATATATATACATATATATATATACATACACACACACACATATATATATATATATATATATATATATATATATGAAATGACCCGAATGGTCATCTCTTGAAGAAATTAAATGGAATTCCAAATCACAAGAACAACTGAAGTTTATTCCATGAAAACAGCAACGTGTTACTCTCATCGAAGCCAACCCGCGGCTATCGTACAAGCGCCAAAATACAATTAGCTCAGAGAGGTTGCCAGAATTGGTGGAGGAAGTTAGTGTGTGGAAAGGCGAAGTGTTTTCGCCAAAGAGTAGAAAACGGGGTTACCAGAACAGAGATAAATTTCAGAATGGGCGATTATAGGTTGTTAGTAATATTATCATATATATATATATATATATATATATAACTTTATTTGTCTATTAAGTTTAGAGCGACAGTGCAAACTGATTCAGTTCGTGTTAAAATGGCGTCGAAAAGGAAGAGATTGAATTTTAAAAAAAATTGATATTTTGGAAGTTGCTGAAAAGGAAAAGCTGAGCGTTCGTAGTCTTGCCGAACATTTCCACGTTGGTAAAACGCAGATCGGTGAACTTTTGAAGGATAAAGAAGGAATTCGAAATATGTGGGCGCTGAATTCAAACGAAAATTAGAAAATTTTGAATTTTCGTAAGACAGAAACAAGCGAAATTGGCGGAGTATTAATGAAATGGTTCCGTTCTGATAGGGCAAAGAACATTCCTGTAAGTGGTGTTTTGCTCGAAGAAAAATCTGTAAATTCAAATGAAGTAACAGATTGGATTGGAAACCTTAAATCTTTATGCAAAGGATATGATGAGAAAGATATTTTCAATGGCGATGAGACTTGCCTCTTTTACCACGTTCTTTCAGACAAGACCTTATGTTTTAAGGCTGAAAAATGTAGTGGCGAGAAAATTTCAAAAGAGCGGCTCACTCTTTTGCTGTGCTGCAACATGCTGGGAGACATCGAAACTCCAGTTGTTATTGGAAAAGCTAAGAAGTGTAGATGATTCAAGAATATTGATGTACGAAAACTTAGTATTTCGCGGAAGTCAAATAAGAAAGCGTGGGTGACCACTGAGATAATGAGCGATTGCTTGGTGTAGTTAGACAACGAAAGAACCCCGGACAAAACCTTGTTGTGGCTTAAATAATCTTCATGAGGTCGTTGTCGGATGACCCTTGCACTCTGCATCCGTTGGCCAGAGGCCCCTAGGCCAGTTTTCTGGGCTCAGAGTCCCGTGGCCTGTTATATAAGTTTTGGCACCCACGAGACTGAGGGTTAAGGGATGATATATTAATTGCTTACTTTTGTATTTAGGATACTCTCAATTCCTTTGTTCTTAAAACGAAAATAGCTTGCTTACGCCAAATTAATTTTGAAGGTAATTAAAACGAATTTGGAATTTGGAAAAGGATTTTGGTTTTGTATGTTATACACACACACACACACACATATTCATTCTTGGGCCCGTATTATTGTAATACATGCTATACCACACCGTAACGAAAAAGTTATATGTATTTGTATTTCATTTAGATAAAAATTAACAAAAATTAAAATTGAGAAAGAGCATGATTTTAAAATTATAAGCTTCATATTAAAACAAAAGCTGAAAGCATGTTTTTTAATGAAATAATCCAGTTTGATATAAACTTACTTCAGACTATCCAGGACCCCCCGAATTTTTTTCACGACCCCTCTGTGGGTCGCAACACTGGTTTATATGATACAAAATCCATAAACAAACCAAAATTTTCTATCTATAGTCAACTGGTAAAAATATAAATTATAAGAATTAGCTTTAAAATATATGAATAAAACACCATTAATATATTAATTTTTACTATAGTTTGATGTAGGGAGTGCGTTTCAACCATGGATTTGAACAAATTACGACCCGAATAGGGATTAACGGACCACTACGCAAGTGGTTACTTAGTTGCTCATATTCTGAACTGTAAAATTTGATAAGGTGGGATAAATGGCAAAGTTAGAATATTTCGAAGATGTATCCCACCCCCCCCTACGAAGATGCTGAATTGAATTTCTGCAATAAAAGGGTTATAAAATTAACGGTAAAATATTGGTAGTTTGGGTACTTATAACTTACCGTTAATTTTTGTCCGAAGCATCCTAGTGGTTAGCACGTCAACAAGTTCTGCCGACAAAGCCGACCTCAAAGCTTTAAACTTTTTTAAAAGGTTAAAAGGTTTTAAATTTTAAGCTACGTTTATTAAATACACTGCTGGCCACTGTAAATGCAACACCCTGAAGGAAACATGCAAATAACATGAAATTTACAACATGCATTAGCGGAGGTGAGATATGCAAATGATTAGAATTTCAGCGCAGACGCACATCACGCGCGCCTGTGGCGCCACTTCAAAGCGCTATTTAAGGCTTGGAGATTTCGACGATTTCAAGTTCGGCAATCGTGTTTTTCTTGTGGTTTTTTTCAAAAAAACGACCAATTATGCCTCGTCGAAAACAGCGATCATCTTTTGATCAAGTATCCGAGTTCGACAGAGGCAGGATAGTGGCCTACCGAGATTGTGGATTATCTTTCAGGGAAATTGGTAGTCGTGTTGGACGAAACCAAACAACTGTAATGCGGATATGTGATCGTTGGATGCAGGAGGGTACGACGGACCGGCGTGTTCGATCGCATCCACCTCAGCGCACCACTTCACATGATGACAGGCAAATTGTGCGCATGGCAGTGACGGATCGCACACTGGATGATGCGTTACAGCACATGCAGTCTGTAACGAATCATCTAGTGTCTGCGCGTACCATTCGACGCTGTTTACAGCAGAGTGGTCTGTCCGCAAGACGTCCATTGCTTTGTCTACCCGTGACGCAGAACCACAGACGTCTCCGCCGCCAATGGTACGATGACAGAAGGATGTGGACGGCAGAATGGAATGAAATTGTCTTTACTGACGAGTCACGCTTCTGTCTGCAACACCACGATGGTCGCATTCGAGTCTGGAGACACAGTGAAGAGAGGATGCTGAACAGCTGCGTTATGCACCGCCACACTGGTCCTGCACCGGGTATTATGGTATGGGGCGGTATTGGATATCACTCTCGCACACCTCTAGTACGCATTGCCGGTACTTTAAACAGCCAGCGCTACATCTCCGAGGTGTTGGAGCCAGTTGTCCTTCCTTACCTTCAGGGCTTGCCCACAGCCATATTTCAACAGGATAATGCGCGACCACAAGTGGCACGCATTATCCAACGGTTCTTCGTCAATCGCCAGATTGAATTGCTTCCCTGGCCGCCTCGCTCTCCGGATCTTCCGCCGATAGAAAACATGTGGTCCATGGTTGCTCTACGATTGACCCAGATTCCATCCCCAGCTGCCACAGCAGATCAACTTTGGCAACGTGTGGAAGCTGCTTGGTCTGCTGTACCCCAAGAACTCATCCAAAGTCTATTTGAATCAATACCGAGGCGTGTGGCAGCGGTGATCTCCAACAATGGCGGCTACTCTGGCTACTGATTTTGGCAGGAACCACACTTCACAGAAGTCTATAAATTTAATCATTTGATACTTGGTCAACATGTTATTTACAAAATAAATTTTGTTGTGATATCTCTTGTCTTTCTTGGTGTTGCAATTTGGGTGGTCAGCAGTGTATAACAAATGTCTAATTGATTTTATTTTGAACAATTAATTAACATATTTAGTAAATATATTGAAAAATCTAATTAGTTTACCAAATATATTCATTATTTTAAAAAAATGTCTCTATGTTTTTGAATCCCTGAAGAAAAACAGACGTTTCACAAATTACGAAAAGCTTAAATCCTTATTCAAGATCGATTTTCCCCCCAAAATTATATAATTTTCTTATTTCAAAGCTTCAAAATATTACACTCTAAAAATAACCCTTTGAATATGGCAAAGGGAGCATAGTATTAAACGAAACTTTCTATTCTTGAGTACTGTTTACTTGGGAGAAGTCTAAGGAAACACGTGCTTTTAAAAAATTAAAGTTTTTAAATTTTAAGCAACATATATTAAATATACGTAACAAATGTCTAATTGATTTTATTTTAAACAATTAAGCAACATATTTAGCAAATGTATTTAACAATCTAATTAGTTTACCAAATACGTATATTCACTTAAAAAAATATGTACTCAGGTTTTTGAATCATCGAACAAAAACAAAAGTTTCACAAATTACGAAAAGTTAAATCCTTATTCAAGACCGATTTTCCCCCAAAAAATATACCAGTTTCTTATTTCAAAGCTTTAAAATATAACGCTCTAAAAATAACCATTCGAATATGGCAAAGGGAGCACAGTATTAAACGAAACTTTCTATTCTTGAGTACTGTTTACTTGGGAGAAGTCTAAGGAAACACATGCTTTTAAAAAAATTAAAATTTTTAAATTTTAAGCAACATATATTAAATATAGCAAATGTCTAATTGCTTTTATTTTAAACAATTAATTAACATATATAGTAAATATATTTAACAATCTAATTAGTTTACCAAATATATTCATTTAAAAAAAATATGTCCTCAGTTTTTTGAATCATCGAACAAAAACAGAAGTTTCACAAATTACGAAAAACTTAAATCCTTATTCAAGACCGATTTCCCCCCAAAATATATCAGTTTCTTATTTCAAAGCTTTAGAATATTACTTTCTAAAAGTAACCCTTTGAATATGGCAAAGGGTGCACAGTATTAAACGAAATTTTCTGTTCTTGAGCTATTTACTTGGGAGAAGTCAGAAGAGACATGCTTTTTACTCTGTTAGTGGACTACTATTGCAGAAAAAGCAGCATTACAGGTAAATTTAAATTGTGTCTGTGCTGTTGGCTAATCTACACCTTAGGTTCTGTGATATGGTCGGAATAATTAAGGGGACACATACCTTTTAAAGGCCAAGAGACTCAATAAACGTATCCCTATATTCAATCATTAGTAATTCGATTATAACTTATTCAGAAATATGAAAATTTTAAGGTGAGTTCAACACTCTTTCTTCTTTATAAATATGGCTCTCAGTTTTTTTTCTAGCTTGAAGAGACATTTTTTAATTGTTTAAAATTTTAACCATTGTTTTGTTCATTGTTATGTCATTGCGCGCATGATATCCCCAAAACAGTTGGCTAGAATACCATGAAATTTTATACACAGGCAATATAAATAAGTATCATTAAAATGACCTACTAATATGTCATTCCTGACATAAAAATTTTAATTACAGTAAAATTTATCAAATTTTTTTTCGAAAATAAAAAATTTTTTTAAACATTTTTGTCTATGAAGAATCAAGAATTTTGATTTCAGAGTAGGTAACTCTCCTATAACACGGTAGATAGGTTCCTAGAAAATGCCGTATTGTGTGAAACCATGGTATATGAGACCCAGAGCCAGTACAGAAGGGGGGGTTTAAGTTCCGAAAACTTATTAAAAACAAACAATTTATTTTTAATTCCATAAAAGCAACTTAATTTTTATTAAAAATATAAATGTATGTATAACAAAAAACGAAAAGAAACAAAAATTATTATTTTCATTAATTGCGACCTTAATTTAATAAATTTCTTCCTCATCACTGCTCAGTAGAATCAAACGAGAACGTTTTTTCTGTTGAACGATATCAGCTTCCCTTTCAGAACCTTTTTCTTCATTTATATATTTTGCAACGTCTAACTTGCTTATACATTTTCATGTAAAGCCACTATAGTTCCTTTTTCCTTCCGTCATTATTTTAAGGTAATTTAGTTTTTAAATGTGTTAAACAAAAATCATGTTATCTAGTTCTGGAGAAGTACAGTGTTGTACAAAGGTTTTCGCACTTTTTTTAATGTGTTATATCTAAACTGTGTTACAGATTGCAGTGTTATACGAGGGTTCCCACAATTTATCCTATCGTGTTAGAACGAAACCGTGTTGTAAGATGCCGTGCTGTAGGAGGGCTACCTGTAGCTCATTTTAGAGATATTACACAACATAATTTAAAAATGAAAAATATGTATATTCATTAATATGCGGATGCAAGTCTGCGCGCATTGCCATAACAATAAAAACAATGGTTGAAATTTAAAAAAATAAAATATTTATATTCAACGTAGAAAAAAATGAGAGTCATAATTATAAAGAAAAAAAAAGTGTTCAACATATCACTGTTTTTACCTTCTTTGTTTTTGTCGCTTTTTTATGCCTATCGTTCGGTGTCTACTTGTTAACTTATTCACTGTTTTTTTCACTCTCTTATCATTAATTTATATTATTTTCTGTCATTGCTTTAATTACTCTTTTTCATTGTTTCAGCGCTCTATATCATTGTTCTTATCACCTCTTGATGATTGGTTTTTATCAATTACAGATATTACTGATTTATACTGTTTTTATAGAGCTTATACAATGTTTACACTGTATTTAGACAGTGTAATACATAAACCTATTTTTTATATGAATGTCCTATATTACTGTTTACTGTTTTTATAAATCTTATACTATGATTAAAATGTATTTAGATAGTGTTATACAGAAATCGAATTTTTATATGAACGTCCTATATTATTGTTTACTGTTTTTATATAACTTGTACAATGTTTACACTGTATTTAGACAGTGTAATACAGAAGCCGATATCTTATTTGAATGTCCAATATTATTGTTTACTGTTTTTATAAAACTTATACAGTGTTTACAATGTATTTCGACAGTACAATACAGAAACCGAAATTTTATATGAACGTCCTATATAATTTTTTACTGTTTTTATGCAACTTATACTATGTTTACACCGTATTTAGTCAGAGTAATACAAATACCGATATTTTATATGAACGTCCTATAATATTGTTTACTGTTTTTAGACAAGTTAAAAATGTTTATACTGTATTTAGATAGTGTAATACATAAACCGAAATTTTATATGAAAGTTCTATATTATTGTTTAATGCTTTTATACAACTTATACATTGTTTACACTGTATTTAGATAGTGTAATACAGAAATCGATATTTTATATGAACGTCCTATATTATTGTTTACTATTTTGCACAACTTATGCAATGTTTACACTGTATTTAGATAGTATAATACAGAAACAGAAATTTTATATGAACGTCCTATATTATTGTTTACTGTTTTTATATAATTTATACAATGTTTATGTTGATTTTAGACAGTGTAATACAGAAACCTATTTTTTATATCAACGTCCTATATCATTGTTTACTGTTTTTACACAACTTATACAATGTTTACATTGTATTTAGATAGTATAATACAGAAACAGAAATTTTATATGAACGTCCTATATTATTGTTTACTATTTTTGCACAACTTATGCAATGTTTACACTGTATTTAGATAGTATAATACAGAAACAGAAATTTTATATGAACGTCCTATATTATTGTTTACTGTTTTTATATAATTTATACAATGTTTATGTTGATTTTAAATAGTGTAATACAGAAACCTATTTTTTATATCAACGTCCTATATCATTGTTTACTGTTTTTACACAACTTATACAATGTTTACATTGTATTTAGATAGTATAATACAGAAACAGAAATTTTATATGAACGTCCTATATTATTGTTTACTGTTTTTATATAACTTATTCAATGTTTACACTATATTTAGATAGTGTAATACAGAAACCGATATTTTCTATGAATGTCCATTATTATTGTTTACTGATTTTATACAACTTATACAGTGTTTACACTGTATTTAGACAGTTCAATACAGAAACCGAAATTTTATATGAACGTCCTACATTATTGTTTACTGTTTTTATGCAACTTATACAATGTTTACACCGCATTTAGACAGTGTAATACGGATACCGAAATTTTATTTGAACGTCCTATATTATTGTTTACTATTTTTATATAACTTATACAATGTTTACACTGTATTTAGACAGTGTAATACAGAAAACGAAATTTTATATGAATGTCCTATATTATTGTTTACTTTATTTATACAACTTATGCAATGTTTGCACTTTATTTAAGTGAGTTGGAGACCACGTTGAAACAGAACTGTTCGCAGTGGTGCGCTCTGTCAAAAATCGAAACGTGAAGGAAATCGAGAGTAAAGAATAATCCTGCTTTTATGTTTTAACTTTATATTCCTGCATATATCTATGATGCCCGGTAAAAAGGACTTAAGTCAAAAACAGTGATTTTTAGATACTTTTTAATATTGTTATAAAACAAAGATCTTTTGACTGGAATGACAATTTGATTATGAAACAAGAAATGCAATATTGTATACAAAATTTATAGACCTAAGCCTTTTATACCAGTCAAAATATTTTTAATTTTTTTTCAGTACAAACAAGTATCTAAAAATGACTATTTTTGACTTAAGCCCTTTATAATGGGCATCATAGATACATTTTAACATTGTCTGCATATATATTTTATATATATGTAGTCTGAACGTAATTCATCAAAAAAGTAGATTTGGGGATATCGCATAAAAATGCTTATTTTGAGGTATTCTTTTGCTAGTTCCTTGAAAGGAATTTGAAATACAAAAAAATTAATTTCAAATACGTATAATAAATATAATAAATATTTATACTTAAATAAATATTTTTTATAGTTATATATCTATATATTTAAGTTGCTAAGCCGACTTTTTGGGAAGTTCGTGAGAGAAAACTACTTCATCAATTTACTTCATTTTGGTCTTAAACGAAAGATTGTAATCTGTAGATTTGTCAAATTTGGATTTTGTAACCGCAATTTCTATTAATTAGAGATAATTTACAATGAAAAATTGATTTATGCGCATGCTCAGTGGCATGTTTAAATCTGTCTTTAGAAACTCACTGTTTCTGAGCATGCTCAATGACATGTTTTAATGATAAACACGTTTATTCCGAGGTGTCTCTCTAGATCTCTCTCTGCCATTTTTATTTTTATGATAATTATGTTTGTCCAATATAAGATTAAACCTGACAGAAATTGTTTATTTCGCTCTGTTTAATTAGCGATAATTTACAATTTAAAAAACAAAATTGCTGTCTGCGCATGCTCAGTGACATTTTTAAATGTGGCTTTCGATACTCACTAAGCATGTGGCCACTTAAACACATTAATTTGTTTCTGTGCATTATTATGATTTCCAACATTTGGCAATGATGTGTTGAGTATAATTTGTGTATTAGTACATTTATTTACTATCCGGCCGTCATGTTTTGAAGGGTACCAACTAGTATATAAATATTTATATACGTTTATTCTGCATTTTTCTACATTCGTATAAATTTCCCTAAATAAATTATACAAACATAAACAATATTCTACATTTGTATAATTTTCCCTAAATTGGGATTTAAACATTATTTTCTTGCAATGCATTATTGTCAAAATTTAAATCTATCACTAATAGTACTGATTCGAAGTTTCTAAATTCGGCTACCACTCCTCCAAATATGTCTCGACGAACTGGTTTCGTTTTCTAAGGAAACGCCAAACCCGGCGATAGATTATTAAATCTGGAAGACTTCCGATTAGTGCTTCCGAAAATCAGCTCAAGATATGAAAGAGAGCGGCAGACCACTTACAAGTCCTAAAAACAACACAACCAAAAATAAACCAAACCATCACATTTGAAGACAATAATGAAGAAGAAAAAAGAGAGAGAGAGACCTTTTTCATATTCGAGTCCGAAAATTTCAAAAGGCTGAGTGTTTTCGCAACACTTGTGGAGTCTACTTTGATAAACATTACTTCAAAGAGATTTTTTCTCCTACTCAATAGGAGTTTTTCTCGGCTGCACACTCATATAAATAGGGTCGGAAAGGTGGCTGCCATCCATTTACGCTGCCCATTAACAAGTCAAACATTTCATTTATATTTTGTGTGCGAGCCGTGACGGATATCAGGAGCTACCGGATACGTTGCCATTTATGTTAATTCAGTTACATCCAGTTATCAACTGTAATTTATCGCTGCATTAAAAAAAAGACGGTAAGGCAATTTAAATAGTATTATTCGAAGATATTCTTTATTTAGAATGCATAAACTAAATTTAAGATGTCAAATATTTACTGCTCAAAAGGATCTTTTAAATTAAAAAAATCGTACATACCTGCTGGCAATCTTTTTTAGAATTTATTAAAAAAGATTAATAAATTCTAAAAATCTTTTTTAGAATTTATTAAATTAAGTAAGTAAAAAAGATTAGCATCATTTGTTATTTTGAAAATTAGCTTTCATAATTCAGTAAAGGTTTTGGGTTCTCAATAACATATCCTATTTATCAAGTAAACTTGGCTTTTAATACTGTCGTCAGGATACACTAAATTTTAGCTGTCAGATATTTACTATTCAAAAGGATCTTTCAAATTAAAAAATTCGTAAATCCCTGGTGGCAATTTTTTAGAATTTATTAAATTAACTAAGCCATCGGTGTAAATATTAGCATCATTTGCTATTTTGAAAATTAGCTTTCATAATTCTGTAAAAGTTTTGGGTTCTCAATAATAAATCCTATTTATCAAGTAAACTTGGCTTTTAATACTGTCGTCAGGATAAACTAAATTTAAGCAGTCAAATATTTACTGTTCAAAAGCATATTTTAAATTAAAAAAAAGTACATACCTGGTGGCAATTTTTTTTAGAATTTATTAAAAAAGACTGCAAGCAGGGATTTAATAAATTCTAAAAATCTTTTTTAGAATTTACGTAAGCAATCCGTGCAAAAAGATTAGCATCATTTGCTATTTTGAAAATTAACTTTCATAATTCTGTAAAAGTTTTGGGTTCTCAATAATAAATCCTATTTATCAAGTAAACTTGGCTTTTAATACTGTCGTCAAGATAAACTAAATTTAAGCTGTCAAATATTTAGTGTTCAAAATAATCTTTAAAATTAAAAAATTCGTACATACCTGCTGGCAATATTTTTTTAGAATTTATTAAAAAAGATTAAACTAACCAAGCAATCGGTATAAAATATTAGCATCATTTGTTATTTTCAAAATTAACTTTCATAATTATGTAAAAGTTTTGGATTCTCGATAATAAATCCTATTTATCAAGTAAACTTGGCTTTTAATACTGTCGTCAGAATACTGTCGTTTTTTAATACTGTCGTTCCTATTACTGTCGTTCCTATTTTCAATCATCAGTAATTACTAAAATAATTTATCCGGAAATATGAAAAGTTTAAGGTGAGTCAAACACTCTTTCTTCTTTACAAATATAGCTCTCAGTATTTTCTAGCTCTAAGAGAAATTTTTTAATTGTTTAAAATTTTAACCATTGTTTTTTTTTATTGTTATGCAATTTCGCACATGATATCACCAAAACAGTTGGCTAGAATACCATGAAATTTTATACACGGGCAATATAAAAATGTATCATTAAATGACCTACTATTATGTCATTCCTGCCATAAAAATTCTAATTACAGTAAAATTTATCATTTTTTTAAATTTAAAATTAAAAAAAAACCCTTTTTTTCTATGAAGAATTAAGAATTTTGATTTCAAAGTAGTTCATTTTAAAGATATATTATACAACAGGGGTTCTTAAACTTATGTAGTCCGAAGACCCCCTCTTGAACAACATTTCTTTTTGCGGACCCCATCCCAACTCTAGACATTTTAAGTCGTTTTTGAAACTTCATTTCTGGCTCAATATTCTCATAGGCACTACGTTATAATAAATATTGGTAAAAATGTATCGCTGGTTATTTTAATTAATGGACTTGCGCATTTATAGTGACGAACATTTTTATTAGGACATAGAATAAAAAACATAAAATGAATAAAAACAGTAGCAAAAAGAATTTTAAAAGTTACAAATCATAATATATTAAACTCATACAAACATTTCTTGGTCAAATATTGGTCAAAATAGATCTATCTTATTATAATATGTTTTCTGTAAATGAGTTTTACTTAATGCGATGGGTGCAGTGGTTCTCTTGAAACCAGAACCGCAATGTCAGGCTCTATGTTTTTCTCTGAGGTCTCGAAAGTTTTTCTCTGAGGTCCGCTTCTACATTGAGTTTGCTTCTATACTTTGATTTCATATATATAACAGTACCGAAAAAGCCTGTATACATAAATATGTTATGCAGAACGGAATCAAATGTTGTAGGGCTTCATTTGCAAGTGCAGGGTAATCAGATCTGAGAAATAACCAAAAGTTTGTGAGTTCATTTTTGTTGAATTGTAGTTTCAAAGACGTATAGCATGATAATTCCACGAGAATATCCTGTTCAAGTATAGATTGTTAACGTCAAAATTGTTTCGCGGACCCCCGGTAATGGCTACGCAGACCCCCAGGGGTCCTCGGACCACAGTTTAAGAATCTATGTTATACAACATAATTTTAAAACTAAAAAATATGTATTCATTAATATGCGGACGCAAGTCTGCACGCATTGCCATAACAATGAAAAAAACAATGGTTGAAATTTTAAATATTTATCTTCAAAGTATAAAAAATTGAGAGCCATATTTAGAAAGAAGAAAGTATGTTTGATTCACAGTAAAATTTTCATACTTCTAAATAAATTGTTTTCCTAACTACTGATGATTGAAATTAGGGATATGTTTGTCGACTCTCTCGGACTTTAAAAGGTACGTGTCCGCTTAACGACTTTGACCTCCTAATTCAAATATTATAAAATTTTCCAGTTAAGAAAAAGATTAAAAAAAATAGTTTTAACGAAACATTGGAGTCGAACTAAGACCAATTTCTGTGACAATTAACATGTTCTAAAAAAATTGGTACTAAAAATAATATTGATTATGAAATAATTTTAAAGTGGTATTGTTTAATGAAATTTTTCGGAGTTTCTGATAAAAAATTGTAGTTTTTCTTTTAAATATTGTATGCGGAAACTGTTTAACGAAACATTGGAGCCGAACTAAGACAATTTCTGTCACAATTAACATGTTCTAAAAAAATTGGTACTGAAAATAATATTGATTATGAAATAATTTTATAGTGGTATTGTTTAATGAAATTTTTCGGAGTTTCTGATAAAAAAATTGCAGTTTTTCTTTTAAATACTGTATGCGGAAACTGTTTAACGAAACATTGGAGCCGAACTAAGACAATTTCTGTCACAATTAACATGTTCTAAAAAAATTGGTACTGAAAATAATATTGATTATGAAATAATTTTAAAGTGGTATTGTTTAATGAAATTTTTCGGAGTTTCTGATAAAAAAATTGTAGTTGTTCTTTTAAATACTGTATGTAGAAACTGTTTTGTCAAAAAGAAGTTTTAACCAAATATTACAACTTGTTTAAGAAAATGTAATTTCCTTTAAACCAGCACATTTAATCCATTAATTTAAAGAATTAAACATTAGCAAGTTAACAATTTTTCTATTTAAAATGTAATTTTTCGCCAAAAAAAAATGAAAAAAAAATGCAGGATACAAACCTTGTTTATATTGGGGTTTTCTGTAAAAATCTCCGAAAAAATTCTGTGAATTTTATATCTTTTGCGACAATTTTTTTATCAATTTAATCTCTGGAAGTTTTATATCTGGAATTTATTAATTTCACAATTTTATCTCAGAAATAAATTTGAATCAAAAATCTTAACTTTAGAAATTTTTTTTGCGAAATATAATGCAAATTTTGGGAAAATATCAGGATGAAAAATTATTTTTCCCATTAATACAGTTATCTAAGTTTAATTATGGAATATCATTTTTGTTAAAAAGTTGTTTTGAAGAAACAATTCAGAAATTAGGAAATTTTCACGTAATATGAAGCCTTATTTTGCAATAACTCTATTGAACTGTCTATTTAACCCTAAAACGGTACAGTGTTTGGAGATTAACCCTTCAGCGCCCGTGTACAAAGTGCAACATTTTCTTAATTTTGAATGGTTTGTTTTTACATGAAAGATTTGAATGTTCTAACCTGTTTCTATTTATAGCTACACCCTTTCTAATGCAGGTCTGATTTTCTGACCCTTGTATTCCTTTTCATTCACTGTTAGTCGTGATTTAACCGTGGTAAACCAGCGATTATACTGTATTACAATACGACTAAAACAGGAGTTGATGTAGTCGATCAATTGATGTAGTCGGAGTTGATGTAGTCGATGTGCAGCTATTACACGGTATCCCG
Source organism: Dolomedes plantarius (assembly GCA_907164885.2). Taxonomy (NCBI): domain Eukaryota; kingdom Metazoa; phylum Arthropoda; class Arachnida; order Araneae; family Dolomedidae; genus Dolomedes; species Dolomedes plantarius. Next base: position 2,477,482 of record OU015503.1, read on the forward strand.
CATATCACGAAGATGGACTCTTTCATTGTTATTTAGGTTTTTGGAAGTGATAGGAATCCATTCGCAAGTTGTCCTTAGATCCAACAAACCGGACAGTTTTGAAATAAGGCGATTCTATCTGCATTCTTTGGCTTTTAATTATAAATATATCTCAATATTATCAACATTTTATATCCCGTCATAAAACTCACAATTATTATTTTCAATTTCAAAGGAAAAAGTTTGATACAAAAGGAATAGTCAAAGTTGAAAGAGACGTTGCACTTTATGCAACGCGCGCCTGCTGGTGTTCCCAAAAATTGGCGCGCCCGCTGAAGGGTTAAATAAATGGTACGGTTGGTTCGGATCCGACCCAATCTTTTTTTGATGAGGTTTTTTGTAGAAATAAGTAAAGTATAAGCATTTTTGCTGTATAATAACACTTATTGATAATATTTTACATGAAATAAAACCCTTTTGTAGAAAAAAAATGACCATCTAATTGTAATTTTGCTAAACAAAAAACAAATCTCTTTGGCATTTACATAGAATGTTGTACATATTAGGTCTAATATGTAATTTAGTCTCATTAGTTTTAGAAATCAGTGAAACCAACTTTCCGAGCAAAAAAATCTAAAAACTAATATATACTGACATTTTTGGGCCCCAAAATCGAAATAAAAAATTTAAAAATCTAAAATAAAAAATTTTAAAAATAATTAGTGATCATGAATAATGTTTTTTAACAAAGACAGTTTTTTAACAAAGACAAAGTATTGACTTATTCCTATGGTAGTGTGGTCTAGTAGGTCTATCTGGTAGGCTTCCTTGTCAACTCGATCTCTTGCAATGAGAGGGGGAGAGTACGGGAGGGGTAAAGATACACCCTTGGGTCGGATCTGACCCGCAACGTACCGTTAGAGGGTTAAAAATCTAAGAGCCTATCAGTTATGGAATTTTTTGCTAGACATTAATTTTAACCTTACAGAGTCGCAGTATTCAAACCAATATCTGTAGAAATGTTCTGTAACAATTATGTAAACATTTTTAAAAATCACTGCGTTAGAACCGTCAATAATAGTTCTAGCTGATAAAGTCTAGCTGATAAAGGACTATTTTAATTTTATTGTATTTTGCTGTTTGATAGCCTACAGAACGATACATTTAAAATTTTTTGGGGGAAATTATAAATTATTTTGGAAATTTTTTAGGGAATTCCTGGGAAAAATATTTTTTTCTTTTAATTGAGAGCTGAATTAAATTAAGAAATTTTTTTTGGCAAAAAGTAACTAGTGTGTAAAATTTTAAACATATATCGCTCACTCCTTTCAACAACGTCATATCTCAAAAATCGACGATATTTAGTTATGCCTGTTTTCAGAATGTCCTGAAAGAGTAATGTATCCCTGTAAAATCATCATATATCACCGCTCAATATTTAGCCGCTAGAGAGCAGAATTATTATTTATTTTTAATACATTTTAATCTATTTTCAAACTTTAAAATCACTCTCCTGAAAAATCCCGCTTTTTGAGATATGACGTTGTTGAAAGGAGTGAGCGATATATGAGGTATTTTATGCCCTCGAGTAAATCTTTCAACCCAAATTACTGATTTAAAAATTGCACATCACCATGTATTCAACTAGAGAAAAGCAAATACTTATCTGCCTTCTTCCATTTCAATAGATGTTTGTATAAGAAGCAGACGGTGTTTAAACAAAGCTTATTGAAACAGATTCAAATAATTTCTTGTGTGTGCTGAAATTTGTTTTTCTAGATGCCTTTTATTTTATTTGTTGGAGTTTTTTTAGGGGGGGCAAGCTAACAATAGCAGTTGAACAATTCAATATATTGAACCTACGTAAAGTTTTGAAGAAATGCACGTTGAGGGTTTATTGATCCTGTAAAATAAGCTTTCAGTCAACAGATTTGTTTTATTTGAGATGAGATCCCGAAAAAATAAAAAAATTCAAAGAACAGACTTTATCCTTCCTAGTTTTAATTAGGATTTTATTTTGACTATTTTTTACAACAGTGACAAGGAACGAACAAAGACATTTTCAACACACATTCATTTATTTTACGATAAAAAATCCAAATGCAAATCTCTATATATAAAACAGTTCCGTAACTGACTGACTCACTGACATACAACGCACAGAACAAACCACTGGACCTAAAGGGCAGAAATTTCGCATGGCGATTCTTATAGTGTAGGGGTGCACTAAGAAAGATTTTTGAAAAATTCTTCTTAGATTTTTTTAAATTAAATTTTTAAGTTGTTTTTGTAACTTTTTTTAAGTTTGCATTTAAAAAAATAATATGAGGGTTATGAAATTTATATCACGAGAAAGATCATAAAATTCCTTTAAAATGAAGCCTTTTTAGGATCTTACCTCCATTTTCTGATTTTTGGTGAATTTTCAAAGATTAAATTTTTTAGAATTTAATTTATTAAATGCTGATCACGTGATTTCTTTTTCTGGTACTTTAAATAAGTTTATCGTCACGTGATAACAACGAAATAGACAAAAAAAATATTTTTTTCTTTCTAATGCGGCAGACGATTGGATATTATCCAAAAAAATATTAAAATACAGTAAAAGATATGTTCCTCAAACTGTACTATATTAACTGTACTATATTTTTTAGTATGTCCTATTAGATTTAATTTGAATATTTTCTTCTACATTATTTTGGCTTTAAAAATATCCCTTACGATTTTTTTATAAATATATATACATATATATATATATATATATATATGTATATATATATATATATATATATATATATATATATATATATATATATATATATATATATATATATATATATATATATATATATATATATATATATATATATATATATATATATATATTACATCAATTGTATACATTGAACGTCGTATTTATTATAAATATATATATATATATATATATTTGGCACTGATTGCATACATTGGCCATTGCATTTAATTTGAATGTGCACGGGTATTCAGCTAGTTTTATATAAATCCTTTCACATATGAACAAGTTCAAAATATCCTAATCGTTCAGACATTTCACGAGTATTTAAAATGTTAAAGGAAGACATCTTAGATGTATATTCGATTTTTAAGATCCGAAAATCCAAAAAATCTCAATGTATACTATGGTGAATTAAAATGAAACCTTTTTAATCCTCAAATGGTACAGTGATTTGAGACGAAATAGATGGTACGGTCGGGTCAGATCCGACCCGATCTCTTTTTTGATGAGGTTTTTGGTAGAAATAAGTACAGTATAAGCATTTTTGCTGTATAATAACATTTATTGATAATATTTTACATGAAATAAAACCCTTTTTGTAGAAAAAAATGACCATCAAATTGTAATTTTGCTAAACAAAAAAAATCTCTTTGGCATTTACATAGAATGTTGTATATAGGGTAACTCTAGGATAGATGGCCATAGTTTTTAAAGATTGAAATAAAAATTCTTAGAATGCAAACACAAGAAATATTTATGCATATTTAAAATTCTTATAGATATACTCATCATATTTTAGGCAAAAAATAATTAAACATTGAGAACAAAAAGTGGGAAACATAGTTTGAAATTAAAATGGCAGATGGCCATCTCTCCTTCAAGCCGAGGAGAGATGGCCATCCATTACAAGAAAGGAAAGTGAAGTTAAAATAGCAAAAAACTACACATTTCATATATTTAATCATAAAAAACTTATAGCAATTTGTAAAAAGGCAATTATATCACGAAAAATGAGTAAATAAAATTCGAATAAACAACATTTGAAGTACAATTTCAACCCTTTACTTTTCGTAAAATTTTACCACATTTTTAGCAAAGGTCTTGATAGTTTGTACACGTTTTATGCAACCACTTCAGACACGTTATGCATTTTATCCAGTCATCCTTTTTCGTTATGGTATTGTATTCTTCTCCCCAACCAACACAATGATCCTCATCAAATTCTATTCCCTCGGAATTTGCAGAATCTGATAATTTCAAATGTATTCCATTTTCTTCGCTACTGGAAGTATCGTGTTTTTGTTTCCTTCTAGCGTTTATTTTAGTCTTTTTACTGGTTTTAAGCTTATTTATCAACATTATCTGATTCTGGGATGAACGTTTCCGACGTTTGTCAAAATTTTCTGGTGATGTCAAAAGCATAGCTACCTGTTTGGTACGTTTTCTAACTGTTTTTGCCATGGTTACGTTAGGAACTGGTGCATATAATATAATTATAAACATAAAAGTTATATAATTATTTTAAATATAATTATATTTAGTTAAAATCTTCACTCCGTATAATTTTTAAATATTGATTAAAGGTGGTCATATCTCCTCGATTTTATGTGGCCATTTATCCTGAAATTGAAGGACAGATGGCCACCCAATTTAAAGCGTCACTCCGAAATTGTACGTCTTTGTTTTAGGATTAGAATCAAAGATTGGGTTATATACGTGCCTTAAAAATCCGTAAAGTAAATAAAAAATGTAGCTTACGTATTGCAAAACATTCAGATACCTAACTCAACAAAAATATTCAACCCCTAAATTAAATAAGCATTAAAATTTCACTTACTTTTTATAAATGAAAAACACAGATCTACCTCCCAATGAATGTACTCGTTGAACACTTCCTACGAAAAAAGTTTAAACTGCCATTCATGATCAAGTTTTGGAAATAGTAAAAGCTGATTTTCTTAAAAGGAAGAATCAATTGCCTACATATAAATGTGGTTTAAAAAATCAAGGTACTGCAGAAATTCTCGCTAAGTAAAAGATTTCGGCAATGGAAGTTCGTAATATTTTTAATTTATTATTTCAGTCTATCCGCGTTATCGGCCCATAGTGTCGGGGTATAAGAAACTTTGGAACTGGCGTCATCTTGACACTTTAAAATATGGGTAGATTTCTCAAATATACGTCACGATGACTCTATTTTTGTAAGGTGGAATTTTCATACGTCCCGAGACCTTACAGGTCCTTGGATTCCGTTTCAAATTTCACGACATATTAACCTTTAGCTTACGGGGTTTTCCGATTCCCGCTTTAGAACGGGAAATTTCATACCTCCTTTGTAAGAACGGCCATTAAGGGGGTTATGTACACACACACACATATATATATATGTGATAATATTATTTACAACCTATAATCGCAACCTATAACATTTAAAACACAAGAATTTTATGTAATTTAGTTTTGTGAATACAATATACATCGTCTAAAAAATGTGTGAACAGCCTCTGTATTTAGACTGGCCATCTCTCCTCTATGGCCATCTATCTATCCTAGAGTTACCCTATTAGGTCTAATATGTAATTCAGTCTACCTAGTTTTAGAAGTTAGTGAAACCAACTTTCCGAGCACAAAAATGTAAAGAATATTATATACTGACATTTTTGGACTCCATAATCGAAATAAAAAAGTTTAAAAATCTAAAATAAAATTTTTTTTTTAATGATGATTAGTGATCATCAATAATGTTTTTCAACAAGACACTCGTATTGACTTATTCCTATGTCTAGTAGGGTGGTCTAGTAGGTCTATCTGGTAAGATTCCTTGTCAACTCGATCTCTTGCAATGAGAGGGGGAGTATGGGAGGGAGAAGACACACCCTAGGGTCGAATCCAACCCCTATTGTACCGTTACAGGGTTGAATACTGGTTAGAAGTTTGAAATTTCCTAATCGTTGAAAAAGTCAATTAATATGTTTTGTAATAAAGTTACACGTATTACGGATTATTAATTTATGATATTAATCATGATTATTAATTTATGATAACAAGCGGGAATTAACTGAAAATGATTTGCTTACTGATCATTTTCACTTCACATCTCTGTGCTTGCATTTATATACTCGAGGATAAAAAAATAACAGAGTAACCGATTATGCAAGCCGTTAATGGGCAGGTGAACGTGGAAATCAGGAATAAGAGATACATAAAAAATATCCCTGTATGTGGCAAAATTAAGTATTTAAAGCTTTAAAAAAAAGTTTTAACTCTTCAGCGGGCGCTCCAATTTTGTGAACACTAGCACGGGCGCATGGCACAAAGTGCAACATCTCTTTCAACCTTGATTATTTCTTTTGTAAAAACTTTTTATTTCAGATTGAATATAATAATTCTGCGTTTTATGACACGATACAAAATGTTGATAATATTGAGATATATTTATAATTAAAGGCCAAAGAATGTAGATACAATCGCCTTATTTCAAAACTGTCCGGTTTGTTGGATCTAAGGACAACTTGCATTCCTATTATGTCCAAAAACCTTAAAAAACCAATGAGACAGTCCATTTTTGTGATATGCGGGATACCGTGTAATAGCTGCACATTTGATCGACTACATCAACTCCTGCTTTTGCCGTATTGTAATCCAGTATAATCGCTGGTTCACCACGGTTAAATCCCGACTAGCAATGAATGGAAAGGAATACAGGGGTCTGAAAATCCGACCTGCATCAGAAAGGGTGTAGCTATAAATAGAAACTGCTTAGAACATTCAATACTCACATGTAAATACAAGCCATTTAAAATTACGAAAATGTTTCACTTTGTACACGGCCGCGCGCGCTGAAGGGTTAAACAGGGTTTGTTTAAATTAAGCACAGAACACGCATAGCCTTTTCCTTTTTGTTCAACAAACGTCTTTTAAGGCTGTGTATTAACCAAATTGGCCCGCTCACCTCAATGTTTACCTATAGAGAAAATGTGCCGAAGGATTCCCAACTTGGTTTTAAAGATTTTTTTAAAAAAATAATTGTACTCCGTAATAGAGAAAGAAATTTTACGCCTTGGGGCATTTTTCGTATTTAAAAGAATGCAAATAATATTTATAAATTGAAATTTTTCGGGGAAAAAATCTGGCCTAGTATGTTTTATACACTGATAAATTCCTTTGGTAGACGAAATTCATAAAATGAATCTTGTTGCAAGGTGCAGAAAAGTTCAGGCTATCTGAAAGCACCATTTTTATTGGATTACTAGCTAAAAACCCGCACTTCGCTACGGAGTACATTCAAATTAAATACAACGGTCAATATATTTATAATAAATACCACGATCAATGTATACAATTGATGTAAAATAAATATATATATATATATATATATATTTATTTATAGAAAAATCGTAAGGGATATTTTTATCAACAAAATAATGTAGAAGAAAATATTCAAATTAAATGTAATAGGGCATACTAAAGAATATATTACAGTTAATATAGTTCAGTTTGAGGAACATAATATCTTTTACTGTATTTTAATATTTTTTGGATAATGTTCAATTGTCTGCCGCATTAGCAAGAAAAAAATACTTTTTTTTGGTCTATTTAGTTGTTATGCACATGACGATAAATTTATTTAATGTACCAAAAAAAGAAATCACGTGATCAACATTTAATAAATTAAATTGTAAAAATTAATGTTTAAAAATTCCTCCAAAATCAGAAAATGAAGGTAAAGATTCGAAAAAGATCTCATTTTAAAGGGATTTTTAGGATCTTTCTCGTGATGTAAATTTTATAACTCTCAAATTATTATTTTAAATGGAAACTTAAAAAAAGTTGCAAAAGGAGATTAAAAATTTAATTTAAAAAAATCTAAGAAGAATTTTTCAAAAATCTTTCTTAGTGCACTCCTACACTATAAGAAGAATCGCCATGCAAAATTTCAGCCCTTTAGGTCCATTGGTTTGGTCTGTGCGTTGTATGTCAGTGAGTCAGTCAATTACAGAACTGTTTTATATATATAGATCATAATTTATATTGCTGTAAATAGTAGACAAATTTTCTCCATGGGTTAACATTGAGGTGAACGTATCCAATAGGAATAGCACAATGCAGCCTTAACGAGATGCGTTGACATTCATTTGGGCAATTAGTATTTTATTTCTGACATTTTAATTTTTAATGCGCATATAAACTGCATTACAGTTTGTAAGTACAGCACACTTGTTAAGTATTTTCCATGTGATTTTATGAAAATTATTTGTCCGGGATCCCCAGATTTCTTACTTTAAAATTTCTACCGTCTGGCTCAAGCTTGCTGAGAAAATAGTTCTATGATTTTCATGCACACTTTTCCTATAGTAGAAAATATGTAGAAAATTAAAATTCGAGAATTTTACCCGCATCTTAAATAAAAATCTATAAATTCTAAAGATTAATATGGTGAGACGGTTGGTCTATTTCTGCTCCGATCGACTTTTATGCTCACAAGAATCCGCTGCAATCGATTAAACGTTCATAAATTTACATGTACTCTATAACATCCTAAATGCAAAATGAAATCCTTTAAATATAAATGTATACGAAAACCACACACTAATACATACATATTTTACGTAACGAAATATTTTTTTCTCGAATCTTCTTCTTTTAACCCTACGGTGGGAACACGATTCTTTCCGTGCTTAGTGGGAACATCTGCCTGGAAGTCAAATATAGATGGAATATCTGTCTCTTTCCCAGGTATTCCTAACTAGAAATTCAGATGGTATTTGTGGTGTATTACATTTCATGGTGGCCACAATCGTCAAACGATATATATATATATATATATATATATATATATATATATATATATATATATATATATATATATATATATATATATATATATATATATATGTGTGTGTCGGACTCGTTCTACACGCCCATAATTTTAACCAAGTAGTCCAAACTCCTCATAGATTTACAACTGCAGTCGGCTCCCGACATCTCAATCTTCTTCTATCAGCAGTCAAGGTGTTGAGACGATTAGCCAGAAACCAGCCTAGTTGATTTTCCTAAATATCTTTATTAACTTAAAATTAATTACTCAGCTCCATTTCCTAATTCTTATTTCCATCCCTTTCGAAAACGCGTGCCTGCGAAGCGGGACGACTTTCCTAGTCAGTCATCCCATTGTCTCTGAAGATTTCAACCCTTTGCGTCGAGCTTCCAGAAATACCGCGCATGCCCACAAGCGCTTTATTAAGTTTGCACCGAAGATGAGGCATGGGTGGGGCGAAGCTGTCAATCAAATCCAACCCTATTATGTATTTTCCCCGCGATGCTTCCTTTCCGATACTTTGTAAATTAATAGTATTTAATTGATAATTCCTATTTTCTCTAGAAAAACCCCCTTTTAAAGATTCTTACGGTTAGCCCCCCCCATGATAATTCCTTACTTACTTACTTACTTACTTACTTACTTACACACACACACACACACACACATATATATATATATATATATATATATATATATATATATATATATATATATATATATATATATATATACAGTGGAATCTCGATCTATCGTTTTTCAAGGGACCGAATGAAATGAACGATAAATGCGGGAAAACGATAGATGCGGAAACATAACAAAGCAATATGATCGTTGGGACTGGATAAAATGAACGACACATACGGAAAAACGATGGATCCGAAAACGATCGATCGAGATTCCACTGTATATATATTATACTCATTAAAATGCCGAAAATTAGTAAAAAAAATATCGCATTTCCGTAGCGTCTTACACTACAAGCATAGATTTTTCCAGAAAGCTTTGAAAAATTACATCCTTAATCCTCTATATATATTTTAATGTATCTTAGAGGTTAGTGTACTTTCATGTATATTTTCGCATGGAAGATATGGATTTTAAAAGGCTTCTAACTCCAAGGGGTCTGTAATATTACATAAATTATGTTGAATGCAACACACGCGCAGTGGGACTGACACCATTATTACCCGAACCGTTTGGGCATGAATGGTTTGCTTCTGAATTTATGGGTCGCGTAACTTATGAAGAGATTTTGCAACATGTGCACAACTGGCCAAACTGAAAAAGGCAATATATATTCGTTTCCGTTTGTAATGGAAAAAAAATTGCAAATGGCATAAAACTCCTCACTTTAAATTCAAACTCTTTAACTTAGTATGCTATTCAGCTGCATGGATTAGATTTAGTTTGCAGTATGTGGTCTTAAGAAGCCCAACCCTACCCTTGGAAGCAGTTGTCACCCTGTATTTTTTGTAAATATAAAACAATCGCTGGTCACTTCCTTCTCACAGCTAGAACTGCTGTGTATGAAGCATGTTTTTTGGGAGGCTTACCCAATAAAATCACTTCTTATTTCGAACAACTGATCTCACCTCGATTGCTGTTCATGCAAGACCGGGATACGAACACAGTCGACAAAGAATTTACCATTAGTAATCGTACAATTAAACAAAGTATTTGTTATTCATTCACAGTCATTTTCAGTTATACTTAAATTAGATTTATGGGCTCGGGATTCCTAGGGGTTAGCGCGTCAGGATTCGGTATTGTGGGTGCTTGGTTCGGGTCCCGACAATTGATCCTGAATGCTATTGTGGCTAAGTCGTATGCGGGCATGTTACATCTGTAGGTCGTAAAGTACTTCCATGGGGTTTGTAGGGACGGGTGGAGGGTACAGGTCCCCCAGATAGCAGCCTCTGAGTGGGCTCGGTTTAAATGCACATGGCAACAAGGGAAGAAGATGGTTCAATTATACACTGCTCCTATTACAAGGAGCCAAAAATTTCGCCGTGTAGAATGGTCGAATGTCGAAAGATCAAAGTGCCGGCCGTTTGTGAAAAAAATTGGTTTATAAGAAATGAAATAAGTGGTATAGTTTATTGAAATCATATCGAGTGAAAACCATATCGATAAACGAACCCCCACGAGAAGTTCACATCAATTGGGTTTTTGACACTTTTAAAAATGGGTCAGTTTTGAGCTATAATTAAAATCTTTTCTCCATGAAGTCTATAAACTCTTTGTTTCCCTTCTTTCTTAAATCCATATTAAAATTATCTCCTCTAATTTTATCCCATTAAAATGATCTCCTTATTAGACGAATCACCACGAGAAGTTTACAGAAATTGGGCTTTTGACACTTTTGAAAATGGGTTAGTTTTGAGCTATAATTCAAATCTTTTCTCCATGAAGTCTATAAACTCTTTGTTTCCCTTCTTTCTTAAATCCATATTAAAATTATCTCCTTTAATTTTATCCCATTAAAATGACCTCCTTATTAGACGAATCACCACGGAAAGTTCACAGAAATTGAGTTTTTGACACATTTGAAAATGGGTCAGTTTTGAGCTATAATTAAAATCTTTTCTCCGTAATGTCTATAAACTCTGCTTTCCTTCTTTCTTAAATCCATATTAAAATTTTCTCCTTAAATTTTCTCCTTTTTAAAATTATCTCTTTATTACATCCAGCGTCTCCTTTTAAAATTATCGGAATACATATTTGTTTTTCACATCATTTCTCAAACGTTACCAGATGCCTCGGGTGTATGCATAGGCAAATGAGGCAGAAAGGAACATCTGGTAGAAATATTCGGCGAAACATAAACTGTTACTATCAATGTCAACTTTCTGATGAAGGTGCTTTCAACTGCACCAGTATCAGCCAATTCTTCGTCGACACCTACACTTCCATTCATTCAGTTTTAATAAATTACTAGTTGGTACCCGTATAAACATGACGGCTGGGTAGTAAATAAATGCACAAATGCACAAATTATACTCAACACATCTTTGACAAATGCTGAAAATCATAATATTAAGAATAGAGAAATACACTCTAAAAAATTACTATTGAACAAAATAAAATTATACTCAACACATCATTGACAAATGTTCAAAATCCTAATATTTAGAATAGAGAAATACGATTGAACACAAAAAAAAAATTATACTCAACGCATCATTGCCAAATGTTCAAAATCATAATATTTAGAATAGAGAAATACACTCTAAAAAATTACTATTGAACAAAATAAAATTATACTCAACACATCATTGCCAAATGTTCAAAATCATAATATTAAGAATAGAGAAATACACTCTAAACATTTCTACTGATCACAATTAAATTATACTCAACACATCATTGCCAAATGTTCAAAATCATATTATTTAGAATAGAGAAATACACTCTAAAAAATTACTATTTTTACGGAACTACCCATTAGAATTAAAAAAAATTATTAAATAGAAAGGAAATCTCACCAAGTTTTAATATCAATTATAGATTTCGTTCATAGGATTATAGATGTTCGATAGGATTATAGATTTCGTAGCATATCAGGAGTTATTACACGAATTGCTTGAATGATATGCTTCTTCAACTCATCCACAGTTTAAATTTTTTGTTTATACGCAACGGATTTAATGAATCCCCCCTCCAAAAAATAGTCTAATAACTCCTGATATGCTACGAAACACTTGAAGAGAACTGGATTAGAATTTAGACGTCAGTCGTGCTACAAAAGTTGCACACATCGAAATCTATAATCCTATGATAGAAATCTATGATTGATATTAAAACTTGGTGAGATGTTCTTTTTATATAAATAATTTTTTTAAAAATTCTAATGGGTAGTTCCGTAAAAATAAGTCATGACTTTTGGATACCTTTAGCCCGGACAACCTGAATATAGATTTTTATCAAACTACATGAGGATTAGGGCAGAGGAAACAATAAACAATCGTTCTTTTAACCCTTTGAGGGGCGCCGTTTACACAGTGCAAACGCCTAAAACTAGTATTTTTTCCACTTTCATTCAATGCATTAGAGTTAAATGAGCAGAAAATGGTTAGTACTGCCATCTGTTATTAGTTTAAAGAAGTAAAAACATTTTGCAAACTTTAATTGGAATAATTGTCAAGATTCTGTAGGTTAAAAAAATTGGGAAAAAAATTTGCACCGTGCAAACGGGGGAGGTTGTTGCCCCTGAAAGGGTTAATACAACGCAACTCCCCCAGCTACAACACATACTCTCTTGATTTACGTGACCCATTTTCGTCCCGTAAAGATTTAATGCGAAAGTCTGAGCACAAATATGTTAAAATCTTTCAGAAAGGGACAGAAAAACTCTTTTAACAAGCTGACATATTATATTGCTGGAATATTAGACTTACCTCGTGTTTTTTTGCCTAGCGGACTAATTTATTTAGCCGAATTTGAAAGAGATGTCCTCTCAGTATGCTCCCAAAATAGAAAAAATCAGTACTATAGAATCGTAATTTTTTTTAAATGAACTTTACTGAATTTGAAATCGTTAATTTACTTGTCAGTGTAATAGTAATTGGAATTGCTCCTAAAATGTAAAATTGTTAGTATATAATATAAAATGTAATTGTAAATTGTAATATGTGTGTAGTGTAATTGTTAAATGCAATAGTAAGTGCATTGGAGGCATATGAGCAAAATAATGTTTGAAATTAATCAAATAAAAGTATGATTTAATTACTTTAGAAGAAATAATTATTATAAAAATGTTTACCAGTAAACCTGTTTGTTAATCATTTATAATACAATTGTATTATGTATGTAATGTAATTGTTTAATGCAATAGTAAGTGCAATTATGTTTGAAATTGCATCTTAAATGTAAAATTGTAAGAGTAAGGTAATTGTATTGAAATTTTACCTTGAATGTAATTTGTGAGTATACAATGTAAATCGTAATTTAAAATTGCAATGTATCCATAATGTAGTGGTAAATGTAATTGTAATTGAAATGGTAATTGAAATTGCATCAAAAATGTAAAATTGTTAGTATATAATGTAAATTGAAATTGTAAATCGTAATATGTTATTAATGCAATGGTGAAAGTAATAGTAACAGTAAGAGTAATTGAAAGAGCACCGTGAATGTAAAATTGTATGTATATAATGTAAATTGTAATTGTAAATTGTAATATGTTCACAAGCGACTTTAAATATGCCGTATAAGCTTATCGCTGTGATCGTCGGAACCTTTAGAATTACTGAATTTGAAGATTTTATGTAGATCATAATTTTGCGAAAAGCTGAAAATATCTAAAGATTTTAGAAAACGCCTAGTTATTTATATTCTGCACTATTCAAGAGAGAAAAAATTTGGTGTTATGGAAAATAAAAAAAAATATATTTTAAACCATAATATCTCTTTTGTATTTTGAAATTTTGTAAGACTTTTTTTTTGTAGAGTTAAAGATCCATGTATTGGGTCTTTTGACTAGAATTTAATCTCCCCGCTTTAAACTTGGAGTTTCGTGGAAATTTTCTAAATTTTCATAATCTTGGTGACTTGGCAGGTTTATCATATACAGGTATTCCTCGACTTACAACCGCTCGACTTACGGCCGAAATTTTTAAATAAAAAAAATACATATTTTTTCTCAAAAATACTGTTCCTTGAATGTACAGTGCATACCTATAAGTATTACATAATTATTAAAAAATATGCACCATTCTGCAATACTGCAATAATTTATGACGCAATAATAAAAATGTTATGATGCAATAGTTTCGATATCCACGGAATAAATCAAACAAGCCTTCATTGGCTTCAAAAATGGCTTCAGCTTGTCAATATATTAATAAAGGACTACAACAATTAGAAGCAATGAATCCAAATGAAGAAAGATTCACAAGTGTAGATCGTCGCATACAGGAAAATCTGGCTTGCTACCAGACAATATACGAGGAAAAGAAGACGCAGACTATTTAAACTCCCTTGTATAACTTTGTTAAAAAAAACTTGCAACGTATCTTCTGTCGCCAATTCTGAACCAATGGATTGTACTAACATGATAAGTAGTGATGACGAAGGATAATTTTTGTCTTCTAAATACAATGTATTTTAAATTGCGTATGTGGGTATGAAAGTAAAAAATATATGTACAGTATGTACGTGTACAAAAAAAATTGTTTGAAACTCGACTTATGACCAACTCAACTTACGACCAATGTCTCGTTCCCTATTTCGGTCGTTAAGTCGAGGAATATCTGTGACGCAATTTTTTTCTCGCGATACCTTAATCATCTGTTCTAATTTTATCAGTAGTTAAAATCAAATGGTAGTATAATTAATGGATTAGATTTTTTGTACTGTTTTCTAATCGTCATTAATTATCTTGATAATCGCCATTAATTCGTCATTAATCCTTCAGCGGGCGCGCCAATTTTTGGAACACCAGCCGGCGCGCGTGGCACAAAGTGCAACGTCTCTTTCAACCTTGATTATTCCTTTTGTAATAAACTTTTTCATTTGAAATTGAAAATAATGATTCTGAGTTTTAAGACAAGATATAAAATGTTGATAATAATGAGATATATTTATAATTAAAGGCCAAAGAATACAGATACAATCGCCTTATTTCAAAACTGTCCGGTTTGTTGTATCCAAGGACAACTTACGAGTCAATTCCTATTATGTACAAAAACCTAAAAAACAATAAGATTGTCCCTCTTCGTGATATGCTGGATACCATGTAATAGCTACACATTTGATCGACTACATCAACTCCTGCTTTTGTCGTACTGTAATCCAGTATAATCGCTGGTTTACCACGGTTAAATCACGACTAACGAATGAATGGAAAGGAATACATTGGTCAGAAAATCAGACCTGCATTAGAAAGGGTGTAGCTATCAATAGAAACTTCTTGGAACATTCAAACCTTACATGTAAAAACAAACCATTGAAAATTACGAAAATGTTGCACTTTGTACACGGTCGCGCCCGCTGAAGGGTTAATTATCTTGATAAAATTTCAAATTCTGAACCAATGGATTGTACATAAAGATAATAAGTAATGATGACGAAGGATAACTGATGTCTTCTAAATACAATGTATTTTAAATTACGTATGTGTGTATGAAATAAAAAATAT
Source organism: Dolomedes plantarius (assembly GCA_907164885.2). Taxonomy (NCBI): domain Eukaryota; kingdom Metazoa; phylum Arthropoda; class Arachnida; order Araneae; family Dolomedidae; genus Dolomedes; species Dolomedes plantarius. Next base: position 2,493,175 of record OU015503.1, read on the forward strand.
ATGCATGTACATATGCTAAAATATTGTTTGAAACTCGACTTATGACCAACTCAACTTACGACCAATGTCTCGGTCCCTATCTCGGGTGTTAAATCGAGGAATATCTGTAATGCAATTTTTTTCTCGCGATACCTTAATCATCTGTTCGAAAGTTATCAGTAGTTAAAATCAAATGGTAGTATAATTAATGGCATGGATTTTTTGTACTATTTTGAAATACAATTTTTTGTTTGTACCATATTGTATGAACTATTTGTTCTCATTGTAAGCAATGCGGTAATAATTATCTTAACAAAATTGCAAATGACGCACAAAATTTCAATCTAACAAACTTCACACATCTAAGAAATGTAAAAAAAGTTTAAAAATAAGCTACAGAAACAAAATCGAAACTTGCAGTGATAAAGCCGATTTCCGAAATTGTTAATTTTTTTTTTATTTCCAATGGTGCAGATTAAAAGACAACTAACAGCCAGAAAAATGCACAACACAAGAAACAAAAAAAATTAATTCAGGTATTCTCTTCTAACGAAACTACCGCGGGTTATTAACGTAGATTTACTTATCGTTGCTTACCTCTTTTTTTTTACAATAAAATTCCTGCATACGAAGAGAAGGATGAGTGATAACCCCATGCAGACTAGGTTGATGGTAAGAAAAATAAGTTATTAATGTCTACACTGCCACTCTTGATTTAACCATTCAAAGGCGCCCCAATTTTTGGAACATGAGTAGGCACGCGTTGCACAAAGTGCAACGTCTCTTTCAACCTTGATTATTCCTTTTGTAATAAACTTTTTTTTTTTTCAAATTGAAACTAAAAATTCTGCGTTTTATGACAAAATATAAAATGTTGATAATATTGAGATATATTTATAATTAAAGGCCAAAGAATGCAGATACAATCGCCTAATTTCAAAACTGTCCGGTTTAATGCATCTAAGGGCAACTTGCGAATCAATTCCTGTTATGTCCAAAAACCTAAAAAAAAACAAAGAGGTTGTCCATCTTCGTGATATGCGAAATACCATGTAATAGCTACACATTTGATTTACTACATCAACTCGCGATGACGTGGAGGCTCTACTAACAATTGAATATGAATAAATTTTGTTTTTCTTTTCTATCAGATGTGTCCAAATACTTACTGGTAGATAGTGTATTTATCATCTTTATATATAAAAGGCAAGGTCTGTGTGTGTGTGACCAAGTTTTTGTCTGCTCGCGGCACGGCGCAAAGACGGCAGGTCGGACAGTCTTGAGATTGGACACGAAGATGCCCCCCGAGGTCTCATTATGCACCTCGAAACCATTTTTCTATTTTTTAATTAGATTTTCCGTAATTAAATATTTAGTCGCGATTTGGAGCTCCCGGACGAGTAAAAGCTCCGTAAATCCTAACGTATCCGTCCAAAAAATTTTTTTTTCGGACGAGCTTATACGGGAAAGATGATACTATACGGAAATCACAATTAAAATTGTCTGTCTTAATTTATCGATTAATTGTGATTTTTTTTCAATCGCCTATACGCACCCGTTTTTCGGAAAAAACGCAATTTTGGCCGCGAACCTTTTTTCCAAATTGTCGAATCGATACGTAAATGTCATTACATTTTTACGAAATTTTTATCTCAGAGACCCTAGACATCACAGTTTCGAAAGCCAGAACCAAAATTAATTTACAAATTGTAGTTATTTTTTAATAATTTATTTTATGATTCGGAAACTCTTGCGAGAAATCTAATTTTGGTGATTTCGTTCTTCATTTCCGGACGAAGGTAAAGTGGGGGAAAATGGGCCTGTCTTTTTCGACGTCAAGCACGTGATGTGTTGGGGCGTTTGTTTTCTATGAGGGATTGGGTGGTTGAAGGAAATCGATTACTATTGCAGTGATAATCGATTAAAAAATCGCATTTAGTAATGCCGTAATTTTTTTGGCCAACACTTAGTTAATATCATATAATTTGTGGTGTGTTTGTGGAAAAAATCTATGAATATTTCAAAGAATTTCAGCATGTGGAGGATGTCACATATTCGCTTTCAAGGAAATCGATTACTATTGCAGTGATATTCGATTAAAAAATCCAATTTCCTAATGCCTTATTTTTTTTGGCAACAGTTACTTATTCTCATATAACTTGCGCTTTGTTGTTTGAAAAAATGTGTGAAGAATTTAAACAATGACTTCATTTGTTTAGTAGTTTTGATTTGTTCAATAATTTTATTTTATTGAACAGGAATTTGTACGTTTTAAGTAATCCTATGTCAAAAATTTTGCCAAAATGTGCCAGAAAGGATTAAATTTATATGGGTAAAATAATGTATCGTGGTGAGGAAAAAGATGACAGCGACGCCCATTAACAAAGGCTTAAGGCTACTAAAATTTGGTAATTACATTACCCGAGCAACGCCGGGACGGGTACAGCTACTATATATATATATATATATATATATAGATAGGTATTGATATATATATATATATATATATATATATATATATATATATATATATATATATATATATATACTATCATATAACTAAATGTTTGAAATTTTCAAGCCAATATTTGATAATTATTATTAGTTTTTATGTTAATTTTCTACACGAGATGTCAATAAAAGGTTTTTTCCCTATTTACGTCAAAAAATGCTTTACAAAGCCCCCAAAAGTCTGATGAAGCTTATCTAAATGTCAGTAGATTCCTTTTTTATAAATCTAATATCGGAATTATTCTTTATTATTTTATGTGTGCCATGGCATCTTTTTTTTATTGATTTGACATCTTTCTTAAACTCTTGAACGTTTACATTTCTTTGTTTTAAAATTTAAGTTAGCAGAAATGCCAGTTTTCGACATTTATTAGAAAATAAGTTATTTTTGCCTCAAACTAAAGATTCCTCGTTTAGCCGACTGGTGATAGCCATGAAAACTTAAGGCTTTTTGCTTGGTTTCAGCCATGTTAGATTCGTTCAGGTTTATATTTACCTACGGAGAAAAATTTTCTAATGATTTTCACCGGGATTAAAAGATTTTTTTAAGAATTGTATTCCGTATTTTTTACCAGGGTATGTTTTCTATCCTTTGTATTTTGATTCATAAATTTGAAGTATTCGGGAAAAAAATGTGGTACACCTTTTAAACGCAAATAATTTCCTTTGATGGACGAAATTTTAAAATTTATAAATTAGCAGAGTAAAACATTTCCGATTCTTCAATTATCAGCAACACAAATTTGCTGAAATATTTCAATGAATAATTTCAAAATATTATTCAGGGATTCAGTAATTTAAAACTATTATTCAGTATTATTTCCTATTACGGAGTATAGTTTAAAAATTTTTTTTTGATTCCAAGTAGACAGTCATTGTCTGGTCTAAACTTAATTTTGAACTATGAAATATAAAGAAATATTTATAACTCCACCAATGGCCTGGTTGTAAAACAACTGACTTTACATTATTTCTGCTTTTTTCTGGGTTGCAGCATTCTTATAAATATGTCGCTATCTTTTATGTTTTTACTGCATTGAAATAAGATAAAAAAATGAAGAGATTTGGTACTATAAAAGAACATTCATACAACCAGCTGGGCTGCCTCAGTGTTCATGGGTTAGGAAAATTTCAAGCTACTGCCGATATTACCGAAATATTTAACTAAAATATTTTGAAATTATTCAGTGAAATATTTCAGTCCATTTATGTTGCTGATAATTAAAGAATCGGAAACTACTGTTTTTAATTTGAGAATTAACTTGTCTGGGTTCAAAGAAAAGTGTTTGAAAACATTTTTGAACATTGTCGGCGAGGAAAACGAGTTGAGGAAGGAGATGAAGAAATTTCCTTTGAATGATTCTCGCAATCACACTTAACTTACTGTGTACCATTACCAACCTACCGATGAAGAAATTTTCTTCGAGTGATTCTCGCAATCACACGACAATTACTAGACTTTGATGCCGAAATTTCCTTTGAGTGATTCTCGCAATCACATTTAACTTACTGCGGACCATTACCAGACTTCCAATGAAGAATCTCTTTGAGTGATTCTCAAAATCACACAACTTACTGTGAATCATTGTCAGTCGAGAAATATCCTTTGAATGATTCTCGCAATGACGTTCAACTTACTGTGTACCATTACCAGACTTTCGTAAAATCTCACAGAGTAGTTTACAAGGTTAGTACTCATTCAATTGCATTGGGTAAGTTCGGGGCCGGGGAGGGGGGGGGAGGTAGCAACGATGCCTAGCAAATGCAACTTATGGGACAAAAGGAAGCAAGGAAAGGAAAATAGCCGCTCATATACTGGGCATTTTAGTTGTAAGTGACTACCAAATTTACTGATGGTCATTCACTGGATGGAGTGAATTAAGTGAGCTGTTTGGTTGGACGCGTTTACCTTATTTCACTAAAACAAAGAATAAGAAATCATGTAGTTTAAATTATTTAGCGACGGCTTGAGAAAAACAGAAAAAAAATAGCATATAATGGGAGTGTTTATTGCTTTGCGCTTATGTTTTCCATGCTGACTAGGGATTAGCGACTCAAGCTGTCCTGTGTTCGATTGTCGGCCTAGTTATGAATGTATCTGTTCTGTCACTCGTAGATGTAAAGTTGATTCACTTGCAGGGTGTTACGCTTCTTTGAAGCAAGTTTCTTTGTGTAAATAGGCCAGTGCATCAGAATGAGTACCGGCTACACTTTAAGAAAATACTTGACAGAGAATTAGAAATCCACTTCGAAGGCAGATGCGATTGGACAACTTGGTTGTTTTGCCAGTAGAGAATTTGATTCTTTCGAATATAATAACATTCAAGAAAGAAGCTGTACGAAAACCTAGCACTCAAGTCCACACAAATAGAAAAGAGAAATGGTTTTCTGGACAAATGAGATTTACAAAGGGGAAGTGTTAGAAACCTAATTCTAATGGTTATTTAGTGCTATATTTAGCTAGAATCCTAAAATGTTGATAAAAAGTAGTTTTACATCCTGTACAGAAACATTATCTTTATAATATTTTTTATTTATTTTTCTTAGAGTACTCGAGAGTTTACTCTGTTTTGAGATTCCCCAGGTATTGGATCCTAATACTATCTTTGCTTTTATTTCCAGGATCTACAATGTATTCATACCTTGTCTTTCTACTGTACGTATTAACACTGAATGCCTGCACGGCTCAAGCCACGACAGACAACGTCACTACCATCACGTCACACCCAATTCGTAGGCCTCGACAGTCATCGGGCAGTGGTCGGCTTTCCCTCATCAATTACCGTTTCAATCGCAGGCCCAGAAAGAAAAACCTTGACATCCGGGAGCTGAAGTTGGTACTAGGCAGCTCTTATGATCCCAAGTTTATGGCTATCGAAGAACCTCCTGAGTTGAGTAGCAAAGATGCTGGTGCAATCTACGTCGTCCCAAAAGACAGCTGGCGTTATGGGGAAATGCTCCAAGAGCTGCAGACGAGCAACTTGACCGAACAACTGCAAGAGATAGCTGGAGACCGATTTACTGTTGTACCGGAATACGTGATGGCTGTGGAAAAATGGTTGCTCAAGAGAGCTTCTTGTCCTGTCAAGTAAGGACCTGTTTTATATTATACCTATACATTACTTGTTTATAAATTGACTAGCTGAAAACCCGCACTTCGCTACGGAGTACATTCAAATCAAATACAACGATCAATGTATGCAATTAATGTCAAAAAATAAATATATATATTTATAATAAATACGACGATCAATGTATACAATTGATGTAATATATATATATATATATATATATATATATATATATATGACACGGAGCTTGTTTTGCTCCCGTGTTTAAATATTAATTCAGCAGTCGTCATCTTCTTTAATTAGTTGGGCGAGTGGCAGGAAAAGATTCAATCAGCAGTCCATGATATCTTAATCCTTCTTTATTGCGTTTCTTAAATGAACCATGCTCCAGGTTAATTTGTTTCACGTAGCCATTTTGTCAATTCTTCAGCACGCCGCCGCGAGAGACCGTTAGCAACGAAATTCTCGCTCAATCTACCGACAAAATTCTCATTTCTCAGCGCTCCTGCTGCACGGCGCATGTGCAGACCTCATCCCTGGGCATCTGGAACCTCATTATTGCTGATCGTACATTTTAACTTCGCTCCCAAAAACCTGTACCCTTCTAAAAATAAATCCTCTAGCTAGAATTATTCGCTTTCCGCTCGAAGTGTCGCTTTTAAAAGATGATTCCCCACAGAAAAATACGAGCGCTTTGCAAAAGGATTGTTAGATTCTTATTATTTTAAACCCCCCTTCCCCGTACTTCTCAATTATATTTTGACAGCTCAGTTATGTTTTGACATATATATATATATATATATATATATATATATATATATATATTTATAAAAAAATCGTAAGGGATATTTATTTTATTTTTAGATAATATCCAATCGTCTGCTGCATTAGAAAGAAAAAAATATTTTTTTGTCTGTTTAGTTGTTATGCACGTGACGATGAATTTATTTAAAGTACCAGAAAAAGAGATCACGTGATCAGCATTTAAAAAATTCAATTCTAAAAATTAATCTTTAAAACTTCACCAAAAATCAGAAAATCGAGGTAAAGATTCGAAAAAGATTTCATTTTAAAGGAATTTTTATGATCTTTCTCGTGATATAAATTTTATAACCCTCAAATTATTATTTTAAATGCAAACTTAAAAAAAGTTGCTAAAACAGCTTAAAAATTTAATTTTAAAAAATCTAAGAAGAAATTTCCAAAAATCTTTCTTAGTGCACCCCTACACCATAAGAAGAATCGCCATGCAAAATTTCAGCCCTTTAGGTCCAGCGGTTTGGTCTGTGCGTTATATGTCAGTGAGTCAGTCAGTCAGTCAGTTACGGAACTGTTTTATATATATATAGATTGGCTGATAAACTGACGAAGAGTTGGGCCTTGCGTAACGCTCGATTTCCAAAACATATCTGACTTATCTTGAGTTTTTCTGAATTTGGAAGATCTCTGACAAAAACTCTTGGACAATTCCACCTGATCATAATTAGTATCATACAGTTTGTCCTGGAGGCACTTTGAACTTTAAGCGTGATAAAGATTTGCAGACTGTCACCTCTAGATTCGCCAATGGACACTTCAAAAGTCTTAATAAATGTCAGGATAAAGTACACGCCGATCATGTGCAATATACAGCAGGCCATCTCCATGCCTGAGTGGGGTTAACTGTTTATTATTTTTATGCTGACCCTATGCTGGTTTTGGATTTTATGAGGATGCATGAGCTTATAGACCAAGTGAAGATTAGAAATTTCAAGAATAATGTATTGCTAAAATTCTGAATTTCTTTGTATCCCTATGAAACAAAACCAGAACATAACATAAAATTGAAACGGAAATATTGCTCATAAACTTGAAAAATAAGTCATGGAATAGATAAACCTTATAAAAATAAAGCGTAATAAAGGTTCAAGTGTTTAATTTTGAAAGCAACACTGGGTAAGAGAACGTCGGTACAGTAAGCCAAGGCGAGCAAATTGACAGCCAGGAATTGTTGCCCTAGCACAACAGTGAAACTGTGAAGGATGGGATTGGGAACATGAGAAGCAGAAAAAAGTAAAAACAATGGAGCAAAGTAAATCCGATACAAGGCCCGAGATCGTCAGAGAGCTAGCTATATGCTAGCTTTAAAGATTTGCTAGCTTTAATGGTGGTATGCATACCACCTTTAAAACTTCAAAAAATCGATTCTTAGTTTTTGCTATATTCTGATTTTTGGGACATTTCTGAACAATATGCAAAAAACCGCATAAAAAAAATTCGCATTATTTCTCGAGTTATGAGAGTTTATGTAAAGCTCCCTCTGTTGCCATGGCCATGTATATTCCAACTTTCGCTTCAGTTTTCTCAAATATGTAAATTTTTGGATTGCGCGCACTTTTGCTCCTAAACTATGCGTGCTAGACACATAAAATTTTTTTCAGATTTGTATTTTAAGCTTCTTTACATACTAAAACGAAAAAAAATAAAAAATTATCTGTAAAAAAGAATATTTTTACGCTTGAAAATGTTTTAAAAAATTGCTGGATTTCAATTTTTATTTTTATTTTATGTAAATTTTTCAATTTAAACTATATTTTTTGTATATTTTTTAGTTTTACATTAAACTTGAGTATATTATTAATTTAATTTGACCAAAAAAATAGTTTTTGTATGCATATTTCTTAATTTTATGATGCGCGAAACATCCAATGATTTTTTCCCCTTTTTAGTAATGTGTACATTTAAAAATAAAATCTAAAAATTCTTTATGGATTTACAAGTTCTATTTTTGTATAAAATATAACTAAAGAATTGTAATTTTGATAGAAAACAAAAAAATTATATATATATACATATATATATTAATATTATTGGAGTTTCAGTAGCTCGAATTTGATCATGTTTACGGTCATTTCAGTGTAGTCAAAGCTAGTGTGCCCCTTACTAGAAAATGGTAGTTCAGAAATAAGCGGGAACAAAATTTAAAAACAAACAAACAAACAGAACTATAATAATTACAAGATAAAAATAACTTTTTATATACCATGTTTTTAAATTTTCTGTTGAATCATATAAACTTGACAATTCTATGTATTAATAAACACTTTTTTAAAATTTTTTTAATGAATTATCCCATTAACTTGAAAGTAAATGAAGTTAATTGGAAGTTAACTTGCATATAACTTTTCGTTCCCGTTCCGGCCAACAGATGGCTGCACCAGTCTACAAAACAAAATTAACTGAAAATAACTGAAAATTAATTTAAATCTGCTTAAAGATGGCTAAAAGTATTAAAAAGATGCATTGTCATCGTGTTTTGAGCTATTCTAAAAGTTTCAAATGTCTAGCTAGTCGGGAAGTTAGTTAAAAATCTATTGCAAGATTTGTACTTGACAAACACACAAACAAGAAAGCAAGTTAATAAAAACATGGTAAAAATGCTCAGAAATTTGAAATATGTTCCATAGTGTTATCGATAAGATTCATTATTTTTTCTTCCCTTGTTTAAGGTCGTCAAAGCCTTGCTAGATTTCTTGTCTTATTGGAAGCTTTAGGGAACTTCTAACATGCAGACTCTCAAACCTGTCAATTTGATAGCGTTAGTACCTTAGGGCTGAAAACTATAAAAAGAACTCGGTTCAAAATACGTCCCAAGTTGTTATTGATTAAATTTATTATGTTTTTCCTTCTTAAAAGTGTAATTGCCAAGACACTGCCATATAAAAGGGCAGAAACGTCAATTTGTCAAAGTGATAACAGCACCTTAGGGCTAAAAACGATTTTTGAAAAGCACGAGCATTGCATTTAAGTATTCACTTTCGTGTAAAAATTTAAAAAAAGAGAACTGAAAAACATGCATTTGCCAATCATTGATTAAAGACATACTTATCGGAAAATTCTCCCAAATTGGAAGATTTGCGATATGTACCTCTATTTATACATTTATTCATGTTTTATTTAACTTGGATGCACAACTATTCAAGTTTTCTCTTTTTTTTATAGATGCAACAAAAACTATAACAAGAACTCATTTTAAACATATATTACTTCGATTTTCCTATCGGGGATGAGTTAGAACGTAGATAGTTATTTTAAGGGGGGGGGAGGGGGTCCGGGACACAAAATTCTTCAAATTTTTGAAAAAAAAATTAATGCTAAAAACTTTTTCTGTTCTTTTCCGCTTAAAATGACATTAAAATCATGTTTCTATCTTAATTAGAACAGGAGAAATTAATTATTTTTGTTTTACAACATTCTAAAGGCCTGTTCACATAGGAGTCCGTTGCGTTGCGTTAAGGAAAAGATGACGTTAAGACGAAAATAAACTAATCATAGCCGTTAAAAATTTCATTGATAATCGTTTGGAGGCATATGATTGGTTTATTTTCGTCTCAACGTCATCTTTTCCTTAACGCAACGGACTCCTATGTGAACAGGCCCTAATAGCAGCCAATCTTTGTTTAAACCTTTAAATGCGTTTTTCTGCATGATGGTTTATTCCCCCCCCCCATTTCTCGTCTTTAAATTGTTATAAGTCAAGAACCGTTAAAGATAAATGGTTCAAACTTGGAACATGTCTTTTTTAATTATTTTACTTTAATTTCGATTCAGCAAATTTGAAAAAAATATTTATTTTTGAAAATATGATTTTTTAAAATAAGTTACATAATAATTTTTAAAATTTTTAATCTAAATATTTTTAATTTAAAAAAAAAATTATTATTTAAAAAAGTTGCATCAAAGTTAAAACTTATATATTTCTGTTTAATTAAATAAAACATTTTTGGAATTCGACAAATAATATTTCGAGTTATAAAGATTTTAAATTACCCCACTTTTTAAAAAAATTTTAATATTAAAATTTTTTGAAAACTTTATGAGAAGTTTTATGATGTGATTTTATTTACAAATTATATGGTTAACCGTCACAAAAAAATTCAAAATTTTAATTCGATAGATAAATTTTTTTCTTAAATGTGTCTCTGAACCCCTAAAGGGGACTCACTACTCTGTCAAGGAAATAAGGTATATTTTCATACTTTTTGACTCTTTGTAACTATTTTAATTTACTCCCAATTTTTCCAAATTTTATGTATATGATAAATTGATATATTTCAATAAACAAATTTTCAACTCTCAATATTATTAATTTTTTTTTTAAATGCTTTAGATATACCTTGCTTTTTATGCATTTTTATTGTATACTGGCTTGCGCGCAGAACTATGAAATTAATTTCACACTTAAATGTATAATTCCTGTTTTATATTTAAAATAAATAATTCAAAATATAATTGAACATAAAACATTCAACATTAAAATATTTTTTCAATTTTTTTTTAAAACTGCTCAAAATATACTTAAAATTTCCTTAAATTTTTGCGTTAATTTGCCCCTGAAAAAATAACAAAATGTGCAGTGATTCCAATAATTGTAGTTCAGACGCAATAAAATAACATGATTATGCAGTGATAAAAATCTCATGGAATTATGTTTCATAGTTTTTGAGATATCAGTTGCGGAATGATGCAAAATTACATTTTGAGAAAAATGAGTTTAAAATTTTTCTTACCATAAACTTGATCAGTAATTAAATATTTAGAATATCAATATCTCTGGAACTAAGCGGAATATTTTCATTTGCTTTATTTTGTTCAGAAATGATCTGGCTTTAACATATATTTTTTTCAAAAATCGAATGTTTTAAAGATTTAAGGGTAGTGAGTCCCCTTAAATTGAGGAAGTTTTATTCTAATCCATTTCCTCACATGGCAACACGAACCTGCTGATATTTCAATCTTTCCTTCTTTTATTTTCCCAAACAGATATGCCTGGGAAGATATCGGCGCCTTGTTCTGGCCACGCTACATTCGCAGAGGTGAATGCTCCACTGAACCAGGAACCTGTTCCTGGCCTTCTGGCATGCATTGTGTACCATCTGGTACCACAAACATCCAGATACTGCGCTGGCAGTGCCGAACTCCCAAAGGCAAGGGGCGTAAGAGAGGTTATAAGGGCCCTGTGAACAAGAATTATAAGGAAGAAGAGAAACCTATGAACCTCAAGTGCAACTGGGTGAGGGTGCCTTACCCCATCACCAGCGAGTGCATGTGCACGTGTTAATTTTTGTTTTTGTTTTGCCTCCATGGCGAATGTAAATTTTCAAATAACCATTAATGTTTGTACAGAGTCCATTAAAGCAAACACAAACCGATAAATAAATCGTTACTGGGTATTAATGTCAGTTTTTAAAGATTATTTATGTATATATTTATCTATGTACATATGAGTCACAGAAGAGATATTTCTTTTATTGTAGAATTGAATACCAATATAAAATATTTTTTATTCATATATACATTCATTTATTTATCCTGCTTCAATGTGTGAGTCTACTAGCTGAAAACCTGCACTTCGCTACGGAGTACATTCAAATTAAATACAACGGTCATTGTATGTAATTAATGCCAAATAAATAATAATAAATAAATAAATAAATATATTATATATATATATATATATATATATATATATATATATATATATATATATATATATATAAATATATATTTATAATAAATACAACGATCAATGTATGCAATTGATGTAAAAAAGAATAAAAAAATATTTATAAAAAAATCATAAGGGATATTTTTATAGACAAAATAATGTAGAAGAAAATATTCAAATTAAATCTAATAGAACATACTAAAGAATATAGTACAGTTAATATAGTACAGTTTGAGGAACATATCTTTTACTGTATTTTAATATTTTTTTGGATAATGTCCAATCGTCTGCCGCATTATCAAGAAAAAAAAATTTTTTTTGTCTATATCGTTGTTATGCACGTGACGATAAATTAATTTAAAGTACCAGAAAAAGAAATCACGTGATCAGCATTTAATAAATTAAATTCTAAAAATAAATCTTTAAAAATTCACCAAAAATCAGAAAATGGAGGTAAGGATTCGAAAAAGATTTCATTTTAAAGGAATTTTTTTTATCTTTCTCGTGATATAAGTTTTATAACCCTCAAATTATTATTTTTAATACAAACTTTAAAAAAGTTACTAAAACAGCTTAAAAATTTAATTTAAAAAATTTAAGAAGAATTTTTCAAAAATCTTTCTTATTGCACCCCTACACTATAAGAAGAATCGCCATGCAAAATTTCAGCCCTTTAGGTCCAGAGGTTTGGTCTGTGTGTTGTATGTCAGTCAGTCAATCAGTTAGTCAGTCAGTCAGTTACGGAACTCTTTTATATATATAGATTATTAAAATTAAGTCATTATTTGCTGAGGCATATAACGGTATTGGCACGCTTATGACCTTCAAAAATTATATGCGATTGGGGGGGGGGGCTGCTTGAAATATTGGTCTTCATAATTGCTTTCATATGAAATAATATTATTATTATTGAAATAATGAACTGAATTCTTTTCATGAATTCCTAATCGGGGTATGCTATCAACTTTTAAGAATGGAGAAATTGTTTTATTTTTCAACGTAGAACCAATCAGGAACGCTAAGAGGAGGGTGATCTTTTTCGGTGCTTCAACATACTAAAAAAAAAACAAATTAACTATACGTATTTAAAGTATTTAAATAACTTCTCTGAAATGTTTATATATACTGATTTTGTGATTACGTTAATTCATGAATTATACAATTTTGAAACAAGAAAAGTGATTATCGACTGTGTGATTAAAAATCTTTATAGTATTTTATGTGTAGAATGCAATTTATTTATGATTCACGTGTAGATGGCAGCTTTCATATCCCTTAAAGATACCAAACTATTTCAAGATTTCAGCCAAAAAACAATTTGAAATTCATACTTATAATAACAATTATATATATACTTATATATATGTAATGGCCAAGAGCGTAAACTATATTTAACTAAATTAATTAGGATTAAAATTAGGCAAATTAGCGTTAAACGATAATTTATTATTAGAAATTCACTAGTTACTAACGAAAATGCAACAGATGGCGATACGCTATCTGTCTCTCGGGTTAAGAGATTCCTTGAGCTCGGATGTTTCGCTTACAGGTTTGGAAACACGAGATTGAGAATCACCCGATGACGCAACCATCACGCTCTCTTGCATAACGCGCTAAGAGAGAACAAAAGACAAATGAGGTAGAGTCGTCTTTCTATGTGGACGCGAGTGTCGTGGGCTGAGACATGAGGGAAATGGCAGCGGATTGATTGGTGTTAATTAATGAATATATATATATATATAAGAGTAAAACTCTTAATTAGTTTGTCTGTAATTGAAGACAGCAAAAAAAAGTGTACAGTAGCGTAAAATTCGTAAGAATAGGTTTCTAGTGCTACGTAAAAATAGTTAAGTTAAAATCGGGACTAGGTTAATCAGTATTTTTAATTTTATTTAATTGTTTTTTCATCATAAGTTTAGACATAATAAGTTCATAGGTTATTACCGATGATAAAATTATTTCAAATTTTGCTGCTGCCATCTGTAACGTATGAGAGAAACCGTTCTTTTATAGAAAAAAAGTTTTATTTTCACAGATATCCATTGCAGTTTTTCTGTGATGTTGCACGTTTCTATCGAAATTCCTGTTATAGTGTTTTAGTTCTCTTATAGTGTTTTTGAAATCCCATATCTCAAATTGTTTACTTTGTTAAACATGCTTCTTTTCACAACCAAATAAATCCACTTGACTTACCGTTTCTATCTTTTTATACATATAAACCAAATCTTATGTGATTCACTTTTTTTATTGAATAGTTTTCGTTTCAAAGTCGTGCAAATTCACTTTAATTACCATTAAGGCAGCTGTGTACTAACCCTACTGCATTTGCTTACCTCAGTGTTAACCTATGGAGAAAATTTGTCCACGATTTACAGCTACATAAATAATTACAAGATAAAAAGAACTTTTTATACAATGTTTTTAAATTTTCTGTTGAATCCTATAAACTTGACAATTCTATTTATTAATAAATACTTTTTAAAATTTTTTTGATGAATTATCCCATCAACTTGAAAGAAAATTAAGTTAGTTAGGTAACTTGCGTTTAACTTTTCGTTCCCATACCGGTCGATAGAGGGCTGCACCAGTCTACAAAACAAAATTAACTGAAAAGGAATTCAATTCTGCTTAAAGATGGCTAAAAGTATTAAAATAATGCATTGTCATCGTGTTCAAAGCGATTCTAAAGGTTTCAAATATCTAGCTAGTCGGGAAGTTAGCTAAAAATCGATTGCAAGATTTGTACTGGACAAACACACACACAAACAAGAAAGCGAGTTAATTAAAACATGGTAATTAATGCTGATAATTCAATTAAAATGGTATTTCCAGGTAGCCTGAATTTTTCTGTACCTTGGATAGGATTCATTATATAAATTTCGTCCACCAAAGGAATTTAGGAGCGTTTAAAATACACTAGACAAGAATTTTCCCCCGAATAATTTAAATTTAAAAATATTATTTGCATTCTTTTTAAAAATGAAAAGTGCCCCAAGGTGCAAAACTTTTTTCTCTATTACGGAGTACAATTTAAAAAAAAAAATCTTTCAATCCAAGTAGGCAATCCTTGGACACATTTTCCCTATAGGTAAACATTGAGGTGGGCGAATCCAATGGGGCAGGGGTTCTCAACCTTTCAAGCTCTGTGTAGGGATGCGACATCGATGTCGATGTTTTCAAAACATCAATGTTTTGATAAAATCATCGATGTTTTAAGCATCGATTTATTGAAGGCGATTTTTTTTAACATCGATGTTTTGTGCTCGATGTTTTACATAGTCTCGAAGTTTTTTTAAAATGAAAATGTACATAAAAAAAAAAATAACCACGAAGCATAATTTCCCCACTCAGTAAATGTAAGTCTGAATTCTAAAAAGAACGAATACAAAAGGGGGAACGATTAGAGAAAATGGCAATGAACAACCAATGAATAATAATTATATGCCCCAATAGACCCAAGCATTGTTATTTACAGCAAAGAAAAAATAAGCTTGTTCAGTTTCCCCCCCCATAGGTTGGATTTTCATCAGTACTTCAAATTGGTGTAAATATATGTAATTTTCTTTTGTATTGCTTAATTTGAAAATAAAAGATTTGTTAATAAATTGCAATAATTTCTTCCTCAATTTTCTAGTAAAAGTAATAAAATGGGTAATGGAAATTCTGCGATATGCGCTGACTCTAGCAATCAAGTTTTTGACGTTTGTGTCAGCCCAACCTGAGAGTAAAATTCCCCCCCTCCCTCCATGACTAACCGAAGTAACATTAATCTTAGAGGTTATTAAATCAGTTTTAAAAAATGAAAGTTCATAAACATCGATGTTTAAAAACATCTATGATTTTGGGGCGATGTTGTATTAGCATCGATGCTTTAATATTGAATATTGATGTTTCCAAACATCGATGTTTTGTTGTCGATGGCGCATTCCTAGTTCTGTGCCCCCCTTTGAACACTGATATGAGTTCACGCCTCCCCCCCCCCTACCACCACCATATGTTATCAATACAAGTAGTTTTAATTGGAATTTGAAACTGAAGCTGGTTATAAGGGGGCTCACAACCTTTGAAACTTTTGGTTTTTGCTATATTCTGATTTTTGGGACATTTCTGAACAATATACAAAAAACCGCATAAAAAAATTTGCATTATTTCTCGAGTTATGAGAGTTTATGTAAACCTCACTGTGTTGCCATAGCCATATTATTCCAACTTTAACTTCACTTTTCTCAAATATATGAATATTTGGATTGCGCGCACTGTTACTCCCAAACTATGTGTGCTAGACACACAAAATTTTTATCAGATTTGTATTATAAGCTTCTTTACACACTAAAACCAGAAAAGTTTAAAAAAATTTGTAAAAAAATTTTTTACACTTCAAAATGTTTTAAAAATTTGCTAAATTTTAAATTTTTAAAAATTTTATGTAAATTTTTCAATTTAAACTATATTTTTTGTATATTTTTTGGTTTTACATTAAACTTGAGTGTATTATTAATTTAATTTCACCAAAATATAGTTTCTGTATGCATATTTCTTAATTTTATGATGCGCGAAACATCCAATGATTTTTTTCCCTTTTTAGTAATGTGTACATTTAAAAATAAAATCTAAAAATTATTTATGGCTTTCGAAGTTCTATTTTTGTATAAAATATAACTGAAGACTTGTAATTTTGATATAAAACAAAAAAATTATATATATATATATATTATATTATTGGAGTTTCAGTAGCTCGATTTTGATCATGTTTAGGGTCATTTCCCAGTAGTCAAAGGTTGTGAGCCCCCTTATGAAAATATAGAATAGATAATTTCATACACAAAATTTAATATTACTTCACATATCTTAATTTGGAACATATTATTGAAGTTGTTTACTTCTGAATAAATCGTAGATTTGACAGAAAGAATGCCTCAGAACAGTGACATTACTTAGCGCATATTTTGAAAAATTTTGATCGGTGATAAGGTATGATTAAATGTTAATATAATGCTTTTATGATGAAACTTAGTTACGTTTTAACTCAATGTCTAGACCACAGGTTCCCAACCTTTTTATGTTAGTGGCACATTTTGAAATGAGATTTTAAACTTGGGGCACCATTGTTAGAATTTTAGCTTTTTCAATATTTTCTATATGAAATTTAAATGGAATATATTTCAGAAAAACCATATTTAAGTTCAAATTAATACGATTGCTTACTCCATTGTTGATTTCATTCATATATTGAAAGATATAAGTAACAAACAGTAGAATAGGATTTATTAACCTTTTCTACTGTTACCTTAATCCCTACGGGATGGAATAGCATGTATCTCAAGAATGTATATATATATATATACATACGAACATATATACACACACACACATATATATATATATATATATATATATATATATATATATATATATATATATATACATACATACATACAAACATACACACACACACACACACACGCACATATATATATATATTCATCCACGTGTTCACCTGGGGTTCCCCGATCAAAATTGTGGTGGCTAATTAGACACTGACCGTTTTGGTGTCATTGTAACCCGGGATCACATTCCTTTGCCCGCTGCAATTATGAATTATCACATTTCATTCTCTCAGTAAACTGCAAGTTCTTCGAGTTACTTGTTCACGCAATTTGACTTTTGGCGTGGAGAAGGTATTTAAAATTAAGCTTAAAAATGTATTTAAAAGTAAACATTTTTTAATTAAAGACAAATAATATTAATTAAAAACTGTAAAAAGTTCGATGAAACCGCTTTACAAGAATACTTCACATTTATGGAGATCATCGGGTAAAATTCTTTGTTCTTCATCGAAGGTGGATTTTGGAAGTATAGTAAAATCTCGTTTATCCGGACTAACTGGGACCATAAGCTAACCGGAGAATTGAAAATCTGGATAATCCGGGTAAAATGGGTAATAAGCAAAACAAGATCCTTAACTTAGCAGACGTACTGTTTATTACGATAAAAAACTATGTTTTGTAATAAAATTGCATAGTATTGTTTACAAGACATCAAAAAATATAAAAAGTAACTTTTCACATCATTTCTTAACGAAGAATTGGTAAGTCTAGCAAAGCTTTCTTAAACTCAACAAAAAGCATTTTATTACCATAATTTATTGTACAATTTATGCATGAACTGTGTTACGGGGAAATACGCGTAACATTGCAAATAATGAGGTAGAAAGAGACATGTGCGGACAAACAGAGTTAAGGGGACAAGCGTATGGTGAAGTTACAAATAAGGATTGATGGAGACAAGAGATGAATAGGCGGTGGACTTGAGAGGTTCAAAAGAAAGAAGACGTAAAAAGAGGAACCAGGAGATGAAGAGAAAAACGCCGACAAAGGAAGTCCAGATGGAGAGGTAATTAAGAAGTGAAAAGATATGATACACAGACAGGAAAGCGCATATGGGAAGGCAGGTAGAAAATAAATCGTTAAAAATGAGAACAGTTGAACATGAAAGGCGGGGAGAAGATATGAGTTAGCCGAAAACAAGGTAAACGGAAACAGATGAAGTGCTGGGAACACGTGATGAAAAGAGCCATGGGAATATGATGTTATGTAAGGGAAGGAGAATGTACGAATGGGCGGAGAGATATAGGTCCCCCCAAAATTATGGAAAGCCAATGGAAAAGGAAGGCGTGGAAAAAGAAAGGAGGGGCAATGAGAAGGTGGAAGACATATTAACGAAGGAGTTTTATGCCGAGAGCAGATATATTCAGAAGGAGTTTTGCTAAAGAGCAGATGAGAGGGAGTTTTTTGTAAAGGACCAGATACGAAGGAGTGTTAAGAACCAGATCAGAAGAATATGATGCGGAGAGCCTAAGCCGAAGGAGTTCCTGCTAATAGCCAAGATCTGACGTGATGTTTTATGCCGAAAGCCCATAACAGAAAATAAGTGATGCCGAAAGCGCCCAGCCGAGTATGGAAACGATGAATGAGCCCAGCGGAGCGCCAAGCTTACCTGACCAGTTATTGACCGAGCCTCGACAAAGAACCAGGTGTGAATGAAAGAGTTTCGACGGAGCGAGCGCATTTGATGAACCCCGTCCTAGTTCATTTAAGGAGACCCCAATTCTCCGAGAACCAGCGCCTGTGAAAGACCGCAATATCGTGCACCAGTGGAGGTATGTCTGTGCTCTTTTATTTGATACCTTGTGATAATTATGTGCCCTCGCATTTTCTCATTCATGCCGAATAAGTTAATAATATAATTGTGATAGATATTTAAGAAGTAAGAGTAATGTGGATAGGTAACTTAACGTAATTCATGAGTGTAGTCAATAGTGAAATTAATAAGTGTGAATATCTGTGATGATAAGTGAAAGGGTTAAGTGTAATATTTTCTGTGTGTATGTATATCATTTTAGATGTTGTTAATTAATAAACGTGTCATTTATTATCTACAATCAGATGGTCTGTAATAATTTGTGAAACACAACGCAATGTGAAGACTTTAGGATGTTTAATTACATGACATTTAATTAATAATAGTTGAAAGGTCTATTATATTTGGTCCCATGACCGATTCATTACCCCACCCACAAACAATTCCATTACAAACTGTACATTGAATCACCTAAAAAGACAATATTTGGCGTCCTTGCAGTCACGTTCTTGTTATCATAGTTAAAAATTATTATGTAATGTTAACATTAAAATAATGTCTATATAGGATTTACTCTATCACTAAGCCATGTAAGTTTGCTTTAAACTTTACAAACAATCCAACATATCTAGATTTTCTAGAATCCTCTAATAATATCTGGTTTGGAGCGCTACGGTCAAATTTTGCTACACTTGGGCTAATTAGTGCGGGCCCTACAGTTCAAAGCCGATTCCGATCGGTTACAAACATCCATACCAACAGTGGGACTCGAACCCGCAGGAACTGAACCGAATGCCAGCGATCTAGCCATTCGGCCATTCCCTGGATAAAACTGTCCGAACTTCAATTAAAGACTTCAAGATGATAGATACCTGGTGGCCAGAATTAAAACACCCCTACTCCGACCTCTGTACATATTGAACTAGCTGAAAACCCGCGCTTCGCTACGGAGTACATTCAAATTAAATAGTGATCAATGTATGCAAATAATGCCAAAAAAATAAATATACATATATTTATAATAAATGCAACGATCAATGTATGCAATTGATGTAAAAAATATATATATATTAATAAAAAAATCGTAAGGAATATTTTTATAGACAAAATAATGTAGAAGAAAATATTCAAATTAAATCTAATAGAACATACTAAAGAATATAGTACAGTTAATATAGTACAGTTTGAGGAACATATCTTTTACTGTATTTTAATATTTTTTTGGATAATGTCCAATCGTCTGCCGCATTAGCAAGCAAAAAAAAAATACATATATTTTTGTCTATTTCGTTGTTATGCACGTGACGATAAATTAATTTAAAATACCAGAAAAAGAAATCACGTGACCAGTATTTAATAAATTAAATTCTGAAAATTAATCTTTAAAAATTCACCAAAAATCAGAAAATGGAGGTTAAGATTCGAAAAAGATTTCATTTTAAAGGAATTTTTATGATCTTTCTCGTGATATAAATTTTATAACCCTCAACTTATTATTTTAAACGCAAACTTTAAAGAATGTTATAAAAACAGATTAAAAATTTAATTTTAAAAAATCTAAGAAGAATTTTTCAAAAATCTTTCTTAGTGCACCCCTACACTATAAGAAGAATCGCCATGCAAAATGTCAGCCCTTTAGGGCCAGCGGTTTGGTCTGTGCGTTGTACGGCATTCAGTTACGGAACTGTTTTATAAATATAGATTACTCAGTGTATAAACTTCAAATTTTGTATACGTACTATTCAAGACATAGGGAAACATATTACGCGAAAAACTATTTTAGTTCCAGAAATCACCGACAGGTGGCGCTGTAGAACTGGAAATTTGCTGAAAAGACACAAATACACATTTTATATGAAGACCTTACCGACGCAGGGAATGCTGCTCAATATGGCTCCCTTATTAAAGATGTAAAATCGGCAGTCTGTGGACAGCTTGTTCAACTGCGGGTCGTAGCTGGTGAAATGCTTCTCAAATGCTGAGTGATACCTTCTTTTATGTCTGCCAGGGCTGGAAGTTCCAGACCAGGTACATATAGGCTTCGGGCTGAAGTATGTGGCTCTGGTTTCTATAGCACCACAAGGGTCGAAGTCCGTCTTAGCTAGTTGCCACCTCAATTCTGACCAAGCACACCCAGGGGCGACATGTGGCGAGATCGTACCTTGTCCCAACCTTTGTGACCTCATAGAGGGACTTTCAGGTCTACTGATTTAACGTGCCCATATCCTGCCTAGACACAGAGGTATTTAAATGCGCGTGCCGGGATTCGATTCGAGCACCCTCAGCACCGAAAGTCTGCGCGTTACCACAAGGCTATCTCGAGCCCGCTTGTTTTTTCTTTTGTTATTATTACTTTTGTATTTTTTCATATTATCTTTTGTACAGCGCCACCTATCGGTTATTCTGGAACTAAATTTGTTTCGCAGAACTCGTTTCCCCATGTCTCGAATAGTATGTATTATACAAAATTTGAAGGCCTTACACTGAGTAGTTCAATATACAGGGAGGTCAGACTAGGGGTGTTTTAATATATATATATATGTATATATATATATATATATATATATATATATATATATATATATATATATATATATATATATATATACATATATATACGAGGGTAGGCTGAAAAGTAATGCACACTTGCTTGTAGAGCGCGAACGAAATGACGTTCAAAACCGCGCCAAGTGGCATATGGAAGTTACATCCCCCCTTAATACTCATCGCAGGTTTTAAGTCGCTGTGTTCATCCAGTGTATTTTGAAAAGCGGTAGTATGGAGACGTGTACTAGTGCTATGTCAACGGCGAGTTATACAGCGCGCCGTTATCGAATTTTTAACAGCTGAAAAAGTGACTCCTACTGAGATTCATCGTCGTTTAAAGGCTGTTTATAGTGACTATGCTGTTGATAGGGGTACTGTAAATCGATGGGTAGTAAAATTTCATGGTTGTGAGCCTGGAAAAGCCATAATTGTTGATGCAACCCGCAGCGGGCGTCTGATCACTGCCACAGACGATGAGCATCGCAAACTCATCGTGCATATTGCAAACCATATTGGAGTATCCAAGGAATGTGTCTGCTTCATTATAGAACGATTGGGATACCTTAAAATCTGTGCTCGATGGGTACCACGCCGTCTCACGGGCGAGAACAGCGTCGGACTGGAGAGGCTCTGTGAAACCTGAAGATTGAACCGATTCCACACCCTCCTTATTCCCTCGATCTTGCGCCTTGCAATTTTTATTTTTTTCCTCTACTCAAGAGAGACCTAAAAGGTAATCATTACACCTCGGACGATGTGGTGAAGGCAGCTGTCAAGTTGTGGATTCGAGAAAAGCCGGAAGAATTTTTCAGTGACGGAATGAGAAAACTTGTTACACGTTGGGATAAATGTGTTAGCCTTAACGGTGACTATGTTGAAAAATAAATATATGATTTTGAAGCTTAAGAATTGTACTTTAATGTTCTTTTTGCCCGATCTCGCTATTTCTTTTTGTGCACGCTCTACAAGCATGTGTGCATTACTTTTCAGCCTACCCTCGTATATATATATATATATATATATATATATATATATATACTGGTGTGAGAAATTAAGAGAATTTGCAGACATGGTCGATTATCTCTAGAACTACTGTACCGATTTTAATGAAATTTGATATGTACATACATTGATATAATACAAAACAAATAACCATTTAATAATTGTAATACACACGCATGATCGTGCGTAACACTCGTTGGAGTCGGAAGGTATGAAACAGCGGTTGCAGAATAAACAAAAAATCGGTTAATTCTTGGTGTTATTTTGCAGCAGTCGGTTAATTTCAAATTGTAACAGTAAAAATGAGTAACCACCAACGTTTAGATGATGGAATGAGGTGGCGAATTGTGGGGAGGATAGAAGCAGGCCAATCTCAATTCCAAATTTGTAGAGAGTTCGATTTAACGCCCAGCGTCGTGTAACTTATGGAAACAGTTCCAGGATACCGGATCAATCGAGAGAAAGCCTGGGCAAGGTCGTCCAAGAGCCACGATGGCCAGAGAAGATCGCCATTTGTCGATTATAGCGAGGCGTAACAGGAGTGCTACAGCTTCTTAGCTCTCTCGTGACTTGTATGCAGCCACAGGAACCCGTGTATCAAGGGTGACTGTTTCCAAAAGACTTCATGAGAGAGGGTTGTATGCAAGAAGACCTGCTGTTGGCGTCCCGCTCACTTCTACGAACAGGAGAATCCGTTTATCATGGTGCAGAGAGCATAGAGATTGGAGTATGGATCAATGGGCGACCGTTCTCTTCACTGATGAGTCCCGGTTCAGCCTAAACACCGATTCTCGCCGTACGTTCATATAGAGAGAAGCAGGGACCCGCTACCTACCCTCCAATGTCCGCGAAATCGACCATTATGGCGGAGGAGGTTTAATGGTCTGGGCACGCATCATGTTGGATGGCCGCACACCTTTCCATGTCTTTGAAAGAGGCACTGTGACTGGCGTGAGGTATAGGGATGAGGTCTTGGAGCCCTATGTTCGCCTTTTCAGGGGTGCAGTTGGCCCTGAGTTCATTTTAATGGACGATAACGGGAGGTCACATAGAGCTCTTTTGGTCGACGAATTTCTAGAGAGTGAGGATATTCGCCGGATGGATTGGCCAGCCAGATCTCCAGACCTTAACCCTATAGAGCATGTCCGGTACGCTCTGGGGAGGGCAATTGTAACTCGCAACCCCCCTCCGAGAACCATTCAAGGAATGAAAACAGATTTGCTGAACGAATGGGACCAATTGCCACAGGAAATGATAAACTGCCTTATTTCAAGTATGAAATCACGCTGCGAGACCTGTATACCTGTAAGAGGGGACCATACCCCTTATTAACCCATCTATTAATCCATTTATTTGTTTATTCTGCAACCGCTGTTCCATACCTTCCGACTCCAACGAGTGTTACGCACGATCATGCGTGTGTATTACAATTATTGAATGGTTATTTGTTTTGTATTGTATCAATGTATGTACATATCAAATTTCATTAAAATCGGTACAGTAGTTCTAGAGATAATCGACCAGGTCTGCAAATTCTCTCAATTTCTTACACACATATATATATATATATATATATATATATATTCCTAAGCTATGTATGAAAGGATTTTCTTGAGGGAATTTTTAAAATGTGTAAATTTTTAGCGAACAAAAGTCCTTATATTCCTTTGCCCCCCCCCCCTCTTAAAAATAAACTAACAAACAAATTCAGCCATGATCTAAAATAACAACAAAATTTTTTTAAAAAAAAAAAGGAATAATAAACAAAAAGAATTCTGAATTATTACTTCTTAAATTTTATTACACTGACATAGTTTTTTTTATTATAGGGATTAATTTATGCATAAATGTTATTCAATGCATTTCCCAGATTAGAAAATTTCGTTGTATTTAAGTTTGCTTTAGGTAGACTTTAGAATTTTATTTTTCTAGTCGGGAATAATATATATACTTGATTTCTGATTTATACTTTGTTCTGTAGGTTAAAGTACATTTTTAAAGCTATCTTTATGTACAGTTCAACAAGAAAAAACGTAAATCTTTATACGTTTTCGCAATTAAAAATTAGGATTCATATTCAGGGAATAAATTAAAATCGGGAATAGTAATAATAATTGCTGATAGATGGCGCTCTAGGGGATACACAGATTCAGTGATTATTTCACCGAATCACAATCTATTTTCCTTTTCTGGGAATAAAAATGAAATATGATCAAGGGTAGATAATAAATCTTTTCGAGTGGGGCGGTGAAAATTCAGAGAACTATGAATTTCTCTCGACGGGGCTGCAAGAAAAATTCTGGAAACAAATAGATTTAAGCTTTTTTATTTTTTTTAAATTTGGAATATTTGTGGTTCAAGCGCATACATATTTTTTATAAAAGTTATTATTTCAGGCGAAATGATTGGTTTCGCCTATATTTATTATCTCGATTCAAAGAAGTATTTTATCAAAAATACTTGTCTGACATTACTGAGGTGGTGCTGTTGTGAAAAAATGAGGTGCAGTTAATCTATGGAAAGCCAGTCATGGTTCCGAAAAAAAGTGGCCGTTTTGAGGGGTGGTCGTAGAAAAAAGGTTTCTTCCATAACATTGACTCTGTAGAGTTTTGAATTAGTTCTAAACGAAATATGGCCGTTACAAAAGAAAATGTGTGAAGTTTAAATACTGTAGGTCAGGGGTTCTTAAACTTATGTAATCCGAGGACCCCCTCTTGAACAACATTTCTCTTTGCGGACCCCATCCCAACTCTAGGCATTTTAAGTCGTTTTTGAGACTTTTTCTGGCTCAATAATCTCATAGGTACTACATTATAATAAATATTGGTAAAAATGCATCGCTGGTTATTTTAATAAATGGTCTTGCGCATTTATAGAGACGAACATTTTTATTAGGACATAGAATAAAAAACATAAATGAATAAAAACAGTAGCAAAAAGAATTTTTAAAGTTACAAATCAAAATACATTAAACTCATAGAAACATTTCTTGGTCAAATAAGATCTATCTTATCATAATTTGTTTTCTCTAAATGATTTTTTCTTAATGTGATGGTTTGCAGTGGTTCTCTTGAAACCAGAACTGCAATGTCGGGCTCTATGTTGGAAAGTTTTATTCTGAGGTCCGCTTCTACATTGAGTTTGTCTCTATACTTTGATTTCATATATATAACAGTACCGAAAAAGCCTTTATACATAAATATGTTATGCAGAACGGAATCAAATGTTGGAGGGCTTCATTTGCAAGTGCAGGGTAATCAGATCTGAGAAACAACCAAAGGTTTGTGAGTTCAGTTTTGTTGAAATTGTATTTTCAAAGACGTATCGCATGATAATTCCACGATAATACCTTGTTCAAGTATAGATTGTTAATGTCAAAATTGTTTCGCGGACCCCTAGTAATGGCTACGCGGAACCCTAGGGGTCCGCGGACCACAGTTTAAGAATCTATGCTGTAGGTTAAAGGATAAGCTTGCCCCTACAAGCTTAAAATCGGAAAATATAATCAAAATTTCAATTTTTTTCACTTAAAATTTTTTTTTAAAGAATGATATGTCTATTCTAAGAGTTTTTATATTATTTAAAGGCATTCCAAACAAGATTTGTCTTTTAATTATTAACTAGATCAAATGTTGGTTAGAAAAAATAAACGTAATAAACAGAAAAATTGGCAAAACTCGAAAATGTTTGGTAAAAGTTTTACTAGTATTTGGACGACGTTTGGATAATGCAGATTTTAAAAGTCCGAAAGCACAAAAATCCATAGGTGATACATTGGGAGATTTAGTAGGGATATCAGTGAAGGGTATGTCCTTGATACCAGTTTTTTGTTCCATTTCTTTTAGGAAATTTACAGTGGATTTTGATGTGTGGCTGCTAGCTTTGTCCTGATGGAGTCTCACAGATTGATGGCACTGTGGGTAAAGCGATGGTATTTCATTCAGAAAAATTGGCGATAAAATATGTTCCTGCTAGTATTTGGTGTTAATCTTGACATTTTTTTCCACTCTCTTTATTTTTAACTTGCCATTATAAGAAAAACGAGCAACAATCATGAATCCCTTAGAAAAACTTTCTTTCGATTCTTTGAACCATGTGCTTAAATTTTTTTCTCCCCTTTTATGATAATAAATGGCTCTTTTTTTGTTGCAATCATTTAAATACACCCATGATTCATCTATTGTGACAATTGTTTTCCATTTTTCTTTGGATAAGTGTTTCTCATATAGAATTCTGCAGCGTGCCCGTAATGTTTTCCGTAAATGTTTGGACAGGGATCCTCCTTGACCATTTGGTTTTTTCTGACCCTTCCGCTGAAAGAAGTCGAGAATTCAAAAGGGAGTTGCAAAATTGTCTAACAGCATACCGTGAATGTACAATGACCTTGTCCGAACCAGCAAATAAACCAAAGATTTTTTAAAGAGGTTTTTTAAAGACCCACAGATTTTTTAAAGAGGCTAGATGATGCAAAATATCTAAATGAAGAAAAAATTTCTGAAAGTGAAGGTGATATCGTTCAATCGAAAGAACATTCTCGGTTGATTGTACTGAGCAGTGATGAGGAAGACATTTATTAAATAAAGGTCGCATTAAATGAAAATAATATATTTTGTTTCTTTTCGTTTTGTGTTATACATACATTAACATTTTTAATAAAAATTAGCTCCCTATATGGAATTTTCTTTTAAAAAAGGTTAGTTTTAATAAGTTTTCAGAACGTAACCCCCCTTCTTTGAACTGTCTCTGGGTCTCATATAACACGGTTTCACACAACACGGCATTTTCTAGAAACCTATCTACCGTGATATAGGAGGGTTACCTGTATATATATATATATATATATATATATAATGAATAGTTTGTTCTGTTGCTTTAAATATGTTAAACGTAACAATAAGATAAAATAGAAAAAATAACTACTAAAAATAAAAATTAAAATTAAAATCATAAGTAAAAATATTAATAAAAATAACTCTTTGTAGTAAGAATAATAAAAAACTAAATAATAAAGGGTAAAATAGTCCTAAAATACGGTAGCGTAAGTAAGTCTGTAACTGAGAATCCACTACCTCCATGGTTGCAAGTTTTGTGACGTCAGTCATCTTGCGGTTACAAGTTCTTAACTTCCACTCTGTCTAGCGCCAGGCTTGGTGTTCTTTGGTTAAGTACTATAATTCAAGCCTTATTCAATTAATCAATTCTTCTGTTTTTCATGGATTGTACGGTGTCTGAGTGTGTTTATTGTATAGATCATACTCATCGGAAACAATCGATTGGTTTTTAGACAGCATTGACACCGCTGATGAAGAAATGCTGTCTAAAACCTCTTTCATACTTTTCTTTTCATGTTATTTGTTCCTGTCTGCAAGTAACTTTAGAGCTATTACTGGTTTTCTCTTTCATCTTTTTCTTATATATATATATATATATATATATGTATGTATGTATGTATAAGAAAACTGCCAGAACTGATTTTCGATCCCCGAACTTCCAATGTTTCGAAATCCTTAGAATAGGTACCGAGGTTCCTAAAACCTACACCTGTAAAGTTATAAAGCACATTATTATGCAAGCATTCCCGGTCTTACTTGATTCGCCTCTCTAAATAAAAGAAACTCTCAGTAGAACAAGAGTATCTGTCGGATTAAGACATAAGTATGACTTTACAATTGCTCTTGAATATTTCCTGCTCCTCAAGGTTAGAAAGTGCGTAAAAACTTTCGCTATGTCGTGCGATTTCCGACGTGACATCAGCGAGAAACATCACCAAAAAACGAAACCAAAATTGCGCGGCTCTCCGCCACACTTTCTCTACAGCAGTCACCTCCCGCACGGTTACCGGAGAGCAAAAAGTGAAAATGGTTGCATTAGAGGAGCAACAAGGTTAAATCCTGAGGAAGTTGCACATCCTCTCAGAAACTCTTCTTTATATTCTAAAACATATCAAGGGCACCAAAAATGACACAAACGAATGGGGAAAAAGCATTTTCAATAAAAAATACAGTAGAGTCCAGATAATCCGAATTGATTGGGACCAAACCCTTTTCGGATTAACGAATTTTTCGGACTAAGCGAAATCATTCTTAAAATATACTTAAATTACATAATATACTTAAATTACATAATAACGTAATATGTAATAGTAATACACGTAATGTGTAATATACACGTAATATGTAATAGTTATTTCATAAATATTACATATTACGTGTGATTACACAGTTTATTTTATAAGGTCTGTCTAAACATTACCAAATCTCCGGACGAAATGGGTGATAAGAGAGCGGAACGCTGCCTAGTACAGTATAGTAGAGTGTAAGTTGTTCGTTCAGTAGAGTGTACGATTTTAGACGATCAGTAGATTGTTGAAATGGTTTTGAAAGAACCTGTCAACATGTCAGACGACAGTGAAGGTGAAGCAGACGGTGACAGCTGTAGATGTGGAATGGTATAATTCCCCTCGGTGTGTGGCCAATAACGTATCTATTATAAAGGCGGCAGAGGCAGGGGTAAATAAAGGCTTGTAAATCAGGAGATAATAGAAGAATAGCTGTCGGTGTGGCCAGTGATAGCGATCTAAAGTCTAACTATTACAAGATGGATGTCATTATTTTATGGCCCACAGTAAAAACTTCAGATGATAAGGGTCAAAGTTATTTTGCAAAATAAAATTATGGTGGGGAGGTACTTCGTAGACTATAGACAGAGGCTGTTTAATAAGGAACCAATTGGGGCAGGAACTACTGAAAGAAAAGCAGCTCACTGCCCAATGAAAATGAGGGGCGGGCCAGAATGGCCTCTCTGTAAACGGACAACAGCCCCTCCAAGGACGAAAGGAATAGGAGAGGAGGTCCAGATTGATCTCAGACTTTTTTTCTCTCAGAGTTTAGATGATAGAGATTCTCGTCTACCTCAGATTCTAGGAGAAGTGCCAGTAACCCTGTAAGATGTTCCTATACATGACATGATTCTGGGTCCCTGTCGTCGATGCCACCATCATCGCTGCATACTTGTAGTAGGTGCCTCCCCATAGACTCTAAAAATCATCTTTGACAATATAGTTTGCGTCTGCTTCTGAGTTCTCATATGTAAAAATGTTAATATGAAAGAGATTATTGTACTAGAAGCTATTACAATTTAAATGAAATTTGTGCGTTATCAAATAAATGTATGTTTAAGGCCAATGCTTTGTATTCCTTGCTTGTTCCAACCCATGCATGCATCCATTTTAAGGTAATTTTAATTGCCTAAAACAGCGAGCAGAGGGTATCCCACTCACGTTGCGGCTGTATTGGATGTAGTGCTAGGCTACGTAGAGCAACACTCCGCTGCGACCAGAGCGGACACCATTTTTCTGACGCGTCGGCGTAATTTGGCTTCAAGGGAGAGGTACACATTCACGAAACAGAGAGCGAAGTGTAGGGGAAAGCAGTGATTTATTGGTCCCATTGCCGAGAGGAGGTTTTATGGCGTCCCTCGTGCCTTTGATCATTCGTACTCAGACCGCCGTATTCGGACTCAGAGAGCGATTTTAAGACGAATGATCAAAGCGACGAAATACTTCCCACGTTGGGGGGGGGATTAATAGACACAAAAATGTGTCAAGAGGCGACGGGGGAGCTGATTCGCTTGTGTGTAGATGCGCCTTTAGAGTACATCACGAACGTCATAGATGCCGATAGATAACTCGTGATAGACGGTGGTTTTTTTCCGAGGTGGGCTGGGTAATTGTACATTGTCAGTCGTTAATAATAATTGAGAGCAATTCCGCTATTAGTATACTTTCCTGTCCAGCGTACTCATCCGTTATGCCTTGCTGAAGAGTCTATAACCTTGTCCCAAGAAAACCGTATGTTAGACTTGTAGAATTTTGCGTTAAGGGGGTCCGGGACACATTTAAATTTTTTTTTTATTTATTGAGTTAAAATTTTGAATTTTTTGGAATGGCTAACCATATAATTTGTAAACAAAATCACATCCTAAAACTTCTCATAAAGGTTTTAAAAAAATTTTAAATTCAAAATTTTTAAAAATTGGGGTAATTTATAATCGTTATAGCTCGAAATATTATTTGTCGAATTTCAAAATTTTTCCATTTAATTAAACAGAAATACAGTGATTTCCGCTGATAAGAATCACGTTTGTTATTACTGTTTTTGATTCTTATAAGCGGTTGATTCTTATAACCGAAATTTAGGTTTTTGTACAGGAACACACACACACACCTATATACGTATACATATATTAGATAATTTACCATAAAATACTCTTTCATTTACATTAATTATCTTTTATTAAAATTATTTTTTATAGTTTTAAAAATACAACTTAATTTTTAGACCTATAAGTAGATACACATGATTATAGTAAGAGAAGAAAAAAATACAATATTTGTTACAAGTTACAACATACCTGTTTAACAGTTTTAACATTTCAACTACAGGAAGGGAGCAAGAAAAAGTTTTCTACGATGGTTTGACGTAATGAAGTTTTCAGGAGGCTGTTTATACCTCTTTCAATACTTATAGTGTCAGACAAAGATTCACCTTCTAGCTTACGTTTCTCGGTTTGATAACGTGCTGAATCTATTAATGTCACATTTTCCTGAATGATAGTGGACACTTCACCGAAGATTTATGTGCTTTGGGGTCCAGGAAGCCGCAACCAGGATGTGGGAAAAAATAGTCCCTATTTTAGTTTGTCAGTGGAGAAAAGTGAAATTGGACTCGGACGGGTAAAGATGCCCCCGGGTCAAGCTAATAGGACAATGTTGTGGTAAAGCGTTTAAGGGGAAACTATTATATTATGTCTAATAAAGAAAGGCGTGAATTTTATGACTATATTCCATCCCATCTTATCAATCTTTCTTTAAAAAAATTAAAGAACTTCGTGCCTTTTGAGGGTTTAAGTAGCTTTTTTGGAAAAATGAAAGGAAAGCGAAGAGTGTAAACTGATTCTTAAAACCGGCGGATTGATTCTTTAAAGCGAAAGTTTTAACATGGAAATAATACATTTGTTTTTGTTTTTGCGATATTGATTCTTATAACCAGTGATCACTATAAGCGGTGGTTACTGTATATAAGTTTAATTTTGATAAAGCTTTTTTTAGAAGATTAATTTTTCAAAAAAGTAAAAATATTTAGAGTAAAAAATATTTTAAAAAATGACATTTAAAAAATCATGTTTTCAAAACATTTTTAAATTCAAATTTTTAAAAGAAAGGGGTAATTTATAATCATTATAACTCAAAATAATATTTTCGAATCATATTTTTAAAAAATTTTTAAATTCAAAATTTTTTTTAAAAGTGGGGTAATTTATAATCGTCATAACTCGAAATATTATTCGTCGAATTTCAAAATTTTTCCATTTAATTAAACAGAAATATATAAGTTTAATTTTGATAGAGCGTTTTTTAAAAAACTAAGTTTTCAAAAAAGTAAAAATATTTAGAGTAAAAATTTTTTAAAAAATGACAATTATTTAAAAAATTATATTTTCAAAAGTAAATAATTTTTTTTCAAATTTGCTGAATCAAAATTAGAATAAAATAATTTGAAAAGACATGTTCGAAGTTTGAACCATATATCTTTAACGGTTCTTGACTTAAAACAATTTAAAGACGAGAAATGGGGAAAAAAAACCATCATGAAGAAAAACGCATTTACAGGTTTAAACAAAGATTAACTGCAATTAGAATGTTGCAAAAGAAAAAGTTAATATCTCCTGTTCTAATTAAGATAAAAACATGATTTAAACGTCATTTTAATCGAAAAAGAACACAAAATTTTTTAATGTAATAATTTTTTCGAAAAATTGATGAATTTGTGTCTTGGACCCCCTTAGGGGGCGTCCATTAATTACGTGAGGCGATTTTTGATATTTTTCGCCCCCTCCCCCTCTGGTGAGATGTCGTGAGATTTGGATCGACTCCCTCCCCCCCCCCCCCCTAATCTCACGTGAGATTTTTCAAAATGCGTATTCTTAGTGTAAATACGTTAATCTGTGCTTGATTGCGTTGGATTAATTTAAAAAAACATAATTTGCTTAATTAATTTTATTTAAGACTAGTTAAGACTAGTATTTAAGACTACTAAGAACGTAGTCTAGAATCACAGTGAGAAAATCGAACAGTAAAATTCTTAAATTGGAACTACTAAAATCCGTAAAAGAATATTCATTCTATTTCAGTCCACGGGGACTCATTTGTGGTCTCAAGAGTGACTACTGGGACTATTGTGTAGGATTTAGCCATATTTTAGTGTAGAAACATGTTTTACTTAATATAACTCAGTTTTCTCGCAATTTTACACTGTTTCTTGTGGGAAAAAAAAATTACGTGATGCCGAGACCCGCCCCCATCTCCCCCACGTGAGATTGGGTGAGATTCGGCTCGACCCCCCCCCCCCCCCTAAAAACTTCACGTAATTAATGGACACCCCCTTAAGGCTGCTGCGTAACTAAACCTATTAGATTCGCTCACGTCTTTGTTAACCTATCGATAAAATGTGTCCAAGGTTTGCCGACTTGGAAGTGAAAGATTTTTTTTAATTTGTACTCCGTAATAGAGAAAGAAACGTTACACCTTGAGGAATTTTTGGTTAAAAAAATTCAAATAATATTTAAAAAATAAATTATTCTGGGAAAAAAATCTGGTCTAGTGTGTTTTAAACTCTTATCAATTCCATTGGTAGACGAAATTTATAAAACGAATCCTGTTGCAAGGTGCACAAATGTTCGGGTTCTCTGAAATATCATTTTTATTGGATTATCAGCATTTATGTCGTTGTCAATAGCAGACATATTTTCTCCATAGGTTAACATTGAGGTGAGCGAATGCAGTAGAAAACTTTTTAATATATTTGAAAACGGGGATCTCTTTAATACAGAAGAAAACGGTTGCTGTTTTTAGTACACAGGAACCTTAAGATGTTCAAATTTTAAGAATACTGGTTTCAGTAGATTGCAGTGGCATACGGAATTTAAGAATTACTTTTGAAATGGAAGATAACAAAGAGTTACTGATCGAAAATTCCACGAAACTTTGTGTACTTTGTGAAATTTTGTTTATAAAACGAATCCTGTTGAAAGGTGCAGAAATTTTCAGGCTATTTGAAAATACTATTTATATTGGAATATCGGCATTCATGTAGCTGTAAATCGTAGACAGATTTTCTCCATAGGTTAACACTGAGGTGAGCCAATCCAATAGGGTTAGTACACAGCAGCCTTAACTATCCACCCGTTTGAAACTAGTTGCTATTCTCTTATTTTTTATTGTGTAGCCGTGAGTTCCTGTTATCACACGTTAGATCAGTGGTGCGAAAACTTTTTTTCGACGGCGACCTACTATCTTTTAATATAAAGTCACTCAACCCCTTCTGAACATCTTTTGGTCGTAGCAAAATTTTTGTAAAAATTAGTAAAATGTTCACAAGAGAGAGAGAAAATAAGCACATTTTGAAAAATTATTTTTAAAATGTATGAACTGTAGATTATGAGTACATATTAACTTTGCATAATAACAATAAAAAATGTCTACACTTGTTTTTGTCACATCTCCTGTGACCAAAATTTCATTGCTATATACACTACTGGCCAAAAGTATTGCAAGTTTGAGTAATCTAACATTTTTTCAAGAATAAGCCCAAAAATATATTTTTTTCAATGCAACTGATATTTTTTAATGTCAATATGTTAAATTAGTTTAAAGACAAGATATCATTAAGGGGACTCACGACTCTTAAGTTGAGGAAATAAGGCATATTTTCATACTTTTTGACTCTTTGTAACTATTTCAATTTACTCCCAATTTTTCTAAATTTTATGAATATGAGAAATTGATATATTTATTTTAATAAACAAATTTTCAACTCTCAAAATAATTTTAAATAATTTTTTTAAAAAATGCTTTAGATATACATTGTTTTTTAAGCATTTTTATTGTATACTGGGTTACACGCAGAACTATAAAATTAATTTTACACTTAAATGTATAATTCCTGTTTTACATTTAAAATAAATAATTAAAAATACGATTGAACATAAAACATTCAACATTAAAATAGTTTTTCAATTTTTTTAAAACTGCTCAAAATATACTTAAAATTTCCTTAAATTTTTGCCTTAATTTACCCCCTGAAAAAACAACAAAATGTGCAGTGATTGCAATAATTCTACTTCAGACGCAATAAAATAACATGATTATGCAGTGATAAAAATTTCATGGAATTATGTTTCATAGTTTTTGAGAAATCAGTTGCGGAATAATGCAAAATTACATTTTGAGAAAAATGAGTTTAAATTTTTTTTTACCATAAACTTGATCAGTAATTAAATATTTGGAATATCAATATCTCAGGAACTAAGCGGAATATTTTCATGCGGTTTGCTTTGTTTTATTCAGAAATGATCAGTCTTTAACATATATTTATTTCAAAAATTCGAATGTTTTAAAGATTTAAGGGTAGTGAGTCCCCTTAAGTTATTGAACAAAAATGGTTATTTAATTTTATAGAAAAAATAGCATACAAAAAAATGTAAGTAAATGTTACATCTGCAATGCCTCCGTCCAAGTACAGAAACATTGAAAGAGTACATCGGAGGCTGTTGACAAGGTTAACACATTCGGCAGTCTCTATTTACTCTGCAACACGTGTATACAAACACCGGAAGCGCTCGTCATTATAATCACAAATGCATTCGCTTATTTGTACCTGATCAAGACGTGAAATTATGTATGCGACTCTTCTGCACATGTTCCTCTCGCACTTCCGTTCCGCAGAATTGCGGGCGGATTTGTTTAGGGGAGGAGCGACTCTCCGTTACGTTGCGAGTGGTGGCTGACAGGTGCGTTGTTGTGGAGAGAGCGACCTTCACGCGGTGGCAGCGTAAAAACCCAGTCGATACACATCACTCCCACTCGCGGAGCGCCGCAAAAGGAGGTCCCCACGGGAGGGAGCTCGGATGGTGTGATTCCAGTGACATATTATGACGATCCGAGAAGAAAAGACGCAGTGCTAAATGAATG
The DNA here is from genome assembly GCA_907164885.2 of Dolomedes plantarius. Taxonomy (NCBI): domain Eukaryota; kingdom Metazoa; phylum Arthropoda; class Arachnida; order Araneae; family Dolomedidae; genus Dolomedes; species Dolomedes plantarius. The sequence goes on from OU015503.1 coordinate 2,528,942, forward strand.
CCATTAGGGTAGAAAGAAAAACAGTATGGTCCTGGCTGAAGTGGCTTTTTCTTTTCTTTTCATAGTTATTTCTCAAGATTCGGAGTACAGGTCTCTCATATATATATATATATATATATATATATATATATATATATATATATATATATATATGTATATGTATATACAGTTGAACCCCGTTATAACGAACTTCAAGGGACTAAAGGTTTTGTTCGCTATATCCGGTGGTTCGCTATATCCGAACCATTAAGAAAACTGTTAGAGTTCATAAAATGTATAACTCATTACTTGCTATGTATATTCAATAATGATGTATTGAAAGAATGAAAAAATCTATTAAAAAATATCATTAATGAATTAAATTAACTAAAATCGATTACATTAAACTGACACAATACTAATTAAATTAACTAAAAATGAAGACAATTGGAAATAAATTGATTTTATCTTTAATAGTTGCTCACTGCTTTGATACAGAAATAATCGGTAATCTTCTGCCGACGTGATGCCAATTTCAAAACCATTTTATGAATTTCTTTGTCCAATACATCAAATGACTCCAACACTCTTTCTTCCACTGTTTGCGAAGACAAAAACTCATTAATAACACTCATCACTGCTGTAGCATCTGCGATGGTGAAGATTTTGTCATTTATGAGCTCCTCTTCATCAGCATCAGAAGCAGAATCTTCCATTTCAGAATGATTCATTGTAATTTCTTCCACAATATCTTCATCACTCCGATTTTCACATGTAATGACTTCATCATCACATGTTTCGAACAATTGCACGCCACAATCTAAGAATGATGAAATTTTGTGCTTTTCTATCCACATCGCGATAGGTAAATCTCATTTTTTGCTTCTTCAACAGTCGTTGTATCTTCAGCATTCTTAAAAAGTTTAAAAATTAAAAAAAAATTCAGTTGTCGTCTGAAAAAAATGTTCGTTATAGCCGATTCTTAAGATTTCGGAGGTTTGCTATAAAAGGGTAAATTAGCATTAAATACAATAGGAAAACGGCGGGACCAAAAATTTCGTTCGTAATAACCGGGAGTTCGTTATATACCAGGTTCGCTATAACAGGGTTCGACTGTATATATATATATATATATATATATATATATATATATATATATATATACAGTGGTACCTCGACTTACGAGTTTAATTCGTTCCATGACTTAGCTCGTAACTCGAAATACTCGTATCTCGAATCCATTTTTCCCATTGAAATGAATGGAAATGCTATTAATTCGTTCCGGGCTCCCTCAAAACACCGCAATTCTTTTGCTATATGTTTTTAAATAGGAAAAACGTGTTTATAAACGACGAACATTGTATAAAAGCGCAATACAGTAGAATGTACTGCAATAAATTTGTTTTATTAAGTGTAATGTACAACATTTACCTGGGAGATCAGACGAAGATTCTGATGGAAGAGGAGGAGAAAGGCTGAACTGAAAAATTAAATCTTATTCGTTGATTTTTGATCTTTTCGCCCAGCTTTCCTCACTTTCTTTTTATTGCCAGCTACTCTCTTAAAGTGAACGAGTGAGACACGGAAGCTGGGCGATTGTTGCATCGTTCACTGTGGCTGTAATGTCCAGTTTCTTCATTCTGAGAATCCGAAGAACGTTTTCTCAGAATCCAATCTCTCGATTTAAGACTAGATAATAGTCTTAGAATAATATTATACAATTGTATAATAATTGTACATAAAGGTTGTAAATATTATATACTTCTTGTGTTCTCCTTTGATGAGCACGTAACAAGGCATTCGCTGCTCAAACTAGCGGTGGGATATCTGAAGCATGCTCGTAACCCGAATTTTAGCTCGTAACTCGAAGAAAAAAATCTACCGAGAGAATGCTCGTATTTCGAAAAACTCGTAAGTCGAGTTACCACTGTATATATATATATATATATATATATATATATATATATATAGTATATATATATTTGTAGAAAAATCGTAAGGGATATTCTTACAGACAAAATAATGTAGATAAAAATATTCAATTTAAATCTAATAGGACATACTAAAGAATATAGTACAGTTAATATAGTACAGTTTGAGGAACATATCTTTTACTGTATTTTAATTTTTTTTGATAATGTCCAACCGTATGCCGCATTAGCAAAACAAAACAAAAAACTTTTTTTTGTCTATTTGGTTGTTATGCACGTGACGATAAATTTATTTAAAGTACCATAAAAAGAAATCACGTTATCAGCATTTAATAAATTAAATTCTAAAAATGAATCTTTAAAAATTCACCAAAAATCAGAAAATGGAGGTAAAGATTTTTCTTTTGAAAAACAACTCAACTGAAATTAACATATGTAAGGAATGTTATCATTACTTGTCATCATAAATATTGGTTGTTAAGGGGTAGTTGGAGCTCAGCCAAAAAATTTATAACCATTGCTAAATTCACTAAAAGTCCGATTCTACAACATCGTGATTAAAAAATGTGAATATCCATTGCTTCAGAACACAGTTAAATATAAGACTGAGAAACTCAACACCATTCATTTTAAAAATTACATCCCTATTCGTATGTACAATTTTTCAAAATTAAGATATCTACACTTTATCATTACATCAAATAAGAAATTGTTTGGGAAAATATTTTTTTTACAAAAAAAAAAAAAAAAAAATGAGTAAACATTCAGCAAGAACTAAAATATAGTGTGGATTACATCACTCTCTGTATGTACTATTGTTCACAATTCAGATATCTCCACTTAATCGAACCAAATAATAAATTGTTGGGAAAATTTCTTCACTTAAAAAAATGGAGTAAAAATTCAGCAAGCACTGAAATATAGTGTAGATTACAACTATGATATTCATAAAACTTCTTGATATACACAGTTCAGTACTTCAGAAGTAGGAGATACTATAGTGACAGAATCAAAAGAACGGACTCTAGATAAACCTACGTACAATTGTCCACGACTAAACAATTTGATAGGTCTAAACATATTTTGTCCAAAGATCAACCGTTGTAACAAATGCCAACACTACACACACGCGGTTATTTAACTGCGGACAGCCGCTAATGTTTACATCCGGTAGTTGCAGATGTTGCCATTCGGAGTGTAGAAGTATCGTTAATTTTTGTGCCGCATACCTACGCGTTTTATATATATAGAGATTCTAAAAATGAATCTTTAAAAATTCACCAAAAATCAGAAAATGGAGGTAAAGATTCGAAAAAGATTTCATTTTAAAGGAATTTTTAGGATCATTCTTGTGATATAAATTTTATAACCCTCAAATTATTAATTTAAATGCAAAATTAAAAAAAGTTACAAAAACAGAGCACCCTCGGTAACGAAAGCCGAACCGCTAACCATTTTATTTATATCAATGGCATTTTCGAGAGATTTTATGACTCCGATAACTGAAGATAGAGTCAAACAACACGGGAGCTATACTATGGTTCAATTAAGCAATCACAACCATATAATCAACCTCGGTCGCATTAACAATTTCATAGGAGAAGAAACATTATTATGATATGATATGATATGATATGATATGATCTCCA
>OU015503.1:2535000-2572500 GCA_907164885.2 Dolomedes plantarius
AAAAATGCAAAGGCATGCGATTCACGGGAAGTTCTGTGGCGAAGGGTTTTAAAGCGATAAATTAATATTACTAGGGATTAGATTAAGAAAGGGAATTTAAATGTTAGAATGGAGGGCATAAAATTTAAGATATTACATATATATATACAGTGGAATCTCGATCTATCGTTTTGCAAGGGACCGATTGAAATGAACGGTAAATGCGGGAAAACGATAGATGCGGAAAAACATAACAAAGCAATATGATCGTGTATATATATATATATATATATATATATATTTATGTGTGTGAAGGCCCTGATTTTCCATTAAGCCCGATAGGCCCTGGCCTAGGGGCCCCCGAATGTTGGGGCCCCCCAAAATTTTTATTTTAAAAGAAAAAATATTCCCAATTAAATTTTTTTAAATTTTAACTTTTTTAATAGGAATTTTTTTATATATCCTTTCAAATTTGATTAATTGGTTCATAATATGTATAGTTATATGTATAGTTCATCATATGTATGTTATAGTGTATATAAGGGATTAATAAGTTTTCCTGGTTGCATTGTATAGGTGTTTTAATGATGAAGTTAATATGTTGTATTGCTTTTTGTTATTTGATAATGTTCTAGGCTTCTACGCTTCAAATAGCCAATTCTTGGTAAAATGGAACTTTCACAATAATTCATAATCATTTTTTTGTGCCTCAATTTTGGAAATTTTTACGCCCACATCAGTGTTAGGGGGGGCCCCATCCCGAGTTGTGCCTATAGTCAAGAATTTTCTAAATCGGGCCCTGTGTGTGTGTGTGTGTTGTGTATTTATGTATACACACACACACACAGCTTCAAGTAAATAGCTTCAAGTAAATTAATATTTTAATATGTACAGGGTGTCCATAATTAAAGTCCCATTTTCAAAAGGCTGCAAAAAAAGAACCACTGGTCAGAACGACGTCAAATTTTTTTTATTTCCAATGGCAGAGAGATGACAGAATAACAATAAATAACACACACACAAAAACAGAAATAGAATAGAACTTGAACACAAAAAGTCATAAGATGTCTTCTCGCCTCCCAATATTTATCGGTGACGGAAGCTCCACGAAGAGCTCTACAGTGGAGAATGTGGTGGCTATCCATAAAAAAATTGCTACAGCAGATGGTACAGTGTGGCGCAGGCATCAGACCAATGCGGTAGAGGTGCGCAGTCAAACAGTCATGTGCTGTGAAAAGACGGAAACGCGCCACAGCCTCACGGCGTGGCCAGTCCGGGATGTTGTTTGGCGTAAGATTTTTCCACTGCTTACCAGATGTCCTTTCCATTAGCTCTGAATGGAAATTAGTGGAGATGACGTCAAATTTGAACTGAATATACTGGAAGAAGGGGGAAACGATTTGGCACAGTAAAAAAAGTTCCAAAATGTATCAATAGATGGCACTGTAACTCGTTGGAACTTTTTTTTATTATGTCAAATCGTTTCCCTCTTCTTCCAGTATATTCAGTTCAAATTTGAAGTCCTTCTGACCAGTGGTTCTTTTTTTTTTTTGCAGACTTTTGAAAGTGGGACTTTAATTATGGACACCCTGTATGTATACATTAAAATATAAATTTACCTGAAGCTGATTATTCCGCCATGACTGAAAATTTTCCTCGTACTCTCGAAAAGTCCAGCATGTTTCCCAAGGGGTACGCGTACCACAGTTTGAGAACCTCTGGTGCGGAGGGAGAAATTTAAATCGAAGCGCATCTCCCGCCCTGATTGGTCGCAGCCCAACAAGAATAACCAGTCTCCGATCTTCCACACTGCCGTTCTGCCGTATTTGTCTATCTGCTCCGGCAGGCTCGGCGATGTGCAGTTATATCATATTGTTTTCAGCATCCTTTAGGCGTCAATCCACTTGTTGCTCCTGGGGCTAGCGACCTCACTCGGCGGGGTGGGCGTGTGCCGAAGGTCAGATGGGGGCGCGCCCCCCCTCGCGCGGGGGCGTGCCTTGCACCCATACCGCACGCGAACGCCCGCGTGTGCCGGTGAGCCCCACACCCTCTGCTGATGAAATCGAACGAGAAAAAAATGTATAGGGAGTAGTGCACCTGAGAGTTGTTTCTCCCTAAACTGGAATGTAGGGATTTTTCGGGAACAATGGAGGGGGAATTTCTTTAACCTCGGCTCATTAAAATTTTTGCGCTGATCCATTTGGGAGAATTTTTTTTGTTCTTTGTTTTAACTATCAGCTAACAGGTAACAGGTCACTGGATTTGTCTATCATGTGTCGGATGTTTGTCGGTGCAAAGCTTAGAGTAGTGGGTTTTCTAACCCGTGGTACGCGGACCAGAGTTGGTCGTAGAAAACCCATTAAGGCTACTATGTACTAACCCCATTGGATTCGCTCACCTCAATGTTAACCTGTGGAGAAAATTTGTCCACGGATTGCCGACTTGGAATCAAAGATTTTTTTTAAAAAATTGTACTCCGTCACAGCGAAAGAAATTTTACATTTGTATGCATTTTTCGTTTTTTTTAAAAAATGCAATTAATATTTTAAAATTTAAATTATTTGAGGAAAAATCTGGTATTAGCGTGTTTTAAACGCTCATAAATTCCTTCGGTGGACGAAATTTATAAAATGAATCCTGTAGCGCTTTGCAGAAAAGTTCGGGCTATCTGACAATACCAATTTTATTTGATTATCAGCATTCATTTACCTGTAAATATTTGACAAAAATATATTTTAAATAAAAAAATTGGGGCTTAACCCCCCTATAGAGAGAGAGCCATTACAATCCCTCAAAATGTCAATCCTAAGGGGGTTGGAATTCTCTAACTGTCAACTGGACTCCTCCCACCACAAGAGTCTGCAAGAAGAGGAAAAAGGAAATAATATTTTTTTCTTAGTACATAGCAGCCTTAAGAGTTCCGTGAAGTCAGCAGTCATAAAAAAATTTGTTTCCTCGTTTCTAAAGAACCGCGAATCGAACATTTTTAAAAAATTGGGATTATAAATTTTTAAGCTTACAGGAATTCTATACACTTCTATGGTGTATAGCTTTCTTTTGTCTTGGTTCATGTGTAGTAAAATTACATCTCTAACAGTACCATAAAACGGGGTGAATCGGAACACTTTTCAACTTTCAACTTAAAAATCAAGTGTAATAAGATCGTTTACGTACATATTTTTGACTTTAAAACTTGGGTCTTACCCCAGGGCCCGATTTAGAAAATTCTTGACTATAGGCACAACTCGGGATGGGGGCCCCCTAATACTTTTGTAGGCGTAAATTTCCCAAAATTGACTCAAAAAAAATAATCATGCATCGTTGTGAAAGTACCATTTTACCAAGAATTGGCTATTTGAAGCGTAGAAGCCTAGAACATTATTAAATAACAAAAAGCAATACAACATATTAACTTCATCATTAAAACACCAATACAATGCAACCAGAAAAACTTATTAATCCCTTATATACACTACAACATACATATGATGAACCAATCAATCAATCAAATTTGAAAGGATATATAAAAAAAATTGCTATTCAAAAAGGTAAAATAAATAAAATTGAATTGGGAATATTTTCTTTTTTTTTTCCTTTTAAAATTAAAATTTTTTGGGGGCCCCCAACATTCGAGGGGCCCCTAGAATGAAAAATGAGGTCCTGTCTTACCCTCTTCTTTGAGGATCAACCCCAAAAATGCTGGGAAAAAAAACATGGCTTGCATTTATTTTGATTTTATTTTCATGGTGTTCCGATTCACCCTGCAGATAGGAGTGAATCGGATCATTAGTTACAATTTATGTATTTTTCTATTTAAACATTTACATGGTGAATAGGAACAAGTAATAATGCATTGGGGGGAATAGGAACACAAGATTATCCTTAAAAAATCCTATATTGAGACAGAAAAAAAATTGTTTTTGTTAAAATAATTGTCAAAACAAATCATAGGTATGTTTGAAAGAGTTTCAGTTCCTCTCCTTACCTAATACAAAAAAAGATCATCCAAACTGTCTATAAAACTTATCATATTTTTTAATCTACTAGATGTTTGTGCATTGTAAATTGGCTGCAACCTCCTTAAAATATCTTGAGGAAGGAAAAAGAATCCTCATCTGTTTCAGAAAATATCTTCATTCCAGGGAGCTTTTTGTAAAACAAGCCTATCTAGCCATAATCTTGTGGGCGTAAAACTTTGCTCACATAGAGTCTGCATATGGATTGCTTTTTTCTATATACCTTAATGATAACGTTGTCATCTGGAGAAAAATCTTCTAGTACAACTGGGTTTTCTGGAACGTCGAAACTAGGCTCCTCTTCTGACATTGATTCAAGCCTGAACTCTTGATCACTGTCTTGAGGGGAGAAATAAGACTCTTCTTCAGTCGTCGAATCTTGTGTGGCAACTCTCAAATTCAACTTCTTTTCAGGCTTGGTTTTTTTAACTGTCAGGTTACTGGCCACTCCGGAGGTCTCCTGCTAAGGTTCATTTGGGTCGTCAAAATCCTTCACTTGAATAGTTTTGCCTGGCGTCACATTAACCTTCGTTCTCCTTTTTGGGGGTCTTGGGTGTATCATACTGTCTTAAGGAAGTAGCAGTTCCTTAAACGAATCGTCTATCGCTACACATGCAGAAGCAGGTGATGTTATTGAAATCTGACTGCTGTTCTGGCTGTCAGTACCGGTACCAGCAACAGCTTGCTTACTGCCAGTCAACATCTTGAGGACCGGGTTAGGGCAAAAAGGTACAATGCCACAATTCTTATAACCAGATACAACATTTTCTTTATTAAGTGTTTTTAGAAGCTTCTTTAGTAAGGATGAAAATTTATCTTTAGGCAGAGATGCCTCAGGTCTTCCAGGGCCCAGCTTCAAGAGTTAATATGACAAGAGTTAATATGATCCACTGATAAGTTCGACGATAGATTGTCCCCTATGAGAACTTTTGGACCTTATTTATTGATTTTGCTTAAGTATGAAGGGATAAAAAGTGAGAAAAAAACACATTTTATAAATAATATATATAGATAGACTGAAGTTCATATTCGAAAAGGTGAATTACCTAAAGACTATAAATGCAGGAGAAAGAAGCATGGTCAACTTCAGAGGAAGAGGGTAAAGTTAGATTTTTTTTCTCTTTTTTTCTTATTTTGTGCTTATGTGTTAGAAATTGAATGCGCTATGTGATGCGGTCGGCAGCGCCTGTATAAGACAACAGTTGTCTGGCGAAGCTGTTAGATCGGTTCCTGCTGGTACAATAACAGGTTGTCACGATTTATATGACTTTGAACGTGGCTTTATAGTCGGCGCATTAGAGATGGGACATAGCATTTCCGAGGTAGCGATGCAATTTGGATTTTAGCTCATGACAATTTCTCGAGTGTACCGTGAATATCAGGTATCCGGTAAAGCATCAAATCTCCGACAGAGGTGCGGTCGGAAAAAGACCTTGAAAAAACGAGACCGTCGGCGACTGACGAGAATCCATAAACGAGATAGAAGTGCAACACTTCCTCAAAATGCTGCGTATTTCAATGCTGGAACATCAACAAGTGTCAGCGTGCGATCTGTCCAACGGACAGTCATTGACATGGGTTTTCGGAGCCGCAGGCCCACTCGTGTACCGTTGTTGACTGCACAACACAAAGCTTTGCGCCTCGCCTGGGCCCGTCAAGACCTCCATTGGACTGTTGATGACTGGAAACATGTTGCCTGGTCTGACGAGTCTCGTTTCCAATTGTATAGGACGAATGGACGTGTACGGGTATGGAGACAACCTCATGAATCCATGGACCGTATATGTCAACCGTGGACTGTTCAAGCTAGTGGAGCCTCTGTGATGGTATGAGGCGTGTTCAGTGGGCGTGATATGGGACACCTGATACGTCTAGAGACGACTCTGACAAGTGACTGGTACATAAGCATCCTGTCCGATCATCTACACCCATGTCCATTGTCCATTGTCCATTGTAGGAATACACACAATGTCCATTGTGTATTCCGACGGACTCAGGCAATTCCAGCAGGACAATGTGACACCCCACACGTCGAGAGTTGCTACCGAGTAGCTCCAGGATCATTGTTCTGACTTTAGACACTTCCACTGTTCACCTAAATCCCCAGACATGAACATTATTAAGCATATCTTGGATGCATTTCAACGTGCTGTTCAGAAGAGATCTCCACCCCCTTGCACTCCGATGGATTTGTTGACTGCCCTGCAGGCTTCATGGTGTGAATTGCCTCCAGGATACCTTCAGACATTAGTCGAGTTCACGCCCGTCGTGTTCCGGCACTTCCGTCTGCGCGTGGGGGCCCTACACGATATTTAGCAGATGTACCAATTTGTTTGGATCTTCAGTGTATATTTTTACTCAAAATGTCAGTTATGCTATTAAGTAGACTAATAGGGATACATTCAATACTCAGGAGTCTTACCAAAAAGTTGTCGTTCTTAAACTACTCAGGAGCCACAATTGATCGGTCCGGCTCTGGCTACTTCATTATAGGAGTAAGTGAATTGACGTTGTTGTCTATGAGGATGTAACACTGGGATTCGAACAAGACCCACGAAAATGGCAGCAAACCGCCATGCAATGTGGAAGAACAAAATAAAACTTACTTCCCTCTAAACATTTCACTGTTATAAGTGTTATGACTTACTTCATGGAACGAGAATCAATAAAGCTAATCCAAAATTACAATGGATCCTAAACATAGAGTGATTTTACGAATGACACTAAATACAAAAGTAGGAACACGTTATCGACAGAAAAAAACATGTCGAGGCAAAGGATCACACTGGTGTCTAAAGCTTTATTCCCATAATATCAAGATTCTCATTAAGACTGCAATGACATGCATGCATGATGCAGTTCGAGTACCTTAATAACAATTCATTTTGCTTCGACGCATATCTATAAGGTAGCTGTATTTTTCTGTCTCATATTCGGTAAAGAACATTGCAACTTAGAGACCATTGCATCGTGATGGTTAGACAAGCCGGAATTCGATACTGGGGATACTGGGATCGAATCCCAGCAAGTACCACTGAATACATTTGGATTTACGCCGGGCAGGACATATTAAATCCGTAGACCCGAAAGTCCTTCAATGTGAAATGTGGGTGAGAGGAGGGTACGATTCCACCAGATTTCGTCCCTGGGGTTGTTAAGCCTAAATTGTGGTGGCACAAGGGGCGCTATGTTGGTTTACGTATACGGTGCTCCTCTGTATATATATATATATATATATATATATATATATATATATATATATGTATATACAGTGCTCGATTTCTAGAAATAGAGGTGCCGGAACGGTATCCTTCCGGGGTGTGTAGGGGGGTATTCCAAATTATTGATAAAGAGAGGTACCTAAATAGAGGTACCGGAACGCCGTTCCGGCGCGCTCCGCCTGAAATCTAGCCCTGTATATATATATATATATATATATATATATATATATATATATATATATATATACAGGGTGTCCATAATTAAAGTCCCACTTTCAAATGGCTGCAAAAAAGAACCACTGGTCAGAATGACTTCAAATTTGAACTGAATATACTGGAAGAAGGGGGATACGATTTGGCATAATAAAAAAAAGTTCCAAAATGTATCAATAGATGGCGCTGTAACATTTTGGAACTTTTTTTTATTATGCCAAATCGTTTCCCCCTTCTTCCAGTATATTCAGTTCAAATTTGAAGTCATTCTGACCAGTGGTTCTTTTTTTTTTGCAGCCTTTTGAAAGTGGGACTTTAATTATGGACACCCTGTATATATATATATGTATATATGTATATATGTATATATATATATGTATATAAATATGTATGTATGTATATATATATATATATATATATATATATATATATATATATATATGTATATATATATATATATATATATATATATATATATATATATATATATATATATGTGTGTGTGTGTGTGTATAGCTAGATAGAGAGATATAAGCATAATTTCTCATTTTGATGGACAATGTTCGGCCAAATTAATATGTGAAAGTTCAATGAATATGTTACATTGCTGCTGATTACAGCTCTATTGATAAGAGAGGTTACGGCACCTACTAAAACGGGATTTTTTTAAAGTTATGGTAGCTGTACTGTTGTAAAAGAAACACAATAGTAACTTGAGACTGTACGAGGGAGTATTTCTGCCTCCAAAACAAAGCACATCTAAAAATTGGGCGTTGTTTGTCTTAAAGTGTAGCGACGGAACAAAGGTCGGGGAATTCCCCATCCGAAACTGAATCTCATCTAAATTCTACCTCGCGACGAGCGAAGGAAGATCTACATTTCCGGCCTCGAACCGTACTGGACGCGGTAGCGGCAAGGGCGACGCTACGAATATCGCATAAGTGCATGGGTGTAGTGTTCTTTCTCTCTGATAAAGTGTTCAGAGCAGCTCTTTATCACGGACAACTCGGTTCCTATAGCAGCATTGCTGAAGGGACAAAAGATGCATCGAGAACTTTGCTTTTGTTTCGGGAGGGTGGTTACAAAAAATTTCGAAACCACACTACTCCCTCAGCAAGAATTCGCGAGTTGTGGTTTGTGGAGGGTTTTATTGGTGCGGAGACGGAAATCGCAGGAGAGACTCACAGTTGATATAGACTAAATCAATTTTTTTTTACCAATGCGGAGGTACTTGTCGTGAAGACATAGCCTATAATTCACTGCAGTTTTGCTGGCCATTTTATTATGGCCACAGGGGTGGCTCCAGTTCCGAGTCTTTTTTTTTTTTTTTGGGGGGGGGGGGGGGGGTGAGGGCAACGTTGGCTCTTAGGGTTATATATATATATATATATTATATATATAATATATATATATATATATATATGTATGTATATATATATATGACTGCAATAATTTGTAATATGGCGGGTGTAATAATACTCTCGATATATATATATATATATATATATATATATATATATATATATATATATATATATATATATATATATATATATATATATATATATATATATATATATATATATATATGATTTCCGCTTATAAGAATCACGTTTGTTATTACTGTTTTTGATTTTTATAAGCGGTTGATTCTTATAGCCGAAATTTAGGTTTTTGGACAGGCACACACACACCTATATATACATATATTAGATAATTTACCATAAAATACTCTTTAATTTACGTAAATTATATTTTATTAAAGTAATTTTTAATAAATTTAAAATTACAACTTAATTTCTAGACCTATAAGTAGATATCATACATATGATTATAGTAAGAGAAGAAAAAAATCCAATATTTGTTACAACATACCTGCTTAACAGTTTTAACAATTCAACCTCAGGAAGGGAGCAAGAAAAAGTTTTCTATGGTAGTTTGACGTAATGAAGTTTCGGGAGGCTGTTTATACCTCTTTAAATACTAATAGTCTCAGTCGAAGATTCGCCTTCTAGCTTACGTTTCACAGTTTGATAACGTGCTGAATCTAAATGTCACATTTTTCTAAGGGATAGTGGACACTTCGCGAAAGTTTTATGTCTTTAAGGGTCCAGGAAGCCGCAACCAGGATGTAGGAGGTGGGAAAAAAGAGTCCCTATTTTTGTTTGTCAGTGGAGAAAAGTGAAATCGGACCCGGACGGTTAAAGATGCCCGTGGGTCAAGCTAATAGGACAGTTGTGTGCTAAAGCGTTTAAGGGGAAACTATTATGTTATGTCTAACAAAGAAAGGGATAAATTTTACGACTATATTCCATCCCATCTTATCAATCTTTCTTTTAAAAAAAAGAAAGAAAAAACTTCGTGCCTTTTGAGAGTTTAAGTGGCTTTTTTGGAAAAATGAAAGGAATGCGAAGAGTGTAAACTGATTCTTAAAACCGGTGGATTGATTCTTTAAATCGAAAATTTTAACATGGAAATAATGCATTTGTTTTTGTTTTCGCGATACTGATTCATATAAACGGTTGATTCTTATAACCACTGATCACTATAAGCTGTGGTTACTGTATATATATTTATAATAAATGCGACGATCATTGTATACAACTGATGTAAAATATATATATATATATATATATATATATATATATATATATATATATATATATATATATATATATATTTATTTATTTATTTATTTATTTATAAAAAAATCGGAAGGGATGTTTATTTTTTGTGGATAATATCTAAGCGGTGGTTACTGTATATATATATATATATACAGTCGGACCTCTATTTAACGAACCTCTATTTTGCTAACTTTTCCTTGAAACCAAGAACATTTTGCGAATTTCTTCGTAAAATAACCTGTAAATAGCGAAGTGCATTCTCTATTTAACGAACTTTTTCTTGTGATCCAATGCTTTCTTCTCCATATTTCTCAAAATATTTCTGAACATTTCAAACTTATTCTTTCTTTTGACACATTAACTTTCTTTTAACACATTCCGACGCGGATTACAGTTTGAAGAAAATACGCCTGAAGGGGTTTTTTGTGAATTGCTAAGATGAGAGAAGTATTATGAGAGAAAACACTTTTTCAAACAAAAAACTCAGACAAAATTAACAGACTTTATCAGTAAGTAAATTTAAGGACGCATGTGGTAATGTATGCTATGCGATAATGTCATTAAAATTCATTAATTTTAATATAATTTTTTTAAATTGAAAATACAGTGTATTCCCGGAAAATGTTTTGTTGTATCCTTCTTTTCCTTGCACATTTCTGTTTGATGGGTAAGATATATAAAACAAATAGACATTAATTTACAAAATAAAGGTGTAATCAATTACTTTTTTTAATAATATTTAGCTTTTATGAATTTAAAATCTGTTTTGTGTAGTTTAAAGTATTTTAAAATGTAAATCTCTATTTTAAGAATTTTCCATATAACGAACTTTTTTTTGGGATTTAGCGACTTCGTTAAATAGAGGTCCGACTGTATATATGTATATATATATATAAGAAATAAACATCGTGTCATTTTAAATTTAAACTCATTTAGTATTAGGTCTACGATTATATATTTTTTGGCTATGAAAAAAAAAATATGCCGGGTGTGTTTGGGAGGGGCAGTTGCCCCTACTGCTCCCCCCTTGGCGCCGCCAACTTGAGGCACCATATAGGCGGACCAGCATTGCTCCCTATGAAATAGGGTTTTCGATTTTGAGCAATTTTTTTAAAACCCGGGTTTCGGGTTTGACCGGGTTTTTTTTATTTAAAACCCGGGTTTACCCGGGTTTACTTAGTTGGTTCCAGGGGGTCAATAGCAAAGAACTAAAATAATAAATAGTTTATTAGAGGCATTTAATTTATTTCGGAATTTCAAATATAAAAAATAACAGTAAATAAATATAATGTTAATTAACATATACATATATGTGTAACATAAATAAAAGTGGTACAAATACCTCATTTTTTATAAAACTGCCTTACATCATTGCACTCAACGTATCATCATTGAGTCGGCTTCTGAGTGTATTAGCAAAGAGACCCATTGCAGAAAATGCTCGTTCTGCTTCCACCGAAGTTGGTCGAATTGTTGTTAAAGACCTGTAAAGTTTATCTAGCATTTCAGGTCGGCTTTTTGTTGCCCGAAACAACTCAATTTCTTTTCTTATGATATATGCACCTGATTTTGATTTTTTATGATTTTCCTTATTATCATTCTCCTGCAGAAACATACCAAGCTCATCAGATAGGGACATCTGTTTAGTACAAACACCATTACTCGTAGCATCACCTTCAATTCCATCTTTAACTCTCACCTCAACTGCTACTTCTGGTTCAGACTCTGAGCCATTATCATTTACGTTGTATAGTCGTTTTATTGAGGTTGTTACCAGATCAAATATTTTGTTTTTAAAAATTTTACTACCAAACTCATCATATGATTCATTGACGAAATCGGAATTTTTCAAAAATTTAATGAGATGAGCCAGCTCTGGGTTTCGACGCTCTTTGAATCGAATTTCAAATTTTTGAAGTAGAGCATTCGCGATAGGAGTGTTTAGATTTCTTAGCTTATTCACTGTAAATGCTAATTCTTTTTCAGAAAGAGTAAGTTCGGCTTCTTCTTTACATATTTATTGCACTGCGACTTCAAGGGGAATAAGCGCATCACATAATTCTTTAATCTTGTCTAATTCCTGATTATTGAGATCAAATTGATAATCTAGTTGAAACATTGCAAATTTAACTTCTTTCCTCATCTCATAAAAACGCTGCAGCATTTTAAAAAGAGAATTCCATCGGGTTTTAGAGTCCAGCAAAAGATTCTTCTCTTTACCAAAGGTTTCCAAAGTCTGTGGTTGCAGATTTGTATCATTACGAACAGGGGACTTTCGGAACATTTTGACCATTTTCCTGACTTTTACAACAATCTTCTGAAGCTCAGGAATAAATATTGTTTGGTTGTCTTTGTACTCAGTGGGTTCTTCAACAGAATCCTTATTTTCATCTTCATGGTCAGAGTCACATTCTTCAGTTTGCTCATTTTCTTGGTCAGTCTGTTCTTCTGATCTAATTTCTGAACTTTTATATAGAACATCACAGACTACCAAATGAATAGCATGTGCCATGCAAACAATATGGAATGGGCTAGTATAACGGCCATACTTCAACATTATGCTTGCACTATCAGTGATTGAAGCTACCACATCATCATCCAATGAAATGTCATACTCGCTGAGCCTTTCTTTTACAATCTGAATTACTTTTTCTGCATTTACGCTTCCCATAACACTAATTAGAAAAAGAGATTGGAAACCGGTGGAATAGTGTATATTCAGGTTGATAGATCTATGGTTTCGTATTGATGTGGTTTCATCAAAACTAATTGGAAACCGACCATTGTCCTCTTTGATTTCTCTGATGTTTTTAATGATTTTGCACTGCACAGTTTGAAAATGTTTCACAAATAAAATTTTTGTTTGGCTAGGACTACTAGGAAGGAGCACACTAGATGCTTTAAAAGCTGGTCTTATCAATGAACTATTGGCAAGCTGATGAAATGTCATACCATCTACAGCAACTAATTTTGCTATAACCTCTTCAACAGACTGTTCATTTTTTGTGAAACAGACAACTGTACATTTTTTGTGAAATTTTTTTTGTGCTGGGAATCCCCAACTCATAAACTTGAGTGAAATAGAGCTATGGGGTACGCCGCCGCCAATATATCTCCATCTCACTCCGTCTCATTGCTTTTTTATTCATTTGTTTGAGAGCCGTACCGAGTCCGACTTGTTAAATTCAGTCTTGGTTCTAAATTAAGGAATATAACTCGTATTCTATTGTATCAGATAAATAACTAATTCCCCGGGTTTACATTAAAAATTCCCCGGGTTTCGGGTTCGTAAAATGTTTAAAAAAACCCGGGTTTTCGGGTTCGGGGAAACCCGGGTCAAAAACCCTACTATGAAGGGACGACACGAATGAGGTATTTTAGTGGCGCGACGCCGGGATTCTATCCGAGCACACTCAGCACTGAAAGCCAGCACGCTGTACCACAAGGCCTCCATGGCCCGTAAATACGCAAATAATGTGCAGATTAATAAATCATGTGCAAATTAACCTTCCAGCTACGGGGAGACGGCGAAATCGAGTTCTACTTATTCTGATAAAAGGATTTAACAGTGTGAAGATTAATGATTTAGTACAGAACGGTTATGTATGAAATAGTATAAATTTAATGACTGTTTTATACTAATCAGTTTTAGAGTAAAGGTAATAACAACCCAAAGGATAAAGATTCTGGTTGATGTAAAATTCGGAATTTTGCAAATATCTGGTGACCTGACTAAAGTTTACCTAGGTGGGTATGCAACATCCAAAGTCATTACAAATTCTGGATGCATGGAATTGGATTCTTTTTCTCAGGTCCGACGGGACGGGGGGGGGGGCGGAGAGGAAGATGCACCCTTCACACCTGTTCAGGGGTTCGGCGAATACCTGCGAACTCGACAGTAGTCTTTTTACCGGGCCGAACGCCACCTCTTGACACCCCTGCTTGCATCGATTCTCGACCGAGTCTATTTTTTATTTTAGTTATTAATTTTTTGTTTTATGGCTGGTTGAAAGCGCTTCAGCATCGTTTCTCTAAATATAGTCTAATGGTAATCTTTAGCTGTATAGGTCCAACAGTTTTAAAGCCGATCTCGAATTGAGCCCCCAATGACTAGCGAATACGTGTTTGGAGACGTCCCGGACAACGCTGGGATACCAACCTGACTGTGTTCCGCCATACGGGCAGACAACCAGGAGTGATGGTATGGGGCGTCATTTCCCTTCATAGCAGGACCCCCTTTGGTTGTCATTCGGGCACCCTTACACCACAGCGGTACGTCGATGATATTCTACATCCCATTGTGTGGTTCTTCAAATCACACCATCCTGGGCTTACATTTCAGCAAGATAATGCCCGCCCGCACACGGCGAGAGTTTCTACTGCTTGTCTTCGTACTTGCCCAACGCTACTTTAGCCAACAAGGTCGGCGGATCTCTCCCCCATTGAGCACGTTTGGAACATTATGTGCAGGGCCATCCAGCCAGCTCGGGATTTCGACGATCTAATGATCCAATTGGACAGAATTTGGCACGATAACCCGCAGGAGGACATCCGCCACCTCTATCAGTCAATACCAAGCCGAATAAGTGCTTGCATAAGGGCCAGAGGTGGACCGACGCGTTATTGACTTTTTCACTTCGTGAAGCTCTTTTTCTTGAATAAATCATCCAATTTTTCTCAAATTGTAATCATTTGTTTTTCTGAACATGTACATCACATCTCCTGATTTTCGTCCCGTTCGGAAAACTCCTTCTCGGTGCGTCGTTCTTTTTGTCGAAGAGTATATATATATGTATATATATATATATATATATATACAGTGGAATCTCGATCTATCGTTTTCGAAGGGACCGACCGAACTAAACGATGGATGCGGGAAAACGATAGATGCCGGAACATACAGAAAAGTATTAACATACCTTAAAGTTTGATATCCCTAAAATATATTTACTCACACACATAAATGCCTGCATAGTGTAACTGAAGATAAAATTACAAAGTTGTACTGAAATCCAACATAATAATAATAAAATAAAGAAATACACGTAGATACACAGGAATCGTGATTCAAATAAAAGTACTTAATCGTCGTTTGTTTTTTGGCGGTTTTCTCTCCACAAGTAAACAATATTTTTTTTTGTTGCAAATTGCATTCTTTTCGGTATCGGCTATTGTGTGAGAGTATAAAGAAGCGGAGTATAAAGAATTGTTTGTAACTAGAATCATTCCATTGCACCGGATGGGGTCCGACATAAGACCACCTGGAAGTTCTGCTTCCGGGTGAAACACTCATCGGTCAGTGTAGAACTGCAGTAATCAGAATATTCTCACACACTAGACCAAACACCAGGACGCCTCCATCCCAAGGCCAACAAAAAAGCTTACTGTGAGACATTGCTGATAAGAACAGAAATGTTGAATAGTCGGTGAATTTGGAATGAGTTGCTGAAAATAGGGTACTCCAGGGGCTAAAGAATTAAGGAACACCATCGACGAACAAATAATGGGACTGGTACAATAAAGCGAAACCAGGCTAAACAAGAGAGAACAACGAGACCGTGCATCTCAAATGTTCTGCTCATTGTTTAATTAGAGCGTCATTCTAGCTCAATCCAGACATTTATATTTCAGGTTCAGTTATTATGAAAAAACTATCGATCCGATAAATTAATGTAAAGCTGCGATATTCAGAACGAATATTGCGGGAAAACGATGGATCGAGGAACGATCCATGCGGTCTTTTTTTGCTTGTTTTCTATGGAATTTATTCGGGACTGGGTGAAATAAACGATACATACGGGAAAACGATCGTTCCCCGAATGATCGTTTTCCCGTATATATGTATATATATATATTCTAAAAAAAAGTAATATATTCTAAAAAAAAATAACTCCCGTTGCAGCAGCCGCTGCACGCCGCTGTCAAAAGCTTGTCACGCTATCTCCTCCGAAACCGCTGGGGGTATGGGGTCGATACCGATACCAATAGATGCAGAAAAATGTAGAGAACAAAGTTTGACATGTCTCACCTTCGTCGGACTTTTTTTGTAAATTTTATGTTTTGTGGGAAAATGTTGACTCTTTCATCTTCAGATTACGTTAACTCGCCAAAAAATGATCGTTGAATTTTAATCTTTTTACAGTCTAAGACATTTCTCTTTCAAACTAGACCTCATTTGTTTAAAGATATTTTAAAACAGACTAATATTTTCATCAAAAAATGATACACAGTTTTTCAAAAAATATAGTCCCCTATGTGGATGTAATATCGATGCTCCTCGAGTTTTTATCTTACAAAGAAAATATTTACATCATCTGGAAGCTGAAAGCTTTCTTATTCATATAAACCTCATTTCAAGTCTATATCTTAAATTTTCGATTTTTAATTGAATTTTAAAGCTGAAAATTCAACAGTGATGAAATGTCCTTCGCATTAAGGGTGACAGCAGTAAATGGATGGTAGCTGTTACATTGCCCGAGAATCTCCCCTATGTATCTCGCAAATAGCTATAACAGAGGAGCGAACGTAGCGAGCCTAGGGACGAAGCCCCTAGTATATATATATATATATATATATATATATATATATATATATATATATATATATATATATATATATATATATATATATATATATTTATATATATTTATATTTATATTTATGTATAGGCGAATAATAATTCACCACAGTTTACTGGCCATTTTATTATGGGGTAGAATACAGGCGTACCAGCATTACCCCCTATGAAGGGACGACACAAACGGAGGTATTTTAGTGGGGAGCGACGCCGGGATTCGATCCGAGCACCCTCAGCGAGCTGTACCGCAAGGCCACCACAGTCCCAATTGTCAGTAATATACCACGACGAAAAGCAGGTGATGCCAAAGAAAAGGATTTCTTTAAAATAATTTAAAGGAATCATTCCCGAAGGCGGGCGGACACTTTTAAATATGACAGAGTGTTACAAAGAGAGAAGATTGTGAAGGGAAGTTAAAATAACACTCTTCGACGGGATAGTTAAAAAAATCAAATCATCGCTTTTAGAAGTGGTCGTGAATGGCCTTCTTAATTGCGCATTATTAAAGGGTGTTTGCCACTTTTCCAACTCCACAGAGGCGCATTCACTAATACTCCATTAATAGAGTGTCAGTAAATTAAGCCATACCCAAAAATATATCTCGGAGGAAGAATCCTCCGCCCTGTATTCGCTGGGCGGTTCGCCTCCTCCACTGGTGAGACACAATAGTGTATGGGAATTTCCATCTCCGAATTCTGACAACACGGTAAAGTTAATGAGACGAGCTTGTTCTCTCTCTCCGCATTTCCTGCCGCTGCGCCGGTGGGAGAGGCAACGAAACTTGGGCGATTCTATCAATGGACTGGCGAGTTGTGATTTTGGACTAAATGAAATTTTCTTCTTTTGCCTCGGCAATATGGGAAAGGAATATCGAGCATGACGTATCGCGTGGTTTTCAGAAAACAAAGACAGTATTGACGTAGATCAGTCTCAAAGGACCTGCAATTGTGTTTCTTAAGGGGACTCACTACCCTTAAATCTTTAAAACATTCGATTTTTTGAAAAAAATATATGCTAAAGCCTGATCATTTCTGAACATAATAAAGCAAACCGCATAAAAATATTCCGCTTAGTTCCGGAGATATTGATATTCTAAATATTTAATTACTGATCAAGTTAAGGGAACAAGTGACAATCAACCTTGGATTTTTGACTTTCAGTTTTTAACTTTGTATACAAAATGAGTATAATTAATGTTCTTTTTGACTACATTGAAGACTCTTAAAATTCAAAGTAAGGATTTTTTAGCAGAAACATGCCTTTTTTCATTTTTTTTTTCAAAATCGCTAGACTTTTTCAAAAATGCTCCATGCGCATTCCATATCATTTAAAAACCTTAATCTTTTAAATACAAATTCACCATATATATAAAAACACAACTCTACATTAAATTTCTTTTGTAAGAATCAAAAGCCATAACTATATTTTTTTCTGAATCAATCTGTTACTTTTTATGATTTTGAATCTTTTTTCTTTTTTTTCATGGTCTACATATTTGGAAAATATTTTTGGTTTTAAAGCATGATGCACACTTTTGTGACAAACACTTCAATTAACAATCGTGAGAAATTTGGAAGAAATCAGAAGAAAATTAATGTGCAAGGGACATTTCAAAAAATGCTATTATTTTTGAAATTTTTTTTTTGAAAAACAGGCCTTATTCTGCCACAAAATACTTATTTGGGAATTTTAAATGTCTTCAATGTTGAAAAAAAAACATTAATTTTTTTCGTTTTGTATATAGAGTTTAAAGTTCGAAATTTAAAAAAAAGTGGTTGAAGGTCCCTTGTCCCCTTAATGGTAAGAAAAATTTTAAACTCATATTTCTCAAAATGTAATTTTGCATCATTCCGCAACTGATATCTCAAAAACTATGAAACATGATTCCATGAAATTTTTATCACTGCGTAATCATGTTATTTTATTGCGTCTGAACTAGAATTATTGCAATCACTGCACGTTTTGTTATTTTTTCAGGGGTAAATTAATGCAAAAATTTAAGGAAATTTTAAGTATATTTGGAGCAGTTTTGAAAAATTGAAAAAATATTTTAATGTTGAATGTTTTATGTTCAATTGTATTTTGAAATATTTATTTTACATATAAAACAGGAATTATACATTTAAATGTAAAATGAATTTCATAGTTCTGCGCGCGAGCCAGTATACAATAAAAATTCTTAGAAAACAAGGTATATCTAAATCATTTTTAAAAAATATTATTTAAAATTATTTTGAGAGTTGAAATTTTTTTTATTAAAATAAATATATCAATTTATCATATACATAAAATTTGGAAAAATTGAGAGTAAATTGAAATAGTTATAAAGAGTCAAAAAGTATGAAAATATGCCTTATTTTCTCGACTTAAGGGTCGTGAGTCCCCTTAAGGCTGCTGTGTACTTGCCCAACTGGATTCACTCACCTCAATGTTAACCTATGGATAAAATGTGTCCAAGGACTGCCGACTTGGATTTAAAGATTTTAAGGGGACTCACGACTCTTAAGTCGAGGAAATAAGACATATTTTCATACTTTTTAACACTTTGTAACTATTTCAATTTACTCCCAATTTTTCCAGATTTTATGTATATGATAAAGTGATATATTTGTTTTAATAAACAAATTTTCAACTCTCCAAATAATTTTAAATATTTTTTTAAAAAATGCTTTAGATATACCTTGTTTTTTAAGCATTTTTATTGTATACTGGCTTGCGCGCAGCACTATGAAATTAATTTTACACTTAAATGTATAATTCCTGTTTTATATTTAAAATAAATAATTCAAAACACAATTGAACATAAAACATTCAACATAAAAATATGTTTTCAATTTTTTTAAAACTGCTGAAAATATACTTAAAATTTAGTTAAATTTTTGCATTAATTTATCCCTGAAAAAATAACAAAATGTGCAGTCACTGCAATAATTCTAGTTCAGACGCAATAAAATAACATGATTATGCAGTGATGAAAATTTCATGGAATTATGTTTCATAGTTTTTGAGATATCAGTTTCGGAATGATGCAAAATTACATTTTGATAAAAATGAGTTTAAAATGTTTCTTACCATAAACTTGATCAGTAATTAAACATTTAGAATATCAATATGTCCGGAACTAAGCGGAATATTTTCATGCGGTTTGCTTTATTTTGTTCAGAAATGTTCAGGCTTTAACATATATATTTTTTCAGAAAATGGAATGTTTTAAAGATTTAAGGGTAGTGAGTCCCCTTAAAAAAGAAATTGTGCTCCGTAATAAAGAAAGAAATTTGACATCTTTGGGCATTTTCCGATTTTTTCTTAAAAATGCAAATAATACAGGGTGTCCGGGCTTAAAGTATCCAAAAGTTATGGCTTATTTTTGCGGAACTACCCATTAGAATTTTTAAAAAATATTTAAATAGAAATAACATCTCACCAAGTTTTAATATGAATCATTGATTTCGATCATAGTACCATATATTTCGATGTGTGCACCTTTTGTAGCACGACAAACGTCTAAATGGTAATCCAGTTCTCTCCAAGTGTTTCCCTTTATATATTCCCTATATATATCCCTATATGTTCCCTATATATTTTCTATATATTCCCTATATATTCCCCCTATATAATCCATAAATTGCCATCATACAAAGAATAAACGATTCATCCGGGCTATGTTTCACAGTAATTGTTATTTAGCTCTCAGTGCAGAAAAAAAATCTAGGGCTCGAGATAAAAAGGAGGAATAACATTATCTAAATTTTTACACCTTTCTAATTTTCACAGTTTTCAAATGTCCAAACAAGTTAATAATTTTGTTAAAAAACACAACTGACATAGGAATTTTTTACCATACGATAGAATTAGTTTAACTTGTTCTGCCATTTGACTTAACTCGTTTCAATCTGTTTGTGTGACTTATACTCTTTTCCCCTGGTCTCTTAGAAATATTCTCAATGTGATTCTTAAATTGAGAATTTTTCTCGGTTCTTCGTTTAGTCTTAGAAATATGGCAAACGTATTAAAATATTTCCTGATGAATTAAAGTACTTTTTTTTCTTCGAAATTAGAAACTAACTTGGGATTCAAAACCATAGCTTTCACATCACGTGAAAATAATTACAACAGGTCAACTTTAATTTTTCTTCTTTGGTGTTGTTTAATTTCATATGATTATTCGTATTAAAATATAATCAATAATCTATTAAGGGAACGGGGACCTTTATTTGAGGAAATCTTGTCATTGTAATATTGATTGTGTTATTGTAAAATATATATATATATATATATATATCTGTAGATTAATAGTACCCAAATAGTTTTTGTCAAGTAAAAAATCATTTATGAAGCTTCTACGAAGTAATTTATAAAGGGTAAGTGTAGCAATAAACTTTAAATCTGTTTTCTCAAAACAGATTTTTAAAGGTTTTTAGATTTTAAATGCTCCATGCTATTTAATTTTTGTTCAAAATTCATGAAATTTATAAAGAAGTATTCTGATACTGTTTACAAAAAAAACTCGGTATTTATTTTACAATTCGACTTCATTAAGGTAATTAAATTTGATTTATAAATTGTTAAAAGGCAAAATTTTGAAATTCAGAAAAAAATCTCTCAAAAATTAACTATTCAAGGGATTAAATAATTGATACCCAGATTTGTTTGTTATACAGTTTAAAGTTATTAAAATACAAAATCGAGGAAATATCTCAAAAATTAAGTAGCAAGGAAAATTTTAAAATGTTGTTTATAAATTTCAAAATTTTAAAAAAATCTTAAAAATCATAATGAGATTGGAAATTTCTTTTAAGATATTATATATATTTAATAGTGAACTGTATATATGTACAAAATTTCGTATCTCTATGATGAAAAGTGAAAAAAATAAATTTTAACGTCCACTGTTCCTTTAAAGACTTTCTTTCTTAGAAATTAGAAACTTACATGGTGTTCAAAACCCCCTATAACTTTAACATCATGTGAAAAGAAATACTACCGGTCAACTTTAATTTGTCTTCGTTTGTTGTTATTAAATTTCAAATGATTATTCGTATTAAAATGTTTTCTAATCTATTAAAGAATATCTTTCTTCGAAATTAGAAACTTACTTGGTGTTCAAAAGCTATAGCTTTCTCATCATGTAAAAAGAAATACTACAGGTCAACATTAAATTGTCTTCGTTTGTTGTTGTTTAATTTCAAATGATAATTCGTATTTAAATATTTCCTAATCTATAGAAGAGTTTTTTCTTCGAAATTAGAAACGAACTCGGTGTTCAAACCCATAACTTTCACATCATGGGAAAAGATATACTACAGGTGAACTTTAATTTGTCTTCGTTTGTTGTTGTTCAATTTCAAATGATTATTTGTATTAAAGTATTTCCTAATCTATTAAAGAATTTCGTTCTTCGAAATTAAAAAGTAACTTGGTGTTCAAAACCTATAGCTTTTACATCATGTTAAAAGAGATACTACACATTAACTTTAATTTGTCTTCGTTTGTTGTTGTTTAATTTCAAATGATTTTTCGTATTAAAATATTTCCTAATCTATTAGAGAATTTTTTTCTTCGAAATCAGAAACTTACTTGGTGTTCAAACCTATAGCTTTCATATCATGTGAAAAGATATACTACAGGTCAACTTTAATTTGTCTTCGTTTATTGGTGTTTAATTTCAAATAATTTAGCAGTTACAATTAGAGACATGGCAAACGTATTAAAATAATCCTAATGTATTAAGAAATTATTTTCCTCGAAATCAGAAACGAACTTGGTGTTCAAACCTATAACTTTCACATCATGGGAAAAGATATACTACAGGTCAACTTTAATTTGTCTTCGTTTGTTGTTTAATTTCAAATGATTTAGCAGTTACAATATGAGACATGGCAAACGTATTAAACTAATCCTAATCTATTAAGGAATTCTTTTCTTCGAAATTAGAAACGAATGTGGTGTCTAAAACCAAGGACTTTGACATCATGCTAAAATAGATACAACAGTGGAACTTTAAGTTGACTTTATTAGCTGTTGTTTAATTTCAACTGATGTAGCAATTACAATAAAACATGGCAAATGTATAAAAATATATCCATAAAAATCAAAGGATTTTTCTCCGAAATTAGAAACTAACTTAGTGTTTAAAACCTATAGCTTTCACATCTCGTGAAAAAAAATACTACAGGTCAACTTTAATTTGTCTTTGTTTGTTAATGTCCAATTTCAACTGATTTATCTATTACAATCAAACAATAAATAAAACCTTTATCTCACATGAAATACCTAATCCCAAAATTTTGGTCCAACCTTAAAATTCATTGAAGTCAGCAATTTCTAATATTTCACTGTCTATATTGTTATCGGATATGCTGTAAGAGTTAGGGAAATTCAATATCTGACAACAAATTTACCTGAAATTTAAAAATAGCTTTAAAATTTTTTATAGACACCCACTCGATTAAAATTTTTATAATGATGATTATTTTCTGATTTTTAAGTAAATCATTTCTATCTTTTCAGAATAAAGAAGAGCGTTATCTGGATGCTGGAATTCGTTACGTTTTGTTTAAAGAATACCAGGTGATACCATACAGACAAATTCATGGATCAATCATTTTTTTAAATTTACTTTTATTGTGCTCTTTGCCATTCTTTGTCTTGTGGGTGGCGACTAACAAGCAGGAATCTGGACTACTCCCTTGAAAGAATACGAGAATAATTTACAATAAAGTACACAATTTATCTCAATTGTCTGACGATGTTCTTCCTCACAGCGTATTTTAACGTCAAGTTGGTCATACTTTCTTTTATCACTCTGTTGTAGCAAAAAATGTTTGGAATTCATGCGTGCTTTCTTAAGGAGGCAATTGACGGAGATCTCTATAGCTAAGAAATGGCATATAGCTATAGCGTATAGATATATCTAAGAAATAGCTCTATAGCGTAGAAACTCTATAGCTAAGAATGTGACTGTGGTATCCTTGTGTACTTATGAAAAAATTACTGGGATTTTCAAAAAAAAAAGGACCTTGTGTTAATAATTTACAATAAAATAAATAAAGAAAATAATTTACAATAAAGTAAATAAAGTAAAAACTATATTTACTTTACTATATTTAGACTATTATAAATATTTAAATATAGACTAATTAATAATAATTCTTTTAGAATATTGTGAATAATTTACAATAAATAAAGTAAATAATGTTAATAATTTACAAAAATGAAAATATAGTAAAGTCCTTTATTGGTAATAATTTACAATAAAATACACCATTTATCTCAATTGTCTGACGATGCTCTTCCCCATAGCGTATTTTAACGTCAAGTTGGTCATACTTTCTTTTATCACTGTGTTGTAGGAATTAATGTTTGGAATTCATACAATTTTTCTTAAGGAGGTAATTGATAGAGATACGTAGAAAATCTCTAGCTAAGAATCTGATTGTGGTATCCTTGTGTACGTATGAAAAAATACTGGTTTTTTTAATGTGTTAATTATTTACAATAAAGTAATTAAAGTAAATAATTTACAATAAATAAATTAAATTAAGTTAATAATTTACAATAAAGTAAATATAGTAAAGACTATATTTACTTACTATATTTAGATAATTGCAAATAATTAAATATAGATTAATTAATAATAATTATTTTAGACTATAGACAATAATTAACAACAAATAAAGTAAATAAAGTTATTAATTTACGGTAATGAAATATAGTAAAGACAATCATTGTTAATAATTTACAATAAAGTACACCATTTATCTCAATTGTCCGACGATGTTCTTCCCCACACGGTATTTTAACGTCAAGTTGGTCATACTTTCTTTTATCACTCTGTTGTAGCAAAATATGTTTAGAATTCATGCATATTTTCTTAAGGAGGCAATTGATACAGATACGTAGAAACTCTCTAGCTAAGAATCTGATTGTGGTATCCTTGTGTACTTATGGAAAAATACTGGGATTTTTTTTAAATGTGTTAATAATTTACAATAAAGTAATTAAAGCAAATAATTTTCAATAAATAAATTAAATAAGGTTAATAATTTACAATAAAGTAAATATAGTAAAGACTATATTTACTTTACTATATTTATACTATTGAAAATAATTAAATATAGACTAATTAATAATAATTATTTTAGACTATAGAAAATAACTCACAATAAATAAAGAAATAACGTTATTAATTTACAGTAATGAAAATATAGTAAAGACCTTTATTGTTAATAATTTACAATAAAGTACTCCATTTATCTCAATTGTCTGACGATGTTCTTCCCCACAGCGTATTTTAACGTCAAGTTGGTCATATTTTCTTTTATCACTCTGTTGTAGCAATTAATGTTTGGAATTCATGCATGTTTTCTTAAGGAGGCAATTGATAGAGATACGTAGAAACTCTCTAGCTAAGAATATGATTGTGGTATTCTTGTGTACTTATGGAAAAATACTGGGATTTTTTTTTTTTTAATGTGTTAATAATTTACAATAAAGTAACTAAAGTAAATAATTTACAATAAATAAATTAAATAAAGTTAATAATTTACAATAAAGTAAATATAGTAAAAACTATATTTACTTTACTATATTTAGACTATTGTAAATAATTAAATATAGACTAATTGATAATAATTATTTTAAACTATAGAAAATAATTATTTTAACGTCAAGTTGGTCATATTTTCTTTTATCACTCTGTTGTAGCAAAAAATGTTTGGAATCCTTGCATGCTTTCTTATGGAGGCAATTGATGGAGAAACATAAAAACTATATATATATATATATATATATATATATATACTATATATATATATATATATATATATATATATATACTATATATATATATATATATATATATATATATATATATATATATATATATATATATATATATATATACATATATATATATATATACATATATATATATATATATTATATATATATATATATATATATATATATATATATATATATATATATATATATATATATAATTTTTATTATAACGATCTCAGAAAGGAACGGGATTTGATTCTGCGTCATCTGACCTAAAGGCCTGTTGTTCTACAAACTGAATAACCTCGGTGAAGAAAAAAACTGTGGCACTTCTTGTTTAGAAATCGCGCGTGCGTTTATAACGAGGCAATTTACGAAGATGCACAGAATTTAGTCTACTGTAACGGATTAAAATTGGAAACTTTATAACTTTTACTTTATAATTTTTTGGGATATATATAATTTTTGGAATACATAGAACCTACATGCATTTACTGAATATGATTTTTAAATAATCTACATTTATTGCGTATAATAAAAGCTATATGATTATACAAAATTACATCCACCGCATTAAAGAAATTGGGGAACTCCACTTTAAATTAGAGGACAAAGATATAATTTTTTATGGGTTCCAGCCCATTTTGGTATAAATGATAATGCAGTAGCATTTGATAACTGTCATTAAAATTGGGTCCGGTTGCCCTGCCATTGATCACACTTTCTAAGGATTTGAGTACAAGCTCGAGCGAAATCGAGTGAATCCTATAGAATTTTGTCGGTGTACCTTTTGCTTTTTCAATAGCATTCGCTATATTGGAAATAGCATTCGCTACATTGGAAATAACATTCGCTATATTGGGAGTAACATTCACTATATTGGAAATAGCATTCGCTACACTGGAAATAGCATTCGCTATATTGAAATTAACATTCACTATATTGGAAATATAATTCGCTATTTTGCAAACAGTGGCACTATTTTGGAGAATATTATCTCTTTTACAAGTAAAGTAACACTCGTGCCATATTTGCTCAGGTGGTGACAGAGTGATATGAGAGCATGGGTCTAGGGAGGACCTGCCGCAACCCCGTAGAGTAAAGCAAAGAGTAGCTGGAAATGGAATTATAGGAGTATCTCTGACTGCTGAGTGTTTTTATGGTAGAGGGGTGAGAAAAGTCGCTTAACATATATATATATATATATATACCATGCGTGTCATAAATTCGTGCGAAGTTCAAAAATTCGTAATAAAAGAAATAATGTTCGGAAAATTTTTCTGTTGGAGCGAATAGGATCAGAGGGACATTGGATTTTTTTTCCATGTAAAAAAAAAAAAAATTCCAAAAGTAACCGAAAGAGGGCGCTTATGCGTGACCACGTTAAGCCTGCATTGCAGGAAAGACATGGGTTACCTGTTGGCACCTTCATGCAGGATGGTGCCCCGCCCCACATTTCATGTGATATCAAGACGTTCCTGTTGGAATCTTTCACTGGAGACCGAGTTCTATAAGTCGCGGTTGTAAGGTTCAGTGACCCTCACGATCACCAGACTTGATACCGGCAAATTTTTAGTTGGGGAGATACTTAAAATGCCATGTGTACCGGGGATCCCCAACCACTTTGGTGGAACTGAAAAATGTCATTCGACAGACAGTCGCTGCTATCGATGCTACAAACCGCTGTAATGGGATTAGTGACGCGCCTCACTTGCCTATTTACCTTGTGCTGAAGTAATGTTGAATATATGTTACTTTAAAATAAATGAACAGTCTCATGTTATTGTGATCTGTTTGAGTTTGCCTGATTTGAATAAAACGTCTCAGTATGACGTGTGAGCGCCCTATTTCGGTTACCTTCGGTACTTATTTTTTTTTTGCATTTAAAAAAATCCAATGTCCCTCTGATCTTATTGTCACAAACAGAAAAATTTTACGAGCATTACTTCTTTTATTATGAATTTTTGAACTTTACACAAATTTATGACGCACCCGGTATATATATATATATATATATATATATATATATATATATATATATATATATATATATATATATGTATGTATGTATGTATGTATGTATATGATCAAATATAAAGCTGCGAATAAAAGCTGCGAATAAATGGACAAGAATTAAGCTGGTTTGGCGTTAAAATTATAAGATAATTAATAATGGTGGGGCGTTGTTATTACTTACTTACACACACACATATATTATATATATATATATATATATATATATATATATATATATATATGTGTGTGTGTGTGTGTGTATAATCATGTTAAAGCATATACCATGAACAGTATGGACCGCCATAAAAAAACAAATGTTTCAGTATCCGATAAAACATACGCCTTGTCTGAAAACTAGCTGCTTGGACAATAATAGGGATGAGAAGGCCCTAGACAGGGCGCTAGTTTCCAATGACAGAATGTACTAATTCGAGTTCCCTTTTTGGTATGGGTGTTAGCTTGCATGTAGGGATGCGACATTGATAACAAAACATCGATGTTTTGAAACATCGATATTCAATATTAAAACATCGATGTTAATAAAACATCGCCCAAAAACAATCGATGTTTTGAAACATCGATGTTTTAGAACATTCATTTCTTAAAACTGGTTTAGTAACCTCTAACATTAATGTTACTTAGTCGTGGGGGGGATTTAATTTTACTCTCTGATTGGGCTGACACAAATGACAAAAACTTGGAGGCTTTTGCCCTGGGCCACATTGATGACTCAAAATTCTCGTTGTAAATATCGCCATGTTTTGCCTTCAAATGTCCAGATAAATTCGTGGTATTGCCAGAAGTTTTGAGGGACTTACGGTAAATATTGCATTTCGCTAATTTGTTAGAGGTTTTGCAAAATTATTTCCAAACGGTACTTTTAGGAGGCATCTTACTAATAATATTAACGTCAACTTATATAAAACCAGAACAAAACAAAAACTTAAATGGCTGCTCTCGTGTAGATACTATTTATAAAATAAAACCCCATCGAAGGTTCTGGAGTGTCAAGAACATTCCAAGCGCTCTGATTGGTTCATTGGTTGTTGATTGCCATTTGTCTGTTTGCTAAGGAATCGATCCCCCTTTTGTATTCGTCCTTTACAGAATTCAGACTTACATTTACAGAGTGTGAAACTTTTGCTACGTGGTAAATTTTTTTATTATGGTACTTTTTCATTAAAAAAAAACATCGAGACAACGTCAAACAGCGATGTTTAAAAAACATCGGCTTCAATAAGTCGATGTTTAGAATATCGATGTTTTTATCAAAACATCGATGTTTTGAAAACATCGATGTCGCATCCCTATTTGCATGCAAAAGAAAGGCCTCAAAGTTGTGCTACTATGTTATCGGGCCAAAACTGTCCACTACGGCGAATGCTGGCACCTTTTAAGAGACCATATTTGAATCTTTATATTGTCTTGTTTGTAGAAGAAATAGCATCACAACCCAAAAATAGTGTGCCTCTATTTTGGCAGATCAGTAATAGACCAGTATAACGAACTCTGATGCTGTGCAGACCAAACAATCAGTAGGACATTTACGGTAGGGTAGTATTGAATGGCCCTCTGTGCTTTCATAAACATAAAAAAAACTAAACTAATATCACCTATGAGGAAGTAAAACGAGCATTTTTAACGGCCGGTTTCTGTTTTCATGCTGGTGCCTGTAAGAGCAAGCTGGTTTGTTCAGCTTACCCACTTAAGCCGTGTTATCAGAACTATAAATCTTAATATCTCTTTTAATGCCCATTCACTGTCCACGTTTCAAGTGTTTTCACAACTCCATAGTAAAATCCTACCCGTCAATCTTAATTCACACACCTAAAACTGTCTCAATAGCATTGCGTTTGGTTTGGGAACCTACGCCTTTCGAAAACCACGCGCCAAGGTACAAAGATGTTATTGGAAAAGCAGGGATATTGTTGAAAAAATATTATGAAAACATGGGCGGAGGCGTTGTTTGACGAAGGTGGGCATTTCCCGCCGAAGTTGGGTTGTTTACACGAGGATAGGTGTTGGAAGGGACCCAACCTTAGGAACGAAGAACAATATGCTGTCGTGGAAATGCGGCTGGAAGATAATGGTCGCGATGTGTTCATTCAGAAAAAAAGTAGTATTTATACTCGCCGAATTTTCTTTTGGAAAGCAAAAAATCCTTTTTATTTCCTAGAGGTGTCTTTGTGGGGTCTACACTGAAATGATTTGACCCTACAAGACTGGACTCGACAAGTCTTGAAGGGTTCAAAAAATCGATCTCTTCGCTTTTATTCCTAAGCAGTCCCAGATTATTTATCTAATTTTTTTTTATAGAAGAGAGTTTCCGAAACACCATTGTTCTTGTTATGTGAGTGTTAAGTTTGAATTCTAATTCTTTGGGGGGGGGGGGTTGATTTAAACTCGATCTCTTGGATTTTATTCAGATGGCTACCGTAGCCATGCGTACACTTAGGGGTTCGCTACATAGCTGGCAGTTTTGGCGCGACAACATAGTAGCAAAACTTTGGGGCGTTTCTTCTGCATGCAAGCTAACACCCATACCAAAAACGGAACTCGAATTAGTACATTCTGGCATCGGAAACTAGTGCCCTGACTAGGGCCTTCATCCTTATTATTGTCCAAGCAGCTAGTTTTCAGATAAAGCATATGTTTTATTGTGTGCCTGACATCTTATACTGAAACATTTGTTTTCTATGGTGGTCCATAATATATATATATATATATATATATATATATATATATATATATATATATATATATATACAGTCGAACCTCCATATATCGAACTTCCACATATCGAAATTTTCTATATATCGAACTCTTAGCAAATCTCCATGTTCATTACATAGAAAAATTGTTTCTATATATCCAAATTTTTTTCAAGACAAATTGAGAGATTTTATTCCTCTTTAGAATAAAATCTCCCAATTTTTGGCATTTGAAACAATACGTCGTGGACTTCAATTCGAGGAAAATGTCCCTGATTAAGTTTTTAGTAGACTGAATAAATACGAACATTTCTTTGAACTTTCCGCAAAACTGGCTGTTCAGCAAGATATTCCTAGTTTTTTTTTTATAGAATGTAACTATGATTATTGTAACCACTGTCTGGATTATTGTTTTTTAAAGGTATGTAGTACTCAATAAATCTTTCATATCAATTTATTATTTTTTAGTTATTAACTTTCATTTAATGGGATTCGCATATAAATCAGAAATGGAGTTTCGTATACGAATATTAGCTTTAATTTTTTTAGGAGAATTATGATATAACTAAGCTCAATTCTATATATCGAAATTTCTATATATCGAATTTTTTTCCGGCAATTTGCTACTTCGATATATGGAGGTTCGACTGTATATATATATATATATATATATATATATATATATATATATATATATATATATATATATATATATATATATATATATAATTTTTTGGCCACCTCCTTGTGGGTGGGAACCCACAGTTTGCTAACCGCTGGAATACGTAATGAACTCTCCTTCAATTCCACAATAAATTAAAAAGTATGGCTACATGCCGTTACCAGGTCGAGGCACATTAGTGTGATTGTCGCAATGAACTATTCACAGATGCTGAACATTTGTGAATAGCATTTGTGAATTGTTCATTGCTACAATCATACGACTGCTCCTCGACCTGATGATGAACTAACAACTAGTTTGAAACATGTAGCCATCCTTTTTAATTTATTGTGGAAATGAAGAAGTATTCATCACGTATTTGTTATCCACTAGTTTGCAGTAAATCATAGTTACAATGGAAGTTGTTTAGAAAGTAACTTCTGCAAACATGATACGAATATTCAAACTTTAGATACTTTATTTTCGGATATATTTTAGAGGTCATAATTGATTTATTATGCACTTTCTATCTTTATTTTCCCCCCGACGTCAAAATAAAGTGGTTCTTCTAGGTATTGATAAAGTTGGGGCGACGTCTGGGTCAAATACGTTTAAATCTGAAACGTATCAGATTATGGCATGTGATTTCTGATTTATGAAACAAACTTCAATTTTTGGCTGTTGAATTTTTGTTAAATATATTTAAGTCTGATAGACTATGGAAATTATTTAATAGACTATGGCAGTGGGATATCTGAATTATACAAAAAAGATAACTTTATGGATGCTAGACAGAGTGAAATTGGCCAAGTTCAAGGAGAAAAAAACATTTAAATTAAATGTGGAACTTAATAGAATAATAAGTTGTGATACTTTGAAAGACAAAACAAAGCTCATAATTTCGCTGTTGCAAAGAAAGAGAAGGGTAAAGTTTGGGTGAAATATATTTAAATTCAATTTGAAACTTAAACGAAATATGGATATGATTTATGAAATACAAGACAAAGATTAAGTTTTTGTGATTATTAATGAAATAAGGGGTTACGTTAGGAATGAAAAATATTTAAATTAAATATGGAATTTGATAGAATATCTGTTGTTTTTAATGAGATGCAAAACAAAGATGAAATTTTCGTAGTTTTTAAGAAAAGAAAAAGGCAAGTTCGGAGAGAAAAATATTTAAATTAAATTTGGAATTTTATATAATGCGATGCATTTAATGAACTACAAAACGAAGAAAAAAAATTTCGTAGTTTTGGAGGAAAGAAAAAGGGAATCTCGGAGAGAAAAATGTTTAAATTAAATTTGGAATTTTGTATAATGAGATACATGTAATGAATTACAAAACAAAGGAAAAATTTTCGTAGTTTTGGAGGAAAGAAAAAGGCAAGTTCGGAGAGAAAAATATTTAAATCAAATTTGGAATTTTATATAAGGAGATACATTTAATAAACTACAAAACAAAGGAAATATTTTTCGTAGTTTTGGAGGAAAGAAAAAGGCAAGTTCAGGGAGAAAAATATTTAAATTAAATATGAAATTTTATATAATGTTGGAGGATAGAAAAAGGCAAGTTCGGAGAGAAAAATATTAAATTAAATTTAGAATTTTACATAATGAGATACATTTAATGAATTACAAAAAAAAAGGAAAATTTTCCGTAGTTTTGGAGGAATGAAAAAGGCAAGTTTGGAGAGAAAAATATTTAAATCAAATTTGGAATTTTATATAAGGAGATACATTTAATAAACTACAAAACAAAGGAAATATTTTTCGTAGTTTTGGAGGAAAGTAAAAGGCAAGTTCAGGGAGAAAATATTTAAATTAAATATGGAATTTTATATAATGTTGGAGGAAAGAAAAAGGCAAGTTCGGAGAGAAAAATATTTAAATTAAATTTGGAATTTTATATAATGAGATACATTTAATGAACTACAAACAACGGAAAAAATTTCGTAGTTTTGGAGGAAAGAAAAAGGTAAGTTCTGAGAGAAAAATATTTAAATTAAATTTGGGATTTTATATAATGAGATGCATTTAATGAACTACAAAACAAAGCAAAAAAATTTCGTAGTTTTGGAGGAAAGACAAAGGGAAGCTCGGAGAGAAAAATATTTAAATTAAATATGGCATTTTATATAATGAGTTATATTTAATGAAATACAATACAAAGAAAACAAAATTCGTAGTTTTGAAGGAAATACAAAGGCAAGCTCGGAGAAAAAAATATTTCAATTAAATCTGGAATTTTATATTACATGAGTTATTTTTAATGAAATGCAAAACAAAAAATTTCTTAGTTTTGAAGGAAAGTAAAAAGCAAGTTCGGAGTGGAAAATATTTAACTTAAATTTCACGAAATGCAAAACACACTTAAGATCAAAATTTGTGAAAAGTGGTATTTGAAAAATGTAAGATTTTGAAATCCTTCGGATAGCTCAGCTGGTTTAATACCGGTCATGAGGTTTAGAGACTAGGGTTCGAATCTCATTCTTGGCAGAATTCCATAACATGGTTACT
Organism: Dolomedes plantarius; assembly: GCA_907164885.2. Lineage (NCBI taxonomy): Eukaryota > Metazoa > Arthropoda > Arachnida > Araneae > Dolomedidae > Dolomedes > Dolomedes plantarius. The sequence continues at coordinate 2,568,326 of OU015503.1, forward strand.
GAAAGTCCATACTGAGTGAGTTTATTTACAGGCATTGGAACTAAAAATGAACATTGGTTAACACTAAAAACTGTGCGTTAATTAGATAAAATAAAAGTTTACCGTTGAAACTTAAAGTTAATATTTTCAGTAATCTATATACAGTGGACGCTCGTTAATTCGAACTCAAAGGTTCTCAGAAAAAAATTCGAATTATCCGAAGTTCGAATTATCCGATGTTAAGAGAAAATATATAACTTTAAATGTGTATCACTGAAGAAGAAACTCTCCTAGTATGTATAACCCCAGAAAATATATTATACTATGTTATCTAAAGTTAAACATATTAAAAAGCAATACAGACTTACCTTAATCATAAAATGAAGCAGAAGATATGCAGTATAAAGTAAACTTTTGTTAAAAATATGAATTACAGTTTAGGGAAAAACTGTAAAATGGATGTTTGGTTCTGTTTATGATGCCTACATTGTTCAGCCAGCTTCTCGATTTGAAGTAAACATTTCAATTCATTTTCAGAGGAAGGTTCCATCTGAATAACTGCTTTCAGAGTTTTAATAGAGTCCATTATGGCTTTGTCCATTATGGCCGCATTAAAAATATCTTTCTGCAGGTAAGTATAGAAAAGCCCAGGCAGTTTCCTACCGATATTAGTGCATACGTCTTCGTTTACATCAGAGCTTTGGCCACATACTGTTTGATAAGAAATATTTTGCCTTGACTTAAATCGAGAAAGCCATCCATTACTGCATTTAAAATCTTCAATACCCATTCGACTTGCCAATTCATCAGCCTTCGTCAGCACTAGGGGTCCATTTATCGGAAAATTTCGAGATCTAACATCCTGGAACCATATCAGTAGAGCTTTTTCTAGAACTTCTTGGGACGCCTTTACCATGCGTTTCCTTCCTCTAGCAAATTTTGATTTTTCCCATGAATCTAAAATTGACTCCTTGTTTTTCAAATTAGTTGACAAGGCATTTTTTTAAATTCCATAGTCAGCTGCTAACTTTGTTTTACATTCGCCATTCTCTACTTTCTTTAAAATTTCTACCTTTGTCTCCAAAGTTAGGGTTTTGTATTTTCCACGTGTAGACATCCTGAATTTTTACACGTTCACACCACACAATGAGGAAGAAAAACTAGACCACATTAACTTGTCTGCACTGCAGTTATAATTGACGCAGCCTCTTAGAATCTGTAGTAAAGACTAGTTTTTCTGAAATTCTAAGAAAATCGATCCAAATAAAGGAAAATTGCTTTTTCCGTTTAGCACTAATAAGAAGGATAATAGCTACTAACGTTTAGCGGACATGCAATAGTCTAGGAATGCAGGCATGTGCCTCTTTACACAGAAAAGAAATTTTGACACACAAAATAATAAATACAGTGTGCATTTTCTCCATTAAACGAGGAAAAATAATTTTTTTTGTCAATTTTTTAGTTCGAATTAACCGAAGTGATAAAAATTTAGTTCGAATTAATGAGATATTTTTAATATTAACTCCAATACAAGTTTTTTGGGGCCTTTGGATTAGTTCGAATTAACCGAAAGTTCGAATTAACCGAGTTCGAATTAACGAGCGTCCACTGTATATAAAACAGTTCCGTAACTGACTGACTCACTCACATACAACGTACAGACCAAACCGCTGGACCTAAAGAGCTGAAATTTTGCTTGGCGATTCTTCTTATGGTGTAGGGGTGCACTAAGAAAGATTTTTGAAAAATTCTTCTTAGATTTTTTAATTAAATTTTTAAGCTGTTTTTAACTTTTTTAAGCTTGCATTTAAAATAATAATTTGAGGGTTATAAAATTTATATCACGAGAAAGATCGTAAAAATTCCTTTAAAATGAAATCATTTTCGAACCTTTACCTTGAATTTCTGATTTTTGGTGAATTTATAAAGATTAATTTTTTTAATTTAATTTATTAAATGCTGATCACGCGATTTCTTTATCTGGTACTTTAAATAAATTTATCGTCACGTGCATAACAACTAAATAGACAAAAAAAATATTCTTTTTCTTTCTAATGCAGCAGACGATTGGATATTATCCACAAAAAATAAATATCCCTTACGATTTTTTTATAAATATATATATATATATATATATATATATATATATATATATTTTACATCAGTTGTATACAATGATAGTCGCATTTATTATAAATATATATACAGTAACCACCGCTTATAGTGATCAGTGGTTATAAGAATCAACCGTTTATATGAATCAGTATCGCGAAAACAAAAACAAATGCATTATTTCCATGTTAAAATTTTCGCTTTAAAGAATCAATCCACCGGTTTTAAGAATCAGTTTACTCTTGCTTTACTTTCATTTTTCCAAAAAAGCCACTGAAACCCTCAAAAGGCACGAAGTTATTTCTTTTTTCTAAAGAAAGATTGATAAGATGGGATGGAATATAGTCGCAAAATTCATCCCTTTCTTTGTTAGACATAACATAATAGTTTCCCCTTAAACGCTTTATTACAACACTGTCCTATTAGCTTGACCCAGAGGCATCTTTACCCGTCCAGATCCGATTTCACTTTTCTCCACTGACAAAGAAAAATAGGGACTCTTTTTTCCCACCTCCCACCTCCTGGTTGCGGCTTCCTGGACCCTGAAACACATAAATCTTCGGCGAAGTGTCCACTATCACTTAGGCAAACGTGACATTAGTAGATTCAGCACGTTATCAAACCGTGAAACGTAAGCTAGAAATTGAATCTTCTTCTAAGACTATTAGTATTGAAAGAGGTATAAACAGCCTCCTGAAAACTTCATTACGTCAAACCACCACAGAAAACTTTTTCTTGCTCCCTTCCTGTAGTTGAAATGTTAAAGCTGTTAAGCAGGTATATTGTAACAAATATTGAATTTTTTTTTTCTTCTCTTACTATAATCATGTGTATCTACTTATAGGTCTAGAAATTAAGTTGCATTTTTTAAATTATAAAAAATAATTTTAATAAAAATAATTAACGTAAATTAAAGAGTATTTTATGGTAAATCATCTAATATATGTATATATATGTGGGTGTGTGCCTGTCCAAAAACCTAAATTTCGGCTATATGAATCAACCGCTTATAAGAATCAAAAACAGTAATAACAAATGAGATTCTTATAAGCGGAAATCACTGTATTTATTTTTTTTTGGCATTAAATGCATACCTTGACCGATGTATTTAATTTGAATGTACTCAGTAGCGAAGCGCGGGTTTTCGGCTAGTGTTTGTATAATTAAAATTTCGAGATATATGGCAAATTCGGAGAATTTCACCCTCTTATTTCATAATAATTGTTACGAATAGTGTGTACACCTTGATCAATAGTCCTGTAGAGATCAGACCCAATGCTATGGTTAAACCAAAATCTTCGGCTCTCCAAACAAAAGTCATTATCATTGCTCAGAGAATTTCCTTCTAATGATGCCGTCATAGAATTCCAAGGCTGTAAATCACGGTTCATTACCTTTACTTCTCTCTGCCGATTTTATGCTCAGCAGCACTGGGGGTCAAGCAAACCCACGTGGGGGGTTAGAGGCGAACATTCTTCTTCGCACCTCTCGGCCATTCATGGGTGTGGGCCGAACCCACATTTTGTTGCTTTACATTCCTATTATTTTCCCCTTGTTGCATTTTTATTGGCGGCCACGCCAGGAAGTAGCGAGGACTTTTGGCGCCAAAACGGGCAGGTAAGAATGGTGAAGACAGGCAGGGAGGGGTGAGGGAACGGGTCGTGGGAAAATGGTGAGCGATGCCACAGATGAAAGGATTAGCTGTGGCGCGGAGAGCGAGTGATCCAATTTTTGCGCTGCCAGATAAGCTAACAGGGCTGGGTCAAATCAATCTTGTCTTTAAAGTAGGCATCACAATGTGGCATATTACTCCCTCCCACCCGAAACAAAATTTCGCAAGCCCACACTGGAGCTGACCGGTTTTTTTTTGTTTTTTTTACTGCAGTACTCGACTCGTCCGTTCACAGCTACACACACACACACACACACACATATAATATATATATATATATATATATATATATATATATATATATATATATTATATATATATATATATATATATTTATTTATTTATATATAAATATATTTAATATATATATATATATATATATGTGTGTGTGTGTATGTATGTATGTATGTAT